>QGQB01000186.1:436978-519315 GCA_003385265.1 Neonectria hederae | reverse complement strand
GGGGGGGGGTGGTGGGTGGGGGGGGGGGGGGGGGGGGGGAAGCTAAAGGCGAAGGATTGACGGGCTCCGGGTCCGAGGTGGGAGGTTGGAAGTTGGATGGCGCGGGTGTGTCGCAGGTCGTAGGCGGTAGACCGGGAGATCAAGAGGTCAGAGGCCAGAGGTGAGAGGCCAGGAGGTCAGAGGCCAGAAGGTCAGAAGTCGCAAGTCGAGGATGGGAAAGTTGGAGGGCAGCCAGTTTAAAGAGAGTGAGAACGAGTGGGAGCGGGTGCGCCAGTGAGCAAGTGAGCAAGCGGCGGCGCGGTTGAAGCGAGGCAGACGCAGGCGGACCGGGGGTTGGGCGAGCAAGCGGCCCCCTGTCGGTACCAGAGGTAAGTACTAACCAACCCAACTTCCCAACGCTGCAGCAAGATACACTGCAGTAGGTACCAAGGAGCAAGAAAGCCAAGACGAGGGCCCTGTCAGGAGCCCTGTCGACCTCTGCAGGAGTCCGGTACAGCCCGGTCGAAGCCGTGTTTGGACAGCCTAGAAAGCCTGGAAAGCCTGGATAACCAGCTTGGAAGACAAACTGCCTGGGCTCCCTCGAGTTCTGTTCGTCGGGTGTGCGTTCCGTAATCTCTGTTACTGTGGTCCCTACGAAGAACGCGGGGAAGCGTAGCAGTTGGTACCTCGGCCGGGGAGATTGGTCCTGACTGGGCTGGGTTCCTTGCACGTTGATCACCGCAAGGGCGGTGGATGATGGACGATGGGCGATGGATGATGAATGGCGCTCAGACAGTTCAATAGCAGGTGGAGCTAAAAGGTGCCTCTCTCGTAGCCTGGCCTGTGGTGTGCGGTGCGGCGTGGTGGATGTGGAGGGGCGGCCGAAGCTGCAACCTGCGCTTGTCGGGAGGGACGCGAGAAACTGGCGCGGGCGGGACCTAAAGAAGCGCTCGGGATTGGAGGAGGAGGACGCCACTGGGCTTTTGTTATCGAGAGGTGTTGTTGTTTATTGTTGACAAGTTCGGAAGGAGGGAAGGGGAAAGGGGAAAAGAAAAAAAAACAGCTATGGAGCCGACCAGGGCAGAGGCCGCTGAGCGTGGGAGCTGGGGATGATGTGGACGTGGATGTGAGGTGGAGGTTGAAGTGGATGCGGATGTAGATGTGGATGTGGATGTGTGAATACCAGAGCTCCGTAAGAGTAGTAAGACGTTGGAGTTGGCAGTTGGGAGTGCGAAGTAGATAAGGGCAGGCAAGTGCAACAGTGAGGTACCTACTACAGCACCTGCCAACAATACTTACCTACCAACCAGCCTACGCCTACTTGGGAGAGCTTCTGAGGTCGGGCGGGTGTGGGCGCTGGACGATGAGGGGCGTCGGCTTCGTTCTCGAGGGGCGTGAGAAGTTGAGAAGGATGGAGAGGGGTTGAAAACACTCACAAACACACAGTGGATGTTGCTTTTAGACGGCACGCCGCGCTCAGGCGCAATGCACGGCGGGCTGCAACTAAAAACTAATGCTCTCGGAGGGGCTCTACGCCTAAGGCTCGTCGTGTGAGAGGTCCAGCGAGGCACTTCGGGGCAAAGGTTGTGCGCTGTGTTGTTGGAACGGTGGACCAGGTGGGCAGCAGACAGACGCAGACGCAGCTCGCCCGACCTGGGAGACGGGGAGACCTGCACTTGGCAGAGAACGAGGGAATGGGATGGGATTGGGATGATCTAGGATGGGTGTATTATGGATGGGTGGACCAGGGAAAGGAGGGAGGTCGTTGAATCTGGGCAGTATCGTCATGGTTTTATCTGCATTCTGCTGCTGGGTGCACAAATGCTACTTACTTACATCTACAACGCAATAGACGTGAAGTAGTAGGTATGTATTGGGCCTTGGGTGTTGATCTACGAATACTACATGCCTACCAGAGACGGTAATGTGACGACAAAGCAACGATGGGGATTTTTCTCACGGCACTGGCCGAAGCTTATTTCATGTCATTTCCCATTGGCAAGCCTCGAGGTGGCATAACGTGCAGCGAACAACCGAAAGTAAGATGGGCTGCGGAATAGGGCTTGCGTGTGGAAGTGAGAGTGGATGTGCCTGTGTGAAGCATCAAGTGGATGGACGGGGCGGCTAATCAGGCCTTTAGGTGGTGGCACCTGTGCCAGTTTCCTGGATTCTACTATCGGGTGGCGTTTTTCTTTTAGGGAGGGAGACTTTGCAGCTCACGAAGTACATCATTGGTATCCTCTTTGGCGGGAGGTCATAGGGTGTGGTCAATGTAACTCGGACGTTGAAGATCCAATGCCTCTGTTTGGCCCCCACAGCTGCCTTATGATGACACAGGCGAAGGGAGAAATCGTGAACTTCGGTTCCGAGTCAGTGCACACAAACACAACGACTCAGGAAAATTCGCAACATCGAGCCGAGGCTGAATTAAAGTACCAGCGAATACAAACGCTGCAGCACACCGGGAAAGAAAATGGGAGACCCTCCTCGACGGGCTGGATGGATGAACGGATCGTGGATAGGAGGGTCGTATAAGATGGGATGGAGGGTTGGGAAGCGAGAGAGCAAGATGCAGATGGGATGGGCACAACCCACCCCTACGAACAATCCCGTCTCACACCCACCTCGCAGCCCAAATAGCCACTTCGTATTTTCTTCTTCTTTTCTGCCGTTCAACATGGCCCATCTCTGTCTATCTCTGGTGTCTTTGCTCGTGTCTTGTCCCGTCTCTCACGCCCAGACCCTTGGCCCATCACCACCCATGAAAGTCAGGCTCTGCTCTGCAGCTGCTAGCCCGCCTCTCCCTCCCACTTCCGACCTTCCACGCGCCGGGCCTTGCATCAACCCAATCGCAACCCGGCCAGGCGTCGAATAAGTGGAGGATGGGGAAGCTCTCCCAGGGGCCCCTAGCGCATCCCCGTTGACCCTAACCCGTGGGGCTGCATCCAAAGCGGACAGGCGTCGGCGCTTAACTCTGGTGGGGGGAACAGCCAAGAGGGGGGATGCCCTCGCTTCCACCAACGGATCGATGCCCTGTGCAGTCCGGCTTGCCCACTGCAATGACTTCTTAGCCTGTGATGCCTCTCAGCTACAGTCCCGTGGAATGTGATGCCTGTTGCGTCTTTGTGCGCGGGTGCTTCTGTACGACGTATGTACATTCAGCCTGAAAAGTCAGTCAGCCTGGGGTACCGCTGCACGAGGATGACTCTTGGCTTCTGTCTGCGTGGCCCGTTCCCGTCCCGTTCGTCAACGTCAACGTCAACGTCGACCAATGACGCTGTTTCCGTACCCTCCACCGGCATCGTGGGCACTGAAACCGCAAACCAGTTGACAAATATCAGACATGTCGTACTTTTGCGTGTTGGCTCAGCTCGCAGTCTGAGACTGATGGTTCATTCAATCAGTCAGCCAGTCAGCCAGTCTGTGGTCCCATTCGCCCTGGCCCTCAGTCTTGTCATCCTGCTAGTGATGTTTGTCCTGTTGGTGTCAATATAGCAAACAATGCTTTGCCAACTAAGACCTGAATCCGAAGCTTGGCCCAAAGCCGGCCTTACTCCAGGTCAGGTCGATCAGTCTTTTTGGCATTCAGCCCGCCCCGGCCGCCGCTGTTCCCCTTCCGTTGCCAGCTCCCATGAATCTCATCTAAGCCCCGAAGCCCAGCCCATGCCCAGGCTCAAAGCGAGCTGGCGCAGGTCCCTATCCCAGGGACCCCGTCGGTCTGGAACTCTTTCCAGTGTCCTCCGCCTTGCGAGCGGAAGGGATTTTTGCGTGCTGGGATGGTTACCGCCAGTGCGCTGTGGGCGACGGACGGGCCAGTCAGCGTCCGGTGTTGTTGAACCCGGCAGTCTGGTCCCGGCGGCTTTGGCGACGCTAAAACAAACCGGTGGCTCCACTAGTCCGGGCGGTAGAAGTGGGTCGCATCGCCAACACGCTCTGTCTCCATTGTTCGGCCTTGGTCTGTAGGCAGGCAAGCAGGGTCTCCTTTGTCTGCTTCTCACCAGTGTCTTGACTCTTTGCTCAGGTGGCATCTGATCCCGCCGTCAATCCCAACGCCACGAGAGCCTCGTTTGCTTATTTACGTAAAGCTGTCAACGCAGGTGTGCCTGGTTGACGATAAGCCAAGACAGATTGCTTCTGTCGTCGTCGCCAACAGTGGGACTGTGCACATTGCACATTGCTCAAAGTGAGACTTATTACAGCCCGTGCCGCGTGCTTGTTGGCTGGCCTTGCCCATTCTCTCCTGGATGAGACAAGAGCGCGTTCGATTCGGGCTGGAGTCAGGACACTGGGAGCGGACCCCGGCAGGCCATCCCCCCAGGTGTCCCCATTGTGGCTTATTGTGATCGATCGGTCCATCTCAGAAGACGATACAATTTGTGGACCAACGCCTACCAAGAACGAGTCGGAACAACACATGCGTAATACAGCCTTGACGGAATCTCAATATGCACTTCTACAACCACCTGTCGAGGGCAATCCTAACTTTCCTTTTCGTTCTTGTCATCTGATGGCAAAGCCTCCCAAGGCCGCGGCCCCATCATCCCTCGCAGTTTCCACACCCGTGAACACCACGCCGCCCAGGATTCTCGTCCCAGCGGCCAAATTAGCGTGGTGACAGCCCGATGCCCTGTTGCGTTGTCTTAGGATATCACAGCGCTAGACAGATTGTCGGAACCGCTCCAGCGATCCCCATCCCAGGCCACTGGTGCGGGGGTGAGCTTCCTCGCCAGCCCGTTGGCCAGCCGGGCTATTGGCCCCTCGTGGTTGTTCCCATGGGCTCGTCGTAGCCGAACCCTTCTCTCTTGTAGAAGCGGGCTTGACTTTTTCTCGATTCTTCTTTGCCCAGCTAGATTGAGCATGGGTTCCGTGACATCCATGGAGGGCCATATTCCTGGGTCCCGTGGTTTTGGGTGGTTTTGGACGTTTGGGCCACTCCCTCCGACCTGGACCCTGGGGGCTCCACGTCTGGATGCTCCTCCAATCCTCCTGACGCGGGTCGCTCTCTAAAAGAGACGGACCAACATTGCGTTGCAACGCGTCCTGCGAAGTGTAGCTGGCGATGCATCGGTGAGCACTGAGCCCCCATCAACAATATCAACCCCTCTTAGGAGCTATTGCGGTGGACCGTGGACCGCCTTGACACGCGTTATCACTGAAGGGTGCGGCTTGACCAGCCCAAAAGCCAAAGGGCTGACTGAACTCAAGCTGCATTGCATAGGCGCCGGCGCCAAAGAAAACCCTAACCAACCCTTGCCGTTTGGCGCGCCATTCTCGCATACTGTACCGACTGCGCCGTGCATTGGGATGAGTTGGCCTTCCCTTCAGTGGTCCATCTGGTTTCGACGTTGGGTCTAGCGAGCGACATGGCGTTGGATCGGCCAGAATGCAGCGCGCTGCGTGCTGCGTGCGCGGGTAATGCCCGCATGGAGAAAGTCGTCTGGTCATCTCGCGGCAAATCCTGCCTGCCTTGGGCCTCGGAAATGGGCCGTTTGTCCCGTTTGTCCCGCCTGTCTTGGTTGTTCTCCCCGGAACGGTCCCCGGAACGGACCCGAGTGCGACGCCGCGTCGTGGCATGAGCAATTGCTGCGCCGGGGTCCCAATGTGCAATCACCGCAATTGACCCCCAATATGTCGAGGCTGCTATCGCTCTTGTCGTCCCAACAAGAAATGACGCAGCTGCGTAAGCAACCATCCGCATTGTCAAAGTCTCCAGGGGAACAAACTGGCTGTCGGGCAGCCCAGACAGAGCCGGTGGGTGCACTGGGTCGAAGAGTGGTTGGTGCTTCGGGAGACTGGCTGCGGGCCTCAAAAGATGGCCATGCGGCCTATTGGCCGCGACTCAGTTGAGCCTCAATCCTCATCAAGTTTTTGTCATGGCGAGGGCTGAGATTCCGACGAGTGGATGCTACCTCTTGCTGACCGCTTCAGAGAATCCAGGACCAAGACTGAGAAGAGTGCCCGCCTCCCCTGCCTGCCAGCACCCTTGTTCCGTCTCTTTGCGAGACTCATGGCCAGATGGCACGCAAAAGTCCACCAACCCGTACGTGGCTCTACTGTAAGAGTGCTGCTTTGGAAATGCAAGGCGGCGGGAATAAGGTGATTTGGATGCCTGGCAAGAGCAATGTCGGTTCCGACAGCTTGGTTCACGATATGACTACAACCTTGCAAGACAATTTGTTGTTGGTCCGCTGACGCGGTTGACCACTAGACCAGACCCGAGTCGAAAGACAAATGCCAGTTTGACGCCTCTCGCTCCGATTTCCCAAAAGAGAGCACTAGTTTGGGCCAGAGCGACACAGCATTGCACCATCAGGTAGCAAACTTTGCCAAGGATCCCAACGTCAGGTGAGGTTAAGGACATGCGAGGCTGTGTAGTCCGGGTCCCCTGGTGTCTTTGGCATCGTTGCAAAGATCTGTTGGGTTGGTTCTGATTCATATTTTGTCTAAATACGCCCAGCGTGAGCTCAATTCCGCTCCGCTGCCTCGTATTTCCGTTCGTCCAGAGCCCAACGCCCAACACCCACCGCTCTTTCTTCCTGGACTAAAGGCAAGGCTGGTGTTCTGTTCGCAAGAGACCATGTCCATACAAAAGGTTACCGGTGAGCTCTAGCATCGGTTGACATGCCGGCCGACATACGGCCGTAAGAGACGAACAAAGAATTAGTCTTCGCTTGGCATCGCCGTCGATTCAGTTCATCCACGGAAGCGGTCTCGTAGCGGTAGTAGTTGCACTCTTCTTGCTGTAGACATGTCTTCACGGACTGACAGCCGAGATGAGCGCTCGCGTGCTACTATAGCAAGACTTTATTCAATGTGAATTCCTCCATACGCCAACCCACGAGACACTAGTTTGATTCCCAAAACGCCTGACTATGCATGACCCGTTGTTGCTCCCTCTGACAGGCTCTACTCGGTCTCGTTCAATCGCTGCTTCTTCTCATTTCGGCCGTCAGGTGTGTACCTGTGCGCAAGTTAGCAACGGTTCTCCTTGGAATGATGCTTGCGTGGTGTCATCGTACTTGAGAAGCTTCTCGATCAGGTCGACGTGGGTCATGATCATGCGGCGGCAGCAGTAGCGCTTGAGGCCGAGCTCATCCATGGCATCACTAGATATCCGGGTCAGTCGACACTATGAATGATCGCACATGATGCTGTCCTACCCATCTGTCTTTCGGGGATCCGCGATCAACTGGAGATAGCGCTCCCAAAGGTCGCCGGTGACCTGGAGCTTGGTTAGTCAGGTCGTCGCTAGGCTGGCGCATCCAGGGAGGGACTGCATACCTTTCCGCAAGAGAAGCAACGGATGGGAATAATCATTTTGAGAGTGGAGGGAGATCACGCGCGACTGCTGGTATTCACAACGCGGTTTGCGACAAAGAGTAGTTGGTTGTCTCGAAGAGAGCTTGATGATGGCGGGCGCCCCTGGTGTTGAAAATAAATTCTCCCGGCCGAGGTTTCCCCGACCGGATCTTATCTTATCGTGAGCAAAAAAGTTCACCAAGCGGGACCAAAATTTCTGCGATCCAAGCATTGGAAGTCCTCATCTTTCTCGATCGACGATCCGGTAACACGATTTGGCCGTCGCGCCCCCTCCAATTCTCCAACCTTTGTCGACTTTCCCCAGAGGACTTTCGAAAATGGCCGGCAACAAGAGCAACCGGACGAAAGAGGACCAGCCGAAGAAGCGCAAGAGGGACCTGGCCGAGGCAGATTCAAGGTCGAAGCGGCAACGAGCTGAACGCAAGGAGAACAAGGCCAATGGGCGCAAATCACTCGCTGATATTCTGAGCCCTGCAGACGGCGCAAACTTAGAGCCGAATGGACAGTCTTCCACTCTCGAAACCACTGGGAATCGTGAGTTGGAGGTTGTTCCACAGTTCGACAACTCAGAGGCGGGATGGCGAGTCTCGAAACCCATGGGTGGAAGAATGCTCGACATTGACCCTATTCTTACCCACGACGACCAGTAAGTTCTTTCAGAAGAAGGAATCTATAATGGCATGTCTGACCTGTATCAGGTATCTCATACTGGCCTACAACACCTCGATCCAAGTCTACTCGGCCGTGGATTCTTTGTTAGTCCGCCGAATCCCAATAACCGTTGCCGACGCTTCTGCACAGAAGGCGGCGGCGGCGGTAACCATTGTCTCTACGCGACTTTCACAGCAGAACCCGGACTTTATTTGGGTGGCCTGCTCGGACGGTCGTGTGTTCCATGTTGACTGGACAAGTTCCAAGACTCCCGATTCCTTCCAAACACGATCGGGAACCGCCAGAGCACTGGCCGTGTTGACGACCAAAATATCCAAAAAGACAGAAGAAATCCTCCTGATCGCTGAATCAGACAAGTCCAGCCGGGTCGAAGTTGTCGCTTATGAAGGAAAGATGCAGTCAGCTCCCGAGTCCAAGGTCATCATGGCCATGAAGAAACCGGGCAACGGTCTGCAGTTGCTAGAATTGGACGAAGATAGCCAAGTTCTTGTTGGAGCAGTGAACGACCGCCTCTTCATGGGCATTCCGTCACGGAAACAATTCGATACCTTGGCGGATCTCGAGTACGAATTCTATTCTTTCGACGTTCCGGACCTCATCACAGCACTTGATCTTCGAGTATACGCGAAACCGGCGACGGGTAACAAGAAACCGCGATCAAAGGTCGTTGACATCATCATCGGCGGTGCTCGTGGTTCTATCTACCTTTATCACGACGTCCTCGCCCGAAGCCAGGCTCTCGGAAAGTCAAGCTCCGATAAGGAGATGATTCAAGCCCAGAAGTACCACTGGCACAGGAAGGCCGTGCATGCTCTGAAGTGGTCTCGTGATGGCATGTCCTGCTCAACTCATCATATCCTAAGCTGTTGCTAACCATGGATAGGTCACTACATGATTTCCGGAGGTTCTGAGAACTCTCTTGTACTCTGGCAGATGGACACTTCAAGAAAAGACTTCCTGCCCCATCTCTCCGGTAGCGTGGAAAACATAGTTGTTTCTGCCAACGGATCTTCATATGTAATTCATTTGGACGACAACTCGGCAATGATTCTATCAACTGCCGAGATGAAGCCCACCGCATACATCGCTGGCATCCAATCTGCTGCGGTGAACGTTTCGACCCCTAAGGATCTCCTCGTTCAGCGTACCTGGACGGCACCAGAGTCTGTGCGACGACCTGTCCCAGCTGCCATCAGGCCGACAGATCACTCAAGACTTCACGTCTGTGTGGGCAACGGCAGCCAGGCTAGTTCTTCAGGGGACTTCTCGGCTCCCTTGTTGCAGACTTTCGACCTCGAAACCTTCCGAAGTGTGTCGAGGCAGGCTCTAGCTCGCACGCAACCAACGGATGTCAACATCACCAACAAGGGTAACCCCATTGATGAGCCTCTCATCACACACATGGCGTTCTCAGCCGACGGAGAGTGGCTCGCCAGTGTGGACACTTGGGAGCCGTCCCCTCGGGATGTGGACAATGTCCTCAACGATTTGAAGACTCAGTTCATCCAAGAACGACGTGAGGTCTACCTGAAGTTCTGGGAGGCTCGACAGGGCGATGATCACATTGCCCTAGTTTCCAGGATTAATGCCCCTCACGCTACTACCCGCAACGAGGCCGTGCTTGATCTCGCTTCAAATCCTGTCTCGACATGCTTTGCAACAATTGGCTCCGATGGCTTAGTTCGCTTGTGGCGACCCAAGACTCGGTCTCAAAACGGTGTTATCGTCAAGGGAACCAATGGACGAGAGGTGTTTTCCTGGAGCTGTTCACAAGTCATTGCCGTAGGTGATGGTCTTCCCCAGGAAGGCACCGTGGATCTTCCCGAGCCCACTGCCAAGAACGAGCCTCAGGGAAGCCTTGCCTTTTCTGAAGACGGCTCTACCATCTTCGTTGCCTTTGGAACCGTCGGTACTGGGGCTGTCTACGTTATCGACGCCGCGTCTTGTGAGATTGTGAAGACACTAGAAGGCCAGTGGAAGGGCAGGCTACGCTCCATCCGCGCCCTTTCACCTTTCATCATTGTGTTATCTGACGAACTGCGCGTCTACGATGTTGTGAGCGATGAGCTTCGATATGGCGTTGTCATTCCCAAAGCCGCAGGGTCCAATGACCTGCTCCAGCTTGCTGTGGACCACACCTCTGGACACTTCGCGGTGGCGCTGCCGTCCAGTGAGGGTACTACTTTGGGAGTGTTTGAGCCGGAGGAATCCGAACCCCTACTGGTGCGCAATACCCCTCAAAGGATTATCGGCCTGGTGTCTGCGCCAGACACAAGCGGCTTCATTGCCTTGGACGAAGCAGCTCAGATTTGGGTCGTTGCTGAGGGATCTGACCCGTCCTCGCTTGCGACGGTTCAGCCGCTCGAGGATCTGCGTCTCGAGGATGCCGTTGGCGATGACGACGATGAGAAGGTTGCACTCATCGAAGGGGACGAGGATGACGATGAGGATATGGCGAGTGATGTGGAAGATGAGGCAGATACAGAGGATATCGAGATGGAGGATGACGACGTGCATCCCAGTGTGGTGCACCAACAGCAGCTTGCTGACATCTTTGACGCCGCTCCCGCGTTCGCAGCACCGCCGATTGAGGACATGTTCTACAAGGTTACGGGCCTTCTCGCAACGAAGCCCCTGTTGGCTTCCTCGTGAGTCATCTAGACGATAAGACTTAATCGCACAGCCAAGGCATTACTTGTGTGGCGTTCTGGAAAGATTGGAAATGCAGACGAAGCACTGAAAACGCCAGCAACGCAAGATGTAACATCATAACCAAAATCGGCTGATGTGGGATTCCGGCGTGGAGGACTGGAGGCATCGCGAACGCCACCCGGCATACATCGGTTGTTGGCCGATGCGGGGGCCTCGGGCATTGAAAGTCGGGCGCGTGGACACGGGTGGAACCAATTGCGCCATTCCACCATGAGATGATAGACTATCTTTTGACTGTCTTACCTTAAATATATTTTACGCAAAAAAGAAGAGATACCAGGTTACAAATCAACGAGAGAGATACTTTTTCCTGCCATTGTGTGCTTCGCCGTTGTCGCTTCTTCCGTGTCGATGTCGTTTACGTCAATCCCTATTCTGGACCTGGCTGCGGCCGGCGACGAAGCGACGAAGCCCGAGTTTCTCAGAGAGCTTCGCCATGCGTTGTTAGAAGTCGGTTTCCTGTATCTGAAGAATGTGGGCATCTCGGACGAGCTGTTCCAGCGAGTTATCACGCTGGGCAAGGGATTCTTCGATATCCCCGAGGAGGAGAAGTAAGTCACTAATCTGCTTCTCCCTTGTTGGCAGATGAGACCGCTGTTAGGGTAATTTGCTTTGCTAACTTGTTGGCTAGACTCAAGATTGAAATGAAGAATGCCCAGTCATTTCTGGGCTACTCGCGCCTCTCGGCAGAGATCACAGCTGGCGAGATTGACCACCGTGAGCAGATCGACCTCTCTACAGAGCATCCCATCCCCAGACCAGGATCACCGCTGCACCACCACCTATTGGCGCCCAACCAATGGCCGACTGAACAGTCTCTCCCCGGGTTCCGTGAAACGTACACGGAGTACATGAGCCGCATGGGCGAGGTCTCCGTCTACTTCACATCGCTCATCGCCGAGGCCATCGAGCTGCCCCAGGACGCCTTCAACAAGTACTTCGACGAGGATCAGCAGCACAAGCTCAAGATCGTCAAGTACCCCGACCTCCAGCAGCTCAGGAAGGACGGCGAGAAGCAGGGCCAGGGCGTCGGCCCGCACAAGGACTCCATGTTGAGCAGCTACTTGCTACAGGCGACGCAGCACCGCGGGCTGCAGGTACAAAATGTCAAGGGCGAATGGATCGACTGTCCACCTATTCCAGGGACACTCGTGGTAGCCATAGGGCAGGGTCTCGAAGCGTTGACGCAGGGCGTGTGTGTGTCGACAACACACCGGGTCCTATCGCCACCCGCAGGCACAGGCGCGCGCTTCTCGATCCCGTTCTTCCAGGGCGTCAAGGGAGACGCCGAGTTCGAGGACCTGGAGACGGTGGGCGTTGGCAAAGTGGCCGAGGGCGTACAGGAGCAGCGGCGGCGCGTGGTCGAGGCTGCCGGCGGGCGCATCGACGACGTCGAGTTTACGTTCCGGCGAGGTGGCGTGGCCAAGACGCTGGGCGAGGCGACGCTGCGCAACCGCGTCAAGAGCCATCCGGACGTCGGCGAGCGGTGGTACCCAGACATCCTCGCGGCGATCCGCGAGGAGCAGGCCCTGGCGAAGCAGCAGGCGAGTGCGCCGGCGGGAGGAGCACCGGTCGAGGTGCCCCCCACGGCGGCGGTGAAGGCTCACTGATAAAAGAGACATGTCTATGGTGGTGTGGAGGTTTAGGACCTGGAGACAAATCTAAAAAGGACTCGCCGTAAATCAGAAATCAGAGAGCAAAAAAGGACCGTGTAAATCATCCATCGTGAGTCCGTCAATGTCAACCTCGCTGCCACCATGCCACGTCCCCGACTGGACGCCTCGCTGAACGCTCCCGCTCTCCCACTACGCCATCATCGCCATCATTTTTTGTCGAAGCCTTGCAGGTCGGACGAACTACTGCTGAAAGGTAGGGAAGCACTCCTCTAGGGTCTTGCTATGCTTGTTGTCCGCGTGCTCGGTCAGACTGTGAAAGTCGAACGGAAGTGTTAGTTTAGCCACCAAGATAAGGGAACGACGGAGGCGTGGGATGGAGGGGCACGAACGCGGGGGCCTTGGTGGTCTTGAGGAAAGTCGATTTGCAGATCTGGCACTGGATATCGCAGGCTTGCTTGTTCTATTCGAGGTTGTCAGCATACAAGGCATTTAATATTGCGGAGGGAGACATGTCGAACGTACCACCTTGAGCTGCGACTTGGCGGGCTTGTTGTCTTTCTGCGCGCGATCACGCTTCTGCTGAGCCTTTGCGCCCTGTAGTGATTCTGTAAGCGCAACGACAACCTCGGAGGACCGTGGCATCTCGTACGTTACCCATGGTTGCGATTTAGTGAGAGGATGAGGTGTTTGAAGGTGTGGTGATTTTTTTCCGGTCAGATTTCTGGATGGTAAAGGTTGATCTTGGACGATTGGCGGAAGGATTAGAGAAAACGTGAAAACGGGCGTGCTTCCATTCGCCAAGCCGTTTCGGGTGGGTCCAGGGTCTTTTAGAGCTGCACAGTGCAATGTTATTCTAACATGTAGATTTATTTTCAGAATTAACTTACTAGTCTATATATAATAGACTTTAAACTATTCTTATCTATATTATATATTTAATAACTATATTATTAAAAACTTATAAATATATATTAATTAAATTTAAACTTATCCTTAGAAGTAATTATCCTCTTTACCTTAGCCTTTCTCTTTACTTACCTTAGGTTAACCTAAGTATATAATAGGAATATATTAAGAGGGACTTATAGGTATAATTAGGAAACACTTTTTATCTTTAAAATAACATTATTCTTAAGTGCTCTCTTTAAAATGTCGTCCATGCGAACAATGATCTGAAAGAAAAAGGTACGTACCAAAAACGTGTAGAAACAGACCCAGGGGCCATCTGCAGTCACTGTACAGCTTGTACCACTCTCCTGTCTCATCCCTGTTTCACAGTATGCAGTCTTCCCCTACAAAACAATCAACTGTAAAACATGAATCCTGACATTGAAAGTTTCCTTTGCATGAGTTGTGCCTGAGTAAGGTCTGAGTAATTGAGGAGCAACAGAGTTGCACTCCACATTCTGTACAGCAACCTGAAATGAAGTCTCTCACCTCGCCTTCATGGGTGCCCGACTGGCCGACATGGTAGTTCGGTAGCGATGGGAAGTCTTACACATGCAATTACTCGGCTTGCGCATCTACAGTACTTGACCTCACGGTGCATAACTGAGGGAGTCGACTCGAAATTTCTGTACTAAGACCACCGTCTTCCAGACCTTCTGCAGCGAAACGCATGGCTGAGAGATCAAGTAGATTTTGATCAACAGCTTAAGCTCTATCCAGACGGCTCGGACATCTCCGACGTCCTCTGGAGAACCCTAATCATACTGACTCCCCAATGGGAGGAAGTATCCAATAAAAGGTGTGCAAGCGGAACATGTGATTGCTTCTCACGAAGCCAGCTCTATGCTTGCTGTTTTTCATTCACTTACTCATTCTTCCCGAGCAAGCCTTGCCCTGTTGTTGGAGGCCGCTGCCCAGGGAATGCCATACTTGTTCCATCAGCTTCAACGTAGAGACGACCCGCGCTCGGCTAGAAAGTCATGCATTTGTAGCAACGAAGTTATGCGTCAATATCAGCTGGACTTGTCGAGTCGAGTGACTGATATCTCTAGTGTCTAAAATAGCAAGGCCCACTTGGGTATCTGAATTTCGGGCCAGGTGTTTGTCGAAATTGAGAGTATTCTTAAAGTCGATGGCTATAAAGACAGGGTCGTAGTGGTTTGATAGTGTTGTCGGCTCATCGGAGATACCGATAATCTAGAGGGTCCGCTGACCATCTTGTAGAATTTTTAGGCAAACGTGGGAACTGACAAGTCCGTCTTCGTGGGTATTTTGCTCAATAGGTGATGTCATTTTTTGTTGTGGCTTAAACTGAAGCTGGTGGTGTCTAACGATGTACTATGATGCCGGCTGATGACAACATCAAAGAGATACGCGATGATCCCGTGACACAGTACCGGCAAATTAGTAGCGAGGGAAAAGGAATGTCACAAGTGTCGCATGTCGAGAATTGAGGAATCAATCACCTCGTGGGAATGAATGAACAAAGTGTAGGTTTTAACTTGTGACTCAAATTAATTGAATTGGAGTTATTGGTCGCGTGCCGCGTGACTAGTATGTCGCGTCACGGACAAACCAACAACATCCATCCAAACTCTCCTCCTTCATCTACGACACATCTCATTTCACCATCTTCGCACCTAGCGTAAAACCCCGAGATATTCTCTTTCAACTCATACTGAATTTTTTCCCTCTGCACCAGCTCTATCATATGACACTTGCAAGTCAATTTCCCTAGTCAAAAACAGCCAGTGGTCGCGCAACATGGCTTCCGAGCCGAGCATTGTTCGAGCAGATAAGATCAACAAGGACCAGTTCGAAACTCTTCTCAGCCAGTATCCTGCTCTCATCAAATCTATATCAGAATCTAAAGGCGGTAAGTTAAACCTCAAACGCCTCTCCAGGATAGCATCAATAACACATACACAATAGCTAAAGGTGGCCAGAAGACGCTGCAGGAGCTGGACGACTATCGTTATGATGAGGCGTTGAGCATATTTTCCGTTGTCAAGCCAGAGCGTCCAATGAACCTCGAGGACGTCAAGGCACTAGTCGAGTGGAAATTGTAAGTGTGCCTCGGATCTCACCCTTGAAATGCCACGGCTCTCGAATGCCCAGTCATTCCGTAAACCCAAGAAGTCTCGTTTCTCTTATCAGATGTCAACACCAGGCTATAAATCAGCTAACACCTATTCAGGCGGCATGGAAAGTTCCGCCCAACGTTGATGAAGTTCGTCTTATCCAACGACCCAGACGTCGCCGCGGACATCATCCAACAAGCGCTGGATGTCTACCAGAAGAACTCTGACGCTCAGGCCGCCCTCGATATTTTCACCAAGCTCAAGGGTATTGGCCCCGCCACGGCATCTCTGCTTTTAACCGTACATGACCCTGGTCGGGTCATCTTCTTCTCCGACGAGGCGTTCTATTGGCTATGCTGCGATGGAAAGAAGAGTCCCATTAAGTATAACGCCAAGGAATACCGCACCTTACGGGACACCGCCGAGGGCATGACCAACAGACTCGGAGTGTCTGCGACCGATGTGGAGAAAGTTGCCTACGTCCTCATGAAGCAACCAGGACAGCCAGCCAAGCCAGTGAAGGCAGTGGAATTATCGAAGGAGGTGGTGCCATTAAAGGCGAAGAAGAGCACAAGACCTTCGCCAACCAAGCGGAAACCGGATCGTGAACCGGATAACACGGAAGACAGCACAACCAAGTCCACCGGCCTCAGACGATCAAAGAGAACGAAGGCCTAGTCCAGCTGCTCCTAGAACCAACCCATGTCCTAGGGATACATATGCGCCCTCAATCCTTGTACTCCAGACATCATTGCATTCTGGAACAACTGATCTGCATGTATGATGCACAACGCGGCAAATGGGACGAACATTGGTGGCTTCAAGTTCCGAAGAACCTCCCATCGGGACCGGAATGCTCAACATGTACCGCCCCGGTTCGGCGGCCCGCGATAGCGACAAGCATCCGAAGAATACACACCGCAGCCGAAGAATTACCGCACGGTGAATGTTTCTGGCCGTGTTGGTCAACTCGGACGGACGTCACGATAACAAATGTCAACCCAAGCTTGCCTATCCAGCACATCGTATCGGTTGCTGGGCCGGGAGAGCCTGCTTAAAAGCGGCACATTCCCACACATGCTTCCCTTACCGCCCTCGCCTCCGCCTCGACATCATGGGATGCGGTTCTGTAGTAGTTTCATCGCTGGTCTAGCCTCTTCCTGTTGTCTGTATCTCATTTCCGAAAAGATAGCTTCCTTGGTGTTGCTCTAGTCTTCCATCTGACACAACCCACCAAAATACATAATGTCGCCTTCAGACCACAGCCATGGGCCTTCAAGTAGCATGTTCGCCGAAACTACAGAGCCTCTGCCCCTGCCTCTACGGTTCGCGAAAGTGAAGCAAGGCCTGATTGCTGGAAGGGAGACGCAGATCGCGGCGTCGTGGAAAAGACTGCTCATCAAGTTGCGCACCGAAATCGAGGTCATCGCAAGCGCGGGCCCAAGCATCTTCCCGTCTATCGCATTCGCAGACCTTCGCGATGCTTCCAGGGCGGAGGACTTCTCGTTGAAGTTGAAGGAACGAGGCGTCGCCGTCATCCGCGGCGTCATTCACCGAGATGCAGCACTGCAATGGAAGACGGCTACAGACTCGTACCTCGATGAGGATCCTCGCGCCCGTCGTCTACCCACCCACGATCCGCACCTCTATGGCGTCTACTGGTCCCCCGCGCAGATCAAAGCCCGAGCCCACGAGAACGTCATCTTCGCCCAACGCTTCCTTATGAATCTCTGGCACTCGTCCGATCCAGCCGCCCTCATCAGCCCCAACTTCCCTGTGAGCTACGCCGACCGCCTCCGGATCAGGAGCCCGGACGACGAGACGTGTTCGCTGAGCGTATACGTCGACGGCGGAAGTGTCGAGCGTTGGGAGTCAGACGGATACGGCGTGGGAGCGACGTACCAGCGCATCTGGGACGGCAACTGGGAGGACTACGATCCATGGGAAAGCAGCACGCGGCTCAAGGTGTCGAGCGATCTGTACAACGGCGACGGCGTATGCACGATGTTCCGCATGTTCCAGGGCTGGCTCTCCCTCAGCCATCTCCCCGTCAGCGAGGGCACCCTGCTTCTCTGTCCCATGATCCGATTGTCCACCGCCTACCTGCTCCTCAGACCGTTCTTCTCGCCCATCAACGCTTCGTCAACCCATCCGGACTTTCTTGCGCCGGAGAACTGGAAGCTGGAGCAACCTACCTCGTCGGTCATTCAGGGCGCCTTGCCCTCGTATCCCCAGGAACTCAACGAGGCCTTACACCCACATCTGCAGCTTGCGCGCAGCATGGTGCACATCCCTCGCCTCGAACCCGGCGACTACCTCGTCTGGCACTGCGACGCCGTCTATGCCCTCGACCGTCTCCGGCGCCCCGACCTCCCCGGGACAACCGTCATGTACTTGCCGGCCTGCCCACTGACGCAGACAAATGCCCTGTACCTCACCCGTCAGCGCAAGGCCTTTCTGCTGGGCCACCCGAGCCCGGATTTCGGCGGCGTCTTCGGTGAGAGCGCCCGCACGGGCAACTGGGGCGTCCAGAAAGTTGGCGACGCGGGCGGTGTCGAGGGCCTGCGAGCAATGGGCCTCCTGCCGTGGGATGAAGACGAGGCGAAGGATGACTGTGAACAGCAGGTCTTGGAGATGGCGAATGGCATATTGTTTCCGGAAAAGTATGACTTGGGGTACTACTAATTATTAGCCGGTGTTGAATCAGGTACGAGGAGATTGGGTCGCCTTGTGGAACATTTATTTAATTAAAGCGAAGCATCATGAGCGTCATTGAGGGAAAACGCAAGCAATGTAGCATTCAATTCCGGTCGGGTCACTGAGCTCTTTGGGATGAATACAAGAAAACATTAGATATCTTGTGCTAGACATGTCCGTGGTTCGTCTCAATTGGCTGTTGCCGAACTGTGCCACTGCTCGACATAGCAGCCCACACTCGTTCTTTTTTGTTTCTTTGGTTCCTTTCATACCATACCGGAGTTATCTATCCGCATCCGAGATAACCATACTCTCCCTTCTAACTCCCTCTTTGCATCATTATTGACCGCTATTCTCCAACATTTTGTCCCACGCCCGAGTTCCACTGCAAATATTTTCCCATCAATTCCCAGAGTTAGGGATACACTACTTAGATGGACTTCTTGCCCTCGCCATCTAGCTGAGTGGCAGCGTACTTTTCGGTAAGCTCGTCGTAGCTCTTGTGGAGCCCCTCGCTTTGCTTCTTGAGGGTCTGAAGGTCCTGCTCCTTACGCGCGAGCTCCTTTCGGAGGGTGGCAATCTCACCGGGGTTGCCGGCGGCAGCAAGCTTCTCGCTTTCCTTGGTGTTCTTGTTCGTGCCCTCGTAATCACGAATCTTGTCCTCGAGGCGCATGACCTCGATGATCATAACATAGGTGCGGTTCAGGATAAGAGAGAGGAAGAGAGTGAAGCCGCAAAGGTACATGTTTCGCTGCGAGTAGAACTTGCGGGCCTGGACTTCAAGGCGTTCGTGGCCCATGACGGCGGCACTAGAGGAGAATGGATATCAGCAACCGCAACCAGGTGTTTCGGGGTGCTCCAATGGATATGACGTACCCTCCATGCTTAGTTTGTTCGGTGGCGGCGAGGAGCTCGAGCTGGACGCGGTAGACACGGTTGACACTGTCGATGAACAGGATCAGAATGAAGATGAAGGTAATCTTCATCCAATACTGAATTTTGGCCACGATTGGGTTCTCGGAGATGAAGCTATTCCCACAAGGTTAGCACTGACGTCGGCGTGGTGGGGGTAGGGGAGGGGAGATTTGGTACGCACGTGAAGATCTTCCGCTTAACGTTGAAGGGCAACGGCACAATCAGAAGCATAAAGAGGGTCATCTCGAAGACGAGGAGGAGAAACACCTGTTGCCGTACAGTACAGTCAGTGTCTCGAGCTTCGCTGTCAGATACCTCCAAGGGCCGGGGAGCTACGCACAAGAGTGTAGTAAAGCGTCATGTTGACGGTGGGAGGGGCAAGCTCAAATGCGGGCGCTTCGAAATAACAAGTAGGGTGGATATAGACAAGCAGACGAAGACGTGGAATCGGGTGGTTGAGTTTGGTGCGAGAGAGACGCAGTTCGTGGGAAGCTCCTGTTTATGTATCCGGTTAAGTATTCAGGAAGGGAAAAGCGACGTGTTGGAAGAGGAAAGGGAAGGGGAAGGGGAAGAAGGAAAGGTGGTCAGTTGCCTGGCCGAGCTGTCGTGCGTTTCGTGGCAGAAAGCTGGCTGCTTCCGTTCTTGTCGAATCGAATCGACAACGTCATCGTCCACTGTGGCTGGGCAGCGGGTCCTGGAGAGTGGGGCTGGGGTCTAGCGCGTATTTCGTACTGTGCAAACTTCACTGTTTCTGGAACTGTGCGTGCCTAGGTTCCGCTTATGATGTCTGACGTAGCTATGGCTTTCACAAGCCAATTTATGCAAGACAAATCACAAACCATCACATATGCGCCAGTATCTAGACTAGTAAATAAGTCTGGCACAGCAAAGGCAGCTTGTCAATCGTTGAATTGAATCGCTGACATACAACAAAACACCGAGAATGGAGTCCAAACAAGTGTATAAACATTTTGATAGATAGTGCTCAAACCTCCAAGCCACCTACCTATCCATCCACGCAATGCCTGGGTCAATGATCCCCCGTTTTCGCCATTTCTTCTACTAAAATCCCGAAACAGCACACGAGACTTTGTTCTCTGCCAGGGACGGGCCACTTCCAATTATCTTACAAGTGCAATCCATTAGAGGCCCTCACTGACTCCCACCCCACTGCTCCTCCTCTCTGAACTTCGCTGGCAGCCGACGGTTTCTCGTGTTCCTATCTAGGCGTCGTCGAATCATCACATCCTCATCCTCCTCGTCCTCGTATTCGCCGCCAATGTGACGCTGCATAGAGTCATCCGCTGCGTCTTCACTGTCCTCGATTTCTTCGGCGATACCTCGTGGCAATTGTGGTGGTTGGGGAGTGATCACTGCAACCGACCCCAGGTCCGGACTCGCACCCCGGGCCTGCTCAAGGGCTGCAGTTATCGACGGCTCCGGTGCAGGAGCGGGAGTGGTAGAAACACCACTGTCAGGAGGGGGCTTCTGCACTGCCATGCGAGGATACTTTCTAGGTCTTCCACTTCCTGGTCTAGCTCCGCCTCGTTTGCCTCGAGTCTTAGGCTCACCACGAACATGGCCCACCTGCTCTGAAGCATCGTTCTTGGGTGCTTTTTGGCGTGTTCGTCTGCGAAGCCTTGACCCGGATTTTGTTAGCGGTTCGTCTGAATCGATCGTTCCCGGTGACTGGGACTCATCATAAGAGCCAGTTGCGTCCGTCCCCGTAGGATGGTATTCCTCTTCTTCAGAGTCATCGCGCATCCCTCGTTTACGCTTGCGGATTGGTTTCAATGTCTCCAGATTAGACCCGTCAAGCATCGCCGCGTCTTCGTCTTCGACACCCAAAGACGTCGCTTGTGACATCGCCTTGGCCTTCCCAGGCTTCTTCTTGTCTGCCTTGGGTGCCTTTCTGGCGACTCCCGCTCCACTGGCGGTGGTGTTTGGCCGACGCCCTCTCTTCTTAGCCTGTTCAGGTTTTCCTCCAGCCTTAGTGTCGAGGAGCTTCTTCGTCAAGTTGGGGAAGTTCTCGCCGTAATTGAAAAACAATTCTTCACCAGCCTCGATATCGCGCATGGCCGAGAACTTGATCCGATATTCGCCGTTGACGTAAAGAATTCGGGGCAGGATATTGCACCCGCGCTTGTCGCTCTCCGAGGCGTGGTTGATGTACCGGCTTAAGTTGCCGTATATGGCTGCGTCGACCCAAATGCCCTCGTTATCCAAGAGTGTGAACACGTACGAGATGTTAGTCTCCCCATCTCCTCGTCTCGCTTCTCTTCGGACACCTTCATCATGGCTGATGAGTTCTCCAACGTACTCAATGATGAAATCATCTTGGGCGATGTCTTGGGCTGTATAGAGGCCATATCCTACTCCCTCAAGCTGGCTTTGACCCAGAAGAAGGGCCTTTGCTTCTCCCCGTTGCAAGGCGCAGTTCTGGCAGCCTGTTGAATGCAGAGCTTTGTCTCCAGCATGTTCTGGGTCGGCCCTTTCGAACGCTCCGCAAGTGCCACAAAGCTCAGGATCGCATTCGCGATTCAACTGCACACAGATGCACGGCCTGTCCTTTTGCTTTGACAAGCAGGTCTTGCCTTGCGAATGACACGCGCAGCCGGTAAATTTATACGCACATGTCTCCACTGAGCAGGCACAAAACTTCTCGCAGAGGTAGCCCTGTTTAACGCACGTGCAACTATCAAGAGTGCATGGCCCATCATGGGCACACGGCTCAATCAGCTCCCGTCGCTGATGCTCATGGCTCAAGGTGTGGTCTTGCCAATCGCCGATAAGTGTCTTCTTGAACCGGTCAAACCATGATACCGTTCTAATTTGCGGCCTGGTGATGGGTTCCGGCTGTGGTAGCGAGAGTTGCAGTAGCTCATATTCGTGGTAAACGTCGCAGCAGTCGCGGTCGAGGAAGTCTGCAATCAAGCACAACGGGTCACGCTTCACCTTGCTGCGATCTGCTGTGAGAATCATAGATCTTAGGACAATATGTTCATCTTCTGACCACGGAGGTCGCGTTGGCGGGGAATTGAACTCGAGATAACAACTGCGATTGCAGGGTTTCGGAGGGTTCGACGGGTTTGAATGACCGTTGACGAGGCCATCACCGTCGTCATCAATAGGGATGCGTCGTCGTCGCTTTAGAGTGTCCGATAGTCGAGGCATAATAGAAAACGTCCGCTTGCAGTTCTGGGGGTCATATTCGCCATGTTCGCAAGAGTGGCTGTAACAAATGAAGCAGCCAAGGATGCAATATGTCCCAAGGTTGTACTCAGCCAGCTCATCCTCGTTCTCATTCTGAGAACTGGAGCCGTCCTTGGCTGTCGGCTTAGAATCCATAATACTATCAACCGACTCGTCAAGCAAGAGCACATCGCGCAACTCAATCTGCTTCAGGTGGGGTTGGTCCTTGTAGAACACAAGGTGAAAGGCTTCAGTAAACATTTCAGCGGCCCTGTTGGCTTCGGAGGAGGTCGCAGTGTCGGCCTCACGATGCGAATTTAGGATATCCGTTTTCTGGCGAGGCGTAATAGCGTCGTCAGGCTCTTGACTAGCCATGTGCCGAATAAGAGTCGACTTGTTGCAGCCGGGGATTGCCAGCTTGTCCAGCCAATCGTCCAGATAAAGATAGACTGTTGCGGCATATTCTGATCGGACCGTGAGAGAGACCTTGTCCTCTCGGCTCATCGGCTTGAAGCCGGATTTCCGGTCAATGTCTTCCAACTCCTGCAGCCAATGATTGTATTTCGTCTCTTCTGAGCTTTCCAGGTCTCTCAGATGAGGGACAAATGTCAGCATGGTGTTAGGGGTCAGCACGTTCTTTTTTATTTCCACGTGGTGGAACCGATACCGAGGAACTCGTTCTTCATGGGTCTGAATGCACAGAACCCGATGTCGTTCCTCGCGACCATCTTTTTTTACTTTGCTGTGCTGCCGATGTTGCTTATCTGGGGTGTCAGTGAAGGTGCCGTGTGGGGAGGCGGGGTCGAGTTACCTTGAATTTCACTCTCATGCTCTCATCTGCGATGTCCTGCATGGGCTTGGCGCTGAGTCCGGAGAAAAGGTCGGTTCCTGTATGAACGCGACGCTCAGTGGCCTCGGTCGAATCAATGATGTAGGTGGCCAGTTGTGCATGTCCATCCTTGATGTCTTGTCGAAAGATGTTCAACGAGTCAGCGATGCGACGAACATCCCAGTGCATCTTTCTGGGGGTTTCAATCTTGGGGGTCGCGTCCTTGGCTGGTTGGCGGACTTTGGTAGGATGGACCTCCAAAGGCGGCGTTACTTGCTGGGAGCCAGTGCTGACCACGACACCTGAGAGTCTGGCCATGTCGCGAGCATTGTCGGCGACGGGATTCGTCGTGGCGGGAAACAAGGGCGATCTCGGTGCGGAAACTGGCGCATGCACTGGCAAGGTGATAGGGGTCTGAGGTTGACTGAAGGTAATGGGGTTGAGCCTTCTGAGGGGAGGAGGGCTGACGGGGGCTCGGGAGATGGAGGTGCGATGGCTCACGCTCACGCTGGGCGATGAGCGAACCGGCAAGGAGTCGAGTCGCGGAAGGAAGATTCCTGCTGCGGCGGTCGGGGACACCTGCGGCCGAGAGAGGAGTTGCGAGGTTGGAGAGGTTAGAGTGGCCTCGGATTCGTCCGAGACGTCCTGGGTCAGGTCGATAATGTTTCCGCCAACCATGGCTGCTGTCGACGACGTATCAACAAGGTTTTCAGGATTGCCCCTCTCCTTCTCCGTGAGCCGCTTCCACCATTCTACAAAAGGTGAGCTTGATGCCAGCGTTGAGGCTGGCGCGAGCGAGGCGTTAGGTTTGGTTTAAAGTGAGGCAGGTAGGGATGAACCGGAGATGTTGTAAGGAAGAGAATGGCCGGTCACAGTTGCCGGAAAACGCGTTTGCCACAAATCCAGGAGACGTGGGGACGAAGAAAATGCACCCTTTTAGAAGAACCTGAGGCGGTAGATACTCATGCAGCCAGCTGGGAACTACCCAAAAGAAAAATAAAAAGGCTTTATGCGATGGTCCTACGGTGTGCGAAAACGCGATGCATGAAATCTCCGTCCGTTTGTCGCACTTGAGGTCTCTGGTGAGTGAGTGATGGATGAGTGAGTGATGAACACGCGTTGAGGAGTCTGCACAGGCGGCAGGGAGGGGCGCGTTACCAACTGAGTTTAGCCTCGATGTGTGTTCGCAACGCAACGCTTTTCCACTTTGGACAGGCCAATGAACGAATTTACCATAGCTTCTTAAGATTCTGGATGCAATGGGATCAGCGAGTATTAAAGAGTAACTTGTTATTCTGCAAGCTTGTAATACTGAATCTGAATTTACCGAATCAAAAGAGGTATTCACATATTGACACGGGGTCGACGGAATACTATTGTCTCACAGCAGGGCCCGTGCTTCTCCATCAGACATGAGCCGACGCAAATTACGCATCGCTGTCCAGCGGAACTATTGGCGGATGAACCACACGGGGAGTTATAACTTATAAGAGCAAGACCCCTACCGAATAAGGTCGAACTGATACCTATCTAGGCAATCATGGTCTCTGGCAGCACTTGACGCCCTGGCTTTGGTAGATCAGTTCAGGGATCCTGCATTCGGAAAGCAGACACATCAATTAGGTGTCTCCATTGCCATCATTTGTACCTAGTCATGCTTCTTAATTGAAGTACGGACCCGGGCAAGTAATGTAATAGACTGAGTATGAAGAGAAGTGGCCCTTGGAGCCTCACCAGACGGGATGGATGGACCCGTTGGGCTGTGTAAGAATCACCAAAGGACCCTGTCTCAACACCAAAACACAGCACCCGCAGCGGACTTGCGGATCCACGATCGTCCGTCACGTTCTTCGGGCTCCGGCATTTGCTGCGGCCGACAAGGACCGCGCAACCCTGAAAACCGTCATCCCAAGGCCCCGACCCAGGGCTTCAATTTCGTCATTACTCCTCTTAGCTCACAAACTAGCGCTGCCACAACTCGAAGTTTCGTGCGCCGCTATGAGCCGCATGCGGGATGGCCAGCCAACGGAAGTGAGACTGGATCCTAGACTCCGTTCAGGTAGAAGAATGCTCCCTTGGCCGCAGACTTAAACAGACTCCACCGCGTAAACCTGAGCCAATAGCAGGGCTTGTAGATATACCCAGAGTTAGTCTTACGATAAGTGAGCCCCAATGTACCGGAACACGAGCTAGCGACCGCCGACTGTACCGGCGCTTTGTTGATGAGCACATCACCCTCTTCTGACCCTGTGGATCCTTGATGACGTCGCCAACAACGCGCTGCCTCCAAATGTGACGATCTTCTCCTCCACAACATCTCCTCTACTCCTCTAAGCTTCTCTGCCATCCTTTATAACGTTCCCCATCGGCCCAACCTGGATCCCTCCTTCTCTCGCCCATCTACCCCTTGTTCCTCTTGCAGTACTTCTCCATCAAACCACGTTTATCCCCACACCATACCCTGCTTATTCGCCTGAGTCTCTTTTCTGCTCCACAACCATCCATCACGGTACTTCTGTCGTCGACTCGTCGCATCATCACCGCCAGCATGCATCGCACGTATTCTATGCGCCAGTCTCGGGCGCCCACTGCCTCCCAGCTTCAGGTATGCCCTCTCGCTCTTCATCCCTCTCTCTTGTGGTAACGTCGAGACTAATGACGTATCCAGAACCCCCCGCCACCTCCGTCGTCCACCAAGTCCGGTCGTCTCTTTAAAGGCAGCTTCGGTAAGCAACCGCCTCTAGCATCCAAACACCACGACCACTTCATTCGATTTGTCCTGCTTGTATCGTTCTCAGAAACTAATTCATTTTCGACCTCAAGGTCATGCTCTTCGCCGCAATGCTGGCGGCGCTTTCGGACCCGATCTGGCCAAAAAGCTTTCCCAGCTAGTCAAGATGGAGAAAAATGTGATGCGGAGTATGGAGACTGTCGCTCGAGAGCGCATGGAGGTTGCCGTATGTTCCCTAGCTCATGCCTAACAAATCATTGTGATTAACACCTGCGACAGCAACAAATATCCATTTGGGGTGAGGGCGGCGACGAAGATGTCTCTGATGTCACCGACAAGATTGGAGTCCTCCTCTATGAAATCGGTGAGCTCGAGGACCAGTACGTTGATCGATATGACCAATACCGAATCACCATGAAGAGTATTCGCAACATCGAGGCTTCAGTCCAACCCAGCCGAGACCGTAAGACCCGTTCCACTCTACTCTTGACAATCCAGCGACGCTGACCTACAATACCAGGCAAGCAAAGGATTACCGACCAGATCGCTCAATTGAAATACAAGGAGCCCAACTCTCCTAAGATTGTTGTCCTCGAGCAGGAGCTTGTTCGCGCCGAGGCCGAGTCCCTCGTTGCTGAGGCTCAGCTTTCTAACATCACCCGTGAGAAGGTCAAGGCCGCATACACTTACCAGTTCGATGCCCTCCGCGAGCACTGCGAGAAGGTTGCCATCATCGCTGGCTACGGCAAGCACCTCCTCGAGCTGATTGACGACACTCCGGTTACTCCGGGCGAGACACGCCAGGCTTATGACGGATATGAGGCCAGCAAGGCCATCATCCAGGACTGTGAGGATTCCCTCACCAACTGGGTCAGTTCCAACGCTGTGGTTTCGTCCAAGCTCTCCACCCGCGCGCGAACTCTTTCTCAACGACGTCGCAACTACATCCGCGCTCGAAGTGAAGGACACGATCTGTCTGGCCAGGACATGCCTCTCAACGACGGCAGTTCATGGGTTGCACGTGATGCTGAACTGGACAGTGATGAAGAGGACGAGGACGATGTCCATGGTTCTGTCCTTGGCAGCGATGGCGGCTTAAACAGCGAGTCCCGGGGACGTACTCAGGAAGTTGCCGTCGCGTAGGATGGCGGCCGCTATAATGAAGTGGAGTTCGCACACTCGAGTAGGCGACACCATTCAAGAAAGCGAGAGAATAATAATGCCAGGATAATTTTTAGTTGAAGGAGATACGGATTCCGTCGCGTGAGGAGTTAGGACATTTTCTGGAGGGCTAGTTTTTAAAAGGCTGTTTGGATCCTTTCCTTGATAGCTTATTTCTTGTAGTCTTATTTATTCATCTTATCTAAGAGTTTGCTCAGATGAAGTTTTGGTTTCGTATCTGGCTCGCAAACTCTTCAACTTCCATCTTGGTAATGTAGTGTCCAGGCACAACGATTAAGCCGAGATAACGAGATGTCATGTCCAGGGTAACATTCTTGTCACCGGATTTCTCTGCAGCCTCGGCGCGCTCCTTAGATGAAGGCTGTCTGTACTCGTAGGTGTTGGCGAGAACGATGTTTCTGTCCTTTTGTCTGGTGTTAGCAAACACATGCTGTGCTCCTGCTGGGTGATCACGGTAAACTAATCTAGTTAGTGGACAGAGACATGACGTACGGGATCGGTGCATTTGAAGGACCCCCAAAACAAGCGCCCATCCGTAGTGAGCACGCGCAGGTTCTTGTTCAGGATGCTCGACAGGTATTTCCGAGCCTCATCTTTGTCCATTGCGTAACGTACCGAGGCTTCGAAGGCCAGTGAGAGAGGGCGTGGAGAAGATTGACGCCATAACCTTGTGAGGGATGATTCTGATGTGTTTTGGGGAGTCGGGCTGTGGGCCAATGGATTAGCGGGTGGGAGGGCCCACCCTGACGTTATGCGGGCAGCGAGCAGTCACAATCTAACGTTAACTCTTGGACCGTGAATTCTAGATGGCAGCCTGCCAGATCTCTCGCTTCACATACACGTTCCTTTGTCCTTTCTTCATCAGCAGCAGAATTGTGACCTGAACGGTACTATTTGGACAAGTCTGAGCCATGCGATGGTTACGGTCCGCCTGAAACGAGGGCCACTCCCTTGAGCATCAAGGCTTCGCGTCCCGAACGGTATCTGAACTCGCATCTCCATCCTAATCGCCCATCATGGGTGTGAACGGCCTTTGGACCGTCATACAGCCTTGTGCCCGGCCCACGAATCTCGCGACCCTGAACCGCAAACGCCTCGCTGTCGATGCCTCCATCTGGATCTACCAATTCCTCAAAGCTGTGCGCGACAAGGAAGGAAACGCCCTACGCAACTCCCACGTCGTGGGCTTCTTCCGGCGCATTTGCAAACTCCTTTGGTTTGGCATCCAGCCAGTTTTCATATTCGACGGCGGCGCCCCCGCTCTTAAGCGACAGACTATCCAGGCCAGAAAGCGCAGACGCGAGGGTCGCAGAGAAGATGCCGTGAAAACAGCGGGCAAGCTGCTCGTGGTCCAGATGCAGCGCATTGCAGAGGAGGAAGAAGACAGGAGGCGAAGGGACAAGGATCTCGATGTATCCGCCAGAGAAGAAGAACAACAGGAGGAGATTCCCGATGCAAGCGAGCTTGTCTACGTCGGCGAAGAGGGAATGTCACAGAAGGAGAGACAGCACAAAAGGAAGTTCTACAAGCAAGATGCATACCATCTCCCTGAGCTAGATGGTGGCGGAATCGCAGCAATGGGAAAGCCAGACGACCCGCGAATCATGAGCGTGGAAGAGCTAGAAGAATACGCCCGACAGTTTCATGATGGCGAGGACGTCAACTTGTACGACTTCAGCAAGATCGACTTTGATGGTGAATTCTTCAAGAGTCTGCCCCCTCCGGACCGATACAATATTCTGAACGCCGCAAGACTGAGGAGTCGTCTGAGGTTGGGTCTGAGCAAGGAACAGTTGGATGACATGTTCCCCGACCGAATGGCCTTTTCAAGATTTCAAATCGAAAGAGTCAAAGAGAGAAATCACCTGACTCAGCGCCTCATGTTTGAAGTTGGGATGACAGGCACCGACTTGACTCTCGGTATTAATGCACGAGTGGCTGGAGAAAAGAACCGAGAGTATATCCTAGTCAAGAATGACGGCGTCGAGGGGGGATGGGCATTGGGTGTTGTGAGCAAAGAGAAGGACATCGGCGAGGCGCACAAGCCTATTGACGTGGATGCAATCCAAATTCAATACCAATCCAAAGAGGACCAGGATGACGAGGACGACGCAGATTTTGAAGACGTCCCCATCGAGGGCTTGAACCGATTGCCAAAGCCTACACCATCCACTGCGGCTGGCATGCCGGCTGTCCAGAGTGCTGCGCCTGGAAATTATAATTTCTACAACAGCCGTCATATCGAATCTGCTGTAGATGAAGAAGAGTCCTTATTCGTTGGTGGTAACCTAGGAGATGCAGTCCACCTGTCTGAGGCCCAGCTTGAGGAGCAACTTCACCCAGAGGAGGAAGATGAACTCAATCGCGCCATCGCCATGTCATTACAAAAACAGCATGGCGTCGGCCAGGATTCAGAAGTAGAAGAAGGATTTGAAGATGTCCCAATGGAGGAACCCAAGTGGACACAGAAACGTGTCGAAGGCGCAAAGCCTATTACTGCGACAGGTGGCTCTATGATCGCTCACATCGTCAACAATCGAGCGAATGCGACCGTGCCTAAACGCCAAGACAAAGACGTGGCATCCGACAGCGACAGCGAAGAAGATATGCAGGCAGTTATGGCGAGATCCAGGCGGGTGAAGAAGGCCCAGCCGGCGCCGGCTTTGGAGAACAAGAAGAACCCTTTTGATGGCCCACTGCCATTTCCCAAACTCGACTGGGGGTCCTCTGTCTTTGCGAAGAAGATACCTCAACAGAGGATGGAAGATGGAGAGGAAACTGGAGCCAAGGAGCCCCTGAACCTCGACGATGAGATGGCTGGCGGATTCGAAAAGGAAGTCCAGAATGAAGATGGCCCGAGGCCCCTACCCCCTTGGTTGGCTGATGGAGGAGATATCAGAGAGTCACTGAAAAAGCAACAAGAAACAGAGCGAGCAATTAACACTGCAGATAGACTTGCGGCCGAGGAAGAGCAGAGACTTCGGCGACGGGAAATGCAGGATCGTCTCATTGAGATTGATTCCTCATCAGATGATGAGAGTGACATCGAGGTCGTCGAGGTCGCGCCTTTTTCAGAGAAACCAGCCGACGATGCTCCGATTGTGATCGATGACGACCAAGTTGAAGCTAAGACTGCTGAAGTTGTGCTGTCAAATTCGACTCAACCTTCCCTACTGGAAGCTGCACAAGACCCCAAGAAATCAACTTCGTCAGAGCTAGAGTTCGAAGAGGTGCCGGCTCCTACTACTTCCGGTGACGAAATGGAACCTTCACGAACAGACACAGCAAAACAAGCCTCAGCTTCACCTGAACCGGAGTTTGAGGATGTCCCCCCCGTGGAAGTCCAAGAGGAGGAACCACCCAAGCGTTTACTACCATCCTTTGAGGAAGCTCCCACACTGGAAGCCCTAGCTATTTCCCAGAGGGAGAATGCTATTGATGTTGAAGACGACGAGTTCTTTAACGACGCCGACTTCGATGAGTTCAGTGACCCGGAAGACGAGGAACTGATGGTACAAATGGCCGAAGAAGCCGAAGAGCATGCTCGGTTCGCTAGTGAGCTCAACAACAAGTCCGCGACACAGAACCGGGAGGATTACGAGAAAGAACTGAGCGCCCTTCGAAACCAACAGAAGAAGGACCGCCGGGATGCTGACGAGGTTACGCAAGTCATGATCACCGAATGTCAGGCCCTCCTTCGACTATTTGGTATACCCTATGTTACTGCTCCCATGGAAGCTGAAGCACAGTGTGCGGAGTTGGTTCATCTGGGTCTTGTCGACGGAATCGTGACGGACGACTCGGATATTTTCCTCTTTGGCGGCACTCGAGTTTATAAGAACATGTTCAGCAGCAACAAATTTGTTGAATGCTATCTGGGCATTGATTTGGAGAAAGAAATGTCACTCTCTCGGGAGCAGCTCATCTCGCTTGCTCAACTTCTCGGGTCTGATTACACCGAGGGCTTGCCTGGTGTTGGTCCCGTTACGGCGGTTGAGATTCTTTCTGAGTTTCCTGGTAAGTCTGGGCTTAAGGATTTCCGCGAATGGTGGCAGGCAGTCCAATCCCAAAGTCGGCCTAAGGCAGCCGACGCCTCATCTACCTTCAGAAAGAAGTTCCGCAAGTCCCAGGCTACGAAGCTCTTCCTCCCACCAGGGTTCCCCAACCCGGCCATCTACAACGCTTACCTTCACCCCGAGGTCGACAGCAACACCGAGCAATTTCAGTGGGGAGTTCCAGATGTCGAAGGCCTACGGCAGTTTTTGATGGCCACGATTGGATGGAGCAAGGAGCGGACAGATGAGGTTCTGGTGCCTGTAATCAAGGATATGAACAAGCGAGACCGAGAGGGAACGCAGAGCAACATCACGAGGTTCTTCGGGGGCAGCGTGGGTGTAGGTGCAAAGGATGCATTTGCGCCGCGGCAGAAGGCCCAGGGAAGCAAGCGAATGGCGGCTGCTGTGGATAGGCTGAGGGCGAATGTTGCGGGAGAAGAGTTGAGTACAGGGAATGCTGAGACCGGCACAGGGAAGCGAAAACGGCCTGCGAGGACTGTTGTAGACGATGGGGATGAAGAAGTTGAGGAGGAGGGCACTCAAGCCAAAGATGCCCCAATTAGAAGGGGTCGTGGTAAGGGGAAGCGAGCCAAGGCGTCATGAAGAAACAATCCGATGGTACTTAGATAAAAAAGCTCACTTCAATGTGTTGAATATTTCCCATGTTAATGACGACTTTTTATAAGTTGATGATGTTTTAGAGCTGGATCATGACCAGTCAATCTGGGAATAGCTCGGGTTTTCGGCGGGAGATTGTAGGCCACAGTTATCGGCCCACGGACCACACCCCGCCTGGAGGTCGGGGGAGGAGGAGCCGGGCTAAACTCCGGCAGAACCTGCTCACGTGCTGTCCTTGCTAACAAGGTCGCTCGGCTGGTTCGCAATCCCCAAGAAGTGGTGCGCCTCGACGACGGCATAGATTTCTCATTTTCTTTCCTTATCTTAGATCCTGCGAAGACTCGATTCCTTGACGTCCGTTTGCTTTCCCCGCCGCTTCATTCCGTTTCGCCCACATGGATCAACGCGAGCTTGAGGCTCGCGTCAAGGCGCTGACCAAGTGCGTGGCCGCCAACGAGCCACCCGAGAACGCTATCAAGCTGCTCGAGACCCTTAAGAAGGATGCTCACCCCACAGAGGAAATGCTGAGGGTACGTGATTGTGCGGGATCGTCTGCATGTGCCTTACGCTTGGATGGGCACAGCCTGGAGGGTTTGACTTGCCTGCTGTGACCCCCGTGGCCATTGTCGCACGCGTCGGCGCATCCCTGGCGATAGCGGGCATGATTGTCATGAACTTTCAGTCGCAACCTCAACCACCCTCTTGGCTGTCCCCAAGTTTGAGCCACTTTGGTACCGAAATCTCTACTGACCTCCTATCTTTGTTGATTAGGCTACTCGTGCTGGAGTCTACGTCGGAAAGCTCCGGTCAAATTCCAATAAGGAAATCGCCCGTGCCGCCTCTGAGCTCGTCATCAAGTGGAAGAAACTTGTTGAGCAACAGAAGAGCTCTAAACTGCACAAAGCTAAGAAGGGCTCACCAGCGCCAGCTCCCGCTTCCTCTCCCGCTGCTCCCCCATCATCCGCTGGCGCCAAGAAGACCTTCAAGGGCGACCCCGAGAAGCGCAAGTTCGATACCGACAACGTCAACATCAAGCGCACCGAGTCCAACGTCCGCAACCAGTGCATCGGTCTTATATACAATGGCCTCGCCTACCGATCAACCGCCCTTGAGTCCGATGTCATCGCCAAGGCCGTATCCGTCGAACACGCCGCCTACTCCTATTTCAAGGGGGAGGGCCCCGAGTACAAGAAGAAGATCCGGTCGCTATTCTCCAACCTCAAGAACAAGTCCAACAAGGAACTGGGACGCCGTGTAATGTCTGGGGAGGTGTCAGCAGACAGATTCGTGGTCATGACGGACGAGGACCTGAAGAGTGATGATCAGCGCAAGAAGGAAGAGGAGCTAGAAAAGGAGAACATGAAGAAGGCGCAGGTTCCCATGGCCCAGAAGAGTATCAGCGACACCTTCGAATGCAGCCGCTGCAAGCAGAAGAAGGTCAGCTACACGCAGGCGCAGACGCGAGCTGCTGATGAGCCGATGACGACTTTCTGCGAGTGCATGCACTGTGGAAACCGGTGGAAGGTATGTACCATGCAGCCCATACAATCTCACACAGCCTTCGCAATAACGAAACTAGAGTTAACATGTGACAATAGTTCTCGTGAGGGAGTTTGGTAGCGGCGGCGTTATTATTTCGCACAGCAAGGGTTTGCCTGGGACTGTGTTGCGATATTCTAGGGTGATTTTGGAGTTCACGGGAAACGGAGTGGCGAGTAAACCTGTTACGAAGACTACGGACGCGCGATACCTTTCTCATATTGTCAAGTCGAGATTTTTTCAACCGTCCGCGCCCCCTTTAAAAACATATTTGGGGTTTGTGAGTAATTTCCAGCAACGGCATGGGAAAATAGATGTCGTCATGGTCCTCGCTCGAGACATTTACTTGGTTCCGCGCCTAGTTCTCGTTGTATGATTTTTGTTAATTTTTTACTTCATTTGCTTCATGGTTGCTCATCTCGTGTGTCATGTATCTCTAGCTCAGAGAACAAATCCGTGGCCTCCTCGCCCTCACGCCCCATTTCTTTAATGTGTTTCCAGAACTTGCTGAGATGGCGCGTACCCGAATCGCATAGAATGGTAACGACGCTGCTGCCCGGCGGCAGCGCCATGGCGGCTCTGACGGCGGCGACGCAGTTTACAGAACTGCTGCTGCCGATGAAGATGCCGTCATGCTCGACCAGCCACCGGGCCATGCGGCAGGCCTGCTCGTCCGTAACCTTGATGGCGTCGTCAATAAGTTCACGCCCGGCCTCGAAGTTCTGCGTGAGGCGAGTTATGCCGATGCCCTCTACCATGGTGTCGACCTGCTGCCGACGCCGCGTCCCCTCGCGTTCTGTCGGCGAGTACATGACGCCGTGGCGGACCTTGTTGTACAGCCCGCTGCCCTGCGGGTCGGCGAGGACGATCTTGACGCTGGAGAGCTTGGCCTCTTCCTTGAGGTACTTGGCGACGCCGGACAAGGTGCCGCCCGTCCCTGCGCCCGCTACAAAGGCATCCAGGTCGCCGCCCGTCTGCCTCCAGATCTCGGGCCCCGTCCCGTTGAAGTGCGCCTGCCAGTTAGCGTCAGACTCGAACTGGTTGGCGAAGAAACCCCGGCTCCCGTCGTGGTGCTTCTCGGCGTGCTCGACAGCGTAACGACGGGCGAGGTTGACGAAGTGGTCCGGGCTGGTGATGGGCGCAACGGCAACACGCTCGACGGTGGCGCCCAATTGTAGTAGTAGATCTGACTTCTCCATGGCCATGTCGTCGGGCATGCAGATGTGGGCGCGGTAGCCCTTCGCGCGGGCGAGGGTGGCGAGCGAGATGCCGGTGCTGCCCACGGTGCCCTCATAGATGGTGTCGCCGCGACGAGGCACCAGCAGGCCCTGAGCCTCGGCCTCGCGGATCATGTTGAGGGCCACACGGTCCTTGGGGCTGTTGCCGGCGCCGTTGAGGAACTCGGCCTTGGCCAGGATTGTCCGGCCCGTGGCTTCGGAGAGCGAGTGGATCTTGACCAGCGGCGTGTTGCCGATGGTGGCCTCGATGCCGTCCGCGGGGCCTGTGTGAGCGGCGGGAGCAGACGACGAAGCCGAAGCCGAAGCTGCTTCATGGTCCTCGAGCTTTACGGCGCTCCCGTTCGCAGTCGGCGGCACGACTCGTGAGCGCTGCTTGCGCTGGTAACGACACTCGAGGTTGGGATACAAGTCCTTGAAGCCGAGCGTCACCACGATGCCGGTCGCGAAGGCGAAGGCGACGACGGCGGAGCCGTAGGCCTTGGGGTGGTCGCTCAGGGCCATTAACTGCCTCCCTTGCAAGTCAAGCAACTGAGAGAGTTTGAACTGTTGTATTGGAATTATCGGCAACCCATTACTTTCCTCGGAGACGATGATGAGAGTTGGATGTGACGCAGCAAGTCTTTATTTGTGCTATGAGCGAAACTACGAATACGGAAATGTTCGAGAAGCGGCCGTGCACGGGTATGTCGTCATGTTTAAACTGCGGGGCCGGGCACTAACAAGAAGCGATGGCAGCACCAATCCCACCTCATCCACATACAAAATACGTCGTACTTCGTACAACACCACATCCAAGCTTCACCCTCACCATCACCAGTACGGGTCGCTCACGATGCGCCTCCGACGCAGCTCCTGGGAATGCGCCAAGTTGATGTCTGGCGGCAATTGAGAGATCCAGTGCCAGGCGTCAAAGTTGGGCTCCCTCGGTCCCTCGGGCCCCCAGATCTCGCAGGTGGGAACGTGCCGGGTGTCCTTGACCTCGACCACCCACTTGGCGCGCCAGTTGGGGGTCTTGTTCTCCTGGTCGATGAAGCCCGTTTCCGACCGCCAGAAATATCCGTCGCCGTCGCCGTTGGGTCGCCACATCTCGTCTCCCTTTCGCAGCTGGCGGCCTAGTTTGTAGTCCTTCCACATCTGGGTGAGTCGACCTGGTCTGCGAAGCCGTGGCAGAGGTTTTCTTTTCGTGTACGGAACACAACACTTGAGTTCGACTTCAGACTCCGTATCATCATCGTAATTTGTCGATTCGTCGTCGTCGGAGAATGAATCAAAGTACCCCTTCTTCAGGGACACTTTTCTTGCCAACCTGTTCTTTATCGATGAGCCAGCCATGACTATGTCTTATGGGCACTGTTATCGGAGTAATTGCACAGAGGTTTGAGATTGGATACTGTGAGAGGAATATGATGAAGAGGAAGAAAGGAGAAGAAGGCAGCCTTTTGATCTGGTCTTAAGCGTGGCTTTTGTAGTCGACGATATCACACCCGCACTTAATTGACTCTATCTTTGTGACACACTGGCAACTCGACAGAAACTTTCGACTGAAGGTTAGCCTCTGCAGATGCCTGATAAATCATGTCACAAATGAGCGCTGCCTAGATGAAAACGCTACCAACGCATAACAAACGATTGATGGCACATGCTTGCATGAACTCTCTCAAGTCTCATCGTCACCTCTATGTCGGCGTAGAGCCGAGACGAGGAGAAATACTTTTGAGTTCGTAAAAGCATCTTAAGGTACAACAACCTTCCTTTGGAGAAACGCTCTCTCTGGGACTTTTGTTAATTAATAGACTATAGAATAATGCTGGCGGTGTCTGTTGCCCGGCCCCCGCCAATCTTGACTCAATGTTTCCCCTATCGATCACGATGCTTCGCTGGCCATGACCACGACTACCGTGAAGCTGCTATATCTGTTACTTAGGTAGTGAATATTTCCCAACTAGCAGTATATTCCCCTTTCCCCACGTATTAAGCTTACTCTCACACCTTTGAGGAAGTACCTTGCCCCCTTCGACTTTATGGAGTATTAGTTTGATTGGAGTACAATAGAGCAGGTTTCCCTCTCCCAAATAGGAAATATCTCATGATTACCGCCCGGGATCCTAGCGATAAGGCGCCCCAGGGTTTAGTAGACCCGCCGCCGCCCGAGGTACACCCGACCAAGCTCGGGCCATTCCATTGGCATTGAGCGCTTGTCTCCTCGGCTTCCATCGCTCTCAACACCAAAAAAAGAGTCCCCCACTCCATGATATCCGCCTCGCCAGCATGGACTCGCCCATTGTCACCCAGCTGTTCCGCCAGCTGTTCCGCCACCGCCCGCGCGGCTGTCAAGGCCTACGCCTCCGCAATGGATCGGCCGCAGCTCGCAACTCCCACCAGAGCCAAAACCAAAGCCACGGTCAGACTCGGTCCTACGTCGCCCGGCCCTCGCGCGATCGCGGCATGAAGTCCAATGAGAGTCGCTGGCAGCAGCGCACCAATATCCTTTCTCAGGACCGCTCCGCCGAGTTCTCCGAGTACCCGTACATTACCATGCAGGAACTCAAGCAGCGCACCGAGCGGCCTCGCAAGGTGAAGATGCTGCTCCGAGACTTCATCGATGGCAAGTTCCTCTTCCTTTCTTGTCGCTCCCTCCCTTTTAAAGGAAGTATCTAACACATGAGACTTATAGACAGCTTGTACAACCCCCACTACGGCTACTTCTCCAAGCAGGCCGTCATCTTCAGCCCCGGCGAGCCCTTCGACTACACGAAGATGCGCGACGAGATCGAGTTCCAGGCCGAGTTAGGCAAGCGCTACACCGAGTTTGAGGACAGCCTCGACGACCGCGAAGGCGAGAACCCGACGCGCCAGCTGTGGCACACGCCCACCGAGCTCTTCCGCCCTTACTACGGCGAAGCCATCGCCCGCTACCTCGTCTCCAACTACCGCCTGACCACGTACCCCTACCATGACCTGCTCATCTACGAGATGGGCGCGGGCCGCGGAACTCTCATGCTCAACATCCTCGACTACATCCGCGAGGTCGACCCGCAGGTCTACGCCCGCACCAAGTTCAACATCATCGAGATCTCGACGTCGCTTGCCGCCCTCCAGAACCGTCACCTGCTCTCCTCGGCTGCCTCCCGCGGCCACACCGACAAGGTCGAGATCATCAACCGCTCCATCTTCGACTGGGACCAGTACGTCCCCTCGCCCTGCTTCTTCCTCGCCATGGAGGTCTTTGACAACTTCTCCCACGACGGCATCCGCTACGACGTCACCACCGAGGAGCCCCTCCAGGGCCACGTCCTCATCGACGGCGACGGTGACTTCTACGAGTTCTACGTCCACGAGCTCGACCCCATTGCTGCCCGCTATTTCCGCGTCCGCCACGCTGCCACGGGGGGCAACTATCCCAAGCCCTATCCCACCAACGCTGTCCTGCGATATCTCTCTACTAAGATGCCCTTCGCCGCCAACCTCTCGGACCCGGAGTTCATTCCCACCCGCCTCATGCAGTTCTTCGACGTCCTCGAGAAGTACTTCCCGGCCCACCGCCTCGTCACCTCTGACTTCGACTGGCTTCCCCAAGCCGTCAAGGGCCTGAATGCCCCCGTCGTCCAGACCCGGTACCAGCGGCGCATGGTGCCGGTCACGACGCCCCTAGTAAGATTTCCTACACTTGGAACACCTGAGTCCTCGTAAACATACCTGTAACTGACACTCCCTGCTCCAGGTTCACCAGGGGTACTTTGACATCCTCTTCCCCACAGACTTCCGTATCACCGAGGCCATCTACCGCGCCATCACGGGTAAGCTGACGCGGGTCACGTCCCACGGCGACTTCATGCGCAAGTGGGCGTACGTGGAGGATACCCAGACCCGCAGCGGCGAGAACCCCTTGATCTCTCACTACCGCAACGCCAGTGTTCTAGTAACCGTGTAAGAATAAAAAGGGAAAAGGGAAAAGAAAAAGACCAGTAGAAGTCGGAACAGAATATACCCCGCTATGTAACCACCAGCGATCACGGCCGCATCTATGGCCATTCAAGACTATCATGACCCTCCATATACCATCTATAAATGTTGCCATTCATTTTGTCTAACCGGCTCCCCAGCCGATTGACGGAGCTACATGATCTCGATTCCCTCATAAAACCCAGCAGAGTAAGAACACATCTGAAAAAGCATTCTCAATAATATAATTTACAGTTTCAACTTCTCGCTGAGCCACTTCGTCGCCGTCTCAACAGCATCATCGATGTTCTCGGGCTTGGTGCCCTGGCCCTGTCGCGAGGGTTCCTTGCCGCCTGAACGACCGCCGATGACTTCGGACACGGACGCAGCCCACTGCTCGGCGGTGACACCCTGGGAGGAGAGGTGCTACAGAATGAGTTAGGATATGGCTTTGAATTTAAGGGGACAATAGAAGGGAGACTTACAGTTCCGACGTAAACACCGTGTACGATGGCGCCCTCCTCCTTGCTACCGCCAAACATGTAGACTGTCTTGTCCTTGTTCTTGCTCTGGAAGTGCTTGACCACTTCGGTCAGAGCCTTGGTGTTGGCGCCAATGGGGAGGCGGCCAACGAACCACTTGGCATCCTCGTTCTGCTCAAAGTGCTTAAGCACGGCATCGAGGGCAGTCTTGGCCTCGGCCTTCTGACGCTTCTTCTGCTCAGAAACGACAGATGTCGAGATCTTCTGGAAACGCTTGTTGAGCTCCTCCTTGGTGAGGGTGGAGACAACGAGCTGGCTGAGGTCTTGTGACACAGCCTTAAGCTGAGCCTCCTTCTCGGGGCCGAAAGGTAGCTTTTCGAGAGCGTCGAGCTTCTTAGAAAACTCCTCGGCTTCGCGTTGGACCCGGTGTGCCGCCTCACCTGTGTAAGCGATGATGCGACGGATGCCCTTGGCGATTCCGCTCTCCTCTACAATGACGAGATCCTTGATCAGGCCAGTCTTCTCGACATGAGTACCCCCACAGAACTCAACGGAGTACTTGCGCCATTCGACGTTCTTGGGGTCCGCAAGCATAGTGTCGATGTCCTTGCCAATGGACACGACACGGACAGGGTTGGGGTAAGTCTCTCCAAAGACTGCACGGCAACCCTCAATCTGGCGCGCAAGGTCAAGGTCAACGTCCTTGGCAAAGATTTGGGCGTTGTCCCGGATGTATTTGTTGGACATGTCCTCAATTTTCTTGAGCTCGTCAATCTTGACGCCAGTCTTGTGTGAGAAGTCAAATCGAAGTTTCTCATTGTCAACAAGAGAACCCTTCTGGTTAACCTCATCGCCGAGAACTTCCCGCAGGGAGTGGTTCAGAACGTGGGTACCGGAGTGGTTGTTGCGAATGGGCGATCGGCGGAGTTCGTCGTACTCGCAGATAACCTCATCACCGGCAGACACCTCGCCGTACTCGATGTATCCGCTGTGGAGGATGTAGCCGCCAAAGTTCTGGACATCCATAACCTTAAACTCAACGACATCGTCGATGACGAGTCGTCCAGTGTCGGCGACCTGACCACCAGACTCGGCGTAGAAGTTGGTGTTGTCTAGGAGGAGTCCAAGCGCGGTCTTCTCAGGAAGGTCCTTGGTAGACTTGTGGAAACCCTTGCCGTCGTAGATCATCTGCACCTTACCCTTGCTATCGCCCTGGACAAACTTGGCGTCATCGTTGGTTCGGGGAACCTGAAGCTGCTGCTCCAACTCAGCAATTTGGTGGACATTGAGCTTGGAAAACGTCTGAACCGACTCCTTGACGGCTTTGCTAGCCTCGCGGGCCTTGACCCTGGCGGCCTCAACCTCGGCATCATCAATCTCAAGGTTTCGCTCCTCCGCCATCAATCGAGTCAGATCGACCGGGAAACCAAACGTATCGTACAGTCGCCACACGACATCACCATCGAGCTTCTTCGAGTTGGCCTTGAGGGACTGAGCGGCATATTTCTCGAACTGGGCCTCGCCACGATCCAGAGTGCGTGCGAAAGCAATTTCCTCCTCGTCAAGAATCTCCTTGATGTCCTGCTGCTTCTTGACCAGCTCGGGGAACTGATCACCCATCTGATCAACCAGAGCAGGGAGAATCTTGGAAAAGAAGGCACCAATTTCAGCGTTGAAGTATTTCCTGGCATATCGGACACCTCGTCGCAAGACTCGTCGGACAACGTAGCCTCGGCCGTCGCTGTTAGGGACGGCACCGTCGGCGATAGAGAATGAGAGCGTTCGAATGTGGTCGGCAACGACTCGGTATGCGGTATCGATTCCGTCGACGTCGTCCTTGCCGTACTTGTCAGTATAGGGGCGAGCACCAGTAACGTCTTCGATCTGCTTGAATAGGGGGGTGAAGCAGTCGGTGGCATAGTTGGAGATGGTGTTCTGGAGGGCTGAGACCAATCGCTCGTAACCCATACCGGTATCGATGTGCTTGGCAGGTAGCGACTTGAGACTCTTGTCTTGTTGGCGATCGAATTGGATAAAAACGTTGTTCCAGACCTCAACGACCATAGGGTCGTCCATGTTGACCAGGTGGGAGGCGTTTCGCCCACCAATTTTATCATAGTGAATCTCACTGCAAGGACCACAAGGACCCTGGTCTCCCATTTCCCAGAAGTTGTCCTTCATGTTGCCTGGCAGGATGTGGTCCTCGGGAACTCCGACAGATATCCACAGCTCCTTGGCCTCGAGATCGGGGTCGAGCTTCAGCGCGGCGTCGCCCTCGAAGTATGTAACATATAGACGGTCGGGATTGAGGCCGTAGACCTTTGTGAGAAGCTCCCACGACATCTGGATGGCCTCCTTCTTGAAGTAGTCGCCGAAGGACCAGTTGCCGAGCATCTCGAAGAAAGTGTGGTGGTAGCTGTCCTTGCCGACATCGTCAAGATCGTTGTGCTTTCCACCGGCGCGGATACACTTCTGGCTGTCGACGGCGGCCTTGAGGCCGGCCATAGGATCGGTCTTGCCAATGGTGCCGAGGAAGATGGGCTTGAACTGGTTCATGCCCGCATTGGTGAAGAGCAAGGTGGGGTCATTGTGAGGGACGACGGAGGACGAGGGGACTGCAGTGATAAGGCGTCAGCGTGTATTGAAGACGGAGAAAAACGACGCAGGGGGAAGGGACACGGCAGGTGAGTGTGAAGGCGTCTGTGAAGCCATCGGGAGTGGCGAGGTGGTGTGCCCGCACTGTCAAAGTGGTGGTCGTACCTATGGTGTGGCCCCTCTGCTCAAAGTACTCGAGGAAGGTCTTGCGCACGCGCGCAGCGGGCCACTCGAGCTCGGCCATTGTCGCACTGGAAGGGGAAGTGGAACTCGAAAATGCCCGGTGATGGAGAAGGGAGAATGCGAAAGCAGCTCGAGCGGGGAGTTGGTGGTGGAGGTTGAAGTTGCAGTGGAAGACTCGCTGTGGTGGTGGTGGTTGTGGTTGGGGCGGCGGCGGAGTGTAGAAAGTTCTACAAGAATGAGTCAAGAATACATAAGGGCCGCCGACGCCGCCTCCGCTGCAGCGCAACAGCCCGTGGCCGGCCGAGCTGCGACTGCTGCACTTCCACATCCGGGGCAAAGCGCAACTCTGAGTCTCTTAGATTCCATCAGCCGCATCCCGTTCAATTCAATTCGCCCGATATCGCCCCGCTAGCAGTCGTTTGTTGTTCTTCGCCGGCCTTTGGATTTGGGTGTAGAGAAGGGGTCAGAGAGAGAGTTCCCTTTTTTTCCGCGGCGGGGTGTTTTCGTCGGCCCAGACGGGATGATGCTGCACGGAGCGCAACCTCCCTCGTCCGTCTCGCCGGCCGCTTCCGCTGCTGCTGCTGATGCCGCTGCTGAGAACGGCTCCCACCAGACGACCAGGCCTCACCGGCGCAAGCGGAAGGCTGGTATGCCCGAAAATGAGCGCCTGTCTAAGCGCCTGAGTCTGCTGAATCTCGGTGTGTATTTCCCCCGTGCCGCACTGTCTATCCCTCCTGGTGATAGTCTACAAACTGACACGCGTGTTCCTGTAGAGCAGGGCGGGAACAAGCTCTACGTCCCAGTCGAGGCGCCCTCAACCTTCACCACCAACTCCACCATCAACCCCAACACACCTGCCTCCTCCTCGCGCAGTGCACCCATCCCCGATGACACGATGCAGCTCGACAACTCAAAGCACAAGGTCTACATCTACAACATCGACGACGAGCTCTCCTCCGACAGCGAGACCGACGAAGGCAAGCTCGTCTTCCTCCCAGACATCGAGAAGCACCTGCGGGCTACTCGCATCCCCCCCTCCATCCTGGCCAGGAAGGACGCGGACTCCGAAGGTATGGAAGTTGTGCTCTACAGTGACCCCAAGTCTATTACCGTGCCCGAAGACAAAGACAGCGTCCGAAAGGCTATTGTTGAGTCGCGCCGCCGCTTGAGGGAGCAGCTGCGGCTGGAGAGAGAGAGTAAGAGTGCCGAGGCTATGATGAACACTGCTTCCACAGACAATGCAAACATGACCTCGAGAGATGACGATGACCCGGATGCAATGGACATGGATTAAATCCTAGTTGCTTTATCACATATTATCTAGGCGCGAGTTGGAGTTCCGGGTGGCTTATTCATGAAACCTGGCAATATCTCTTTGAGAGGTGCTAGACTAGGTCATTTCTTCATCTATCTACATACTACTGATGCATCCATCCTAACCGTAAGATTTGCCCGATATTTCCATTTGTTTTTCTCTGCCCGTGAAGCCAACGATCTAGCGCCTACCAACGATTGCATCGTACACCACCTCGATGCCTCCCCCGAGGCGTTGCGACACGTGAGCGTTCGTCCTTATCTCGAGAAGGATGCTGGAGGCGGTCCTGGCGGTGCCTGGTACTCAAACTCCCCAGGATCACGTCGTCCTTGCATCGGGTCGATCTTGGTGCCTCCAGCGGGCGGCTCATACACGGGAGGGCGGTCTGGGTCGTAGACGGGTGGAGGCATGCTGTACATCTGCTGGCCGTTGGGCGGAGGATGCATGGGATACTCGGGCTGGTGGTACCCAGCTTGACGGTACGAGGGTTGAGGGATGTGGAAACTCGGGTCGTATTGGATGCGCGTTCGCCTGCTCACGAGGCACTATCGTAAATGTCAGTTGGGCCGCGAGTTAGGAGCGTTCGGAAGGGCTTACTCGGTGGTATGTGAGAAGCGGGAGGCCCTTCTTGAGCCTCGACTTGGCGTGGAGATAGCCGCCGATGATCCAGGCGAGGAAGAGGACGGTAACGGAGATGAAAACCACCCATTTGACGATGACGCCCGTCTGTGGCAATCAGCATCCAGCATCCAGCATTGCCGAGCACGCAGGGTCGGGCGGTGACTTACATCGCTATACCACCAAGAAACACCATCATCATCTATCACGTAGTCCCAATCATCATCGTCGTCGTCGTCGTCGTCGTCGGCAGCACGACGCTGCAGCAGCGGCCATTTCGTCAAAGTCGGCATTGTGTTGTTTGTTGGAGGGAGATTGTTGATGTCAAGAAAGTTAAGCGCAGCCAAGGGTCGTTTATTAAACGAGGGGAGCCCAGCTGGCCAAGCAACACAAGTACCGGGTCGACCGACGCAAGGGACAGAATAAGGTAGGGAAAGACGCAGACCAAGAAATCCGGGAAAATGCGAGAGGGTATCAAATTGCGGTATAGAGAGAGCAGTTAGTATAGAATTGTACAAAAGCAAAAAGAGGGAGACCCCTTTCAATAGGGACACGGGCGTTTCTACTATGTAGGGAGGAGATGCGAGGCGGCGATCCCGGTGGCGTGTGAAGTGGCTGCTCTGCGGCAAGCCTTGTTGCGACTCAGCCTTTGGTGTTTCAAAGGTCCTGGCGGCTAGCGGACTGGTTCCCGGAGGCCCAGTACGAAGCACAATTGACTATTGTTCCACAGCCTCCATCCCATCCGATGTACGAATACTCCAATCCAACCTTCCGCCAGCCGTTGGGCTACGCATCGCCCAGCGAGCGGCTAGCTAGCTAAATGCTCAAGATGTCAAAGGCTCGAATAAATGCCTGACTCGGTTGTATGGGCTGTCGGCCGTTTCAGCCTAAGTGTCAGCATTGCGATCTGCAGGGCGAGGGAGACACCTTCAGTATCTCTCCAAGTATTGTCTTGATACATTTTATATATATTACAATGGGTAGCCCTGCGAAATAATCAGTCAATAGCCTCCCTGCCCGATATCCAGCAGACCTGCTATCCCTGTCGACCACACCGGCCTCAACTTGATGCCCAGAATGTCTCAAAAGCCACGGCCCCAGTGTCACAAATGCTGATGAACCTCCCTCGCATGCCCCTTGCTTTGTTGGAACCTATGAGTTTTGAAGTGCCTGGTGCTAGGAACATACTCGTCGATCCACATGCCTCGAACTTTGTCACGTATTCGTACATGCGTTCATCGCAACTTGAAGACGGCTTCCCAAAACGGGCACACCACGATAATCCGCTGCTAGCGACCCTCACTCTGGCACGGTGTCCGGAATCGCATGATATCTTCTACGTGTTTTTATCAATTAAATCCAAAGACGCCATCGCTCTAATGCTTTGAGAATGAACAGAAAAACGCCCACCCTTCCACTGTACAACCATCTTACAGCAGCCCTGCACCTCCCGCAGCCCACTCCCTGAAGCCGTTGGCCCCGTCTCGTGCATTCTCGCGCGGCTGGTTTGGTAGGAGCCCTTGTTCTCGTCTTCGATTGTCCTCTTCTTGCATGTGCACCTGCTGCAGACGTTGCCGCCACCAGAGGAGCAACACCAATGACAGGGTGATGGCGATGATCAGGAAGCTCTCCACGATCCCATCATCCTCATTCAACCCTTCGCCGCTGCCAAGCGTGTCATCGTACAGACCATCTGCGCCGTAGAAGTCATCATCCTCCCTGAGAATGTCGTCTTGGAGGAAGTTGGCGATCCATTCGGAAAGAGACCGGTCCTTTTTCGGTTCTGGTCCTGTTAGTAAAAGTACTCTCCTTGGCTTGGTGTCGTACTAAGGTCACTTACTCGGCTCGTCCTGAATGGAATGGATTTCTCCATGTGTCAGGGTATTCCAAGCACTTCGGAGCCGGAGCTTGAGGAGGCTCAATGTGACAGGAAGGTATGCTTCCTCATTTACCTCAAAGGCGTGGTCGTAGTATCTCTTAGCGAGATGGAAATCCTGTACCAAACCAATCCCATTCTCATGCATCCATCCTAGGTTGAACAGGGCCTGGGCACTCTGGGAGTAGTCGGACGCTCCGGTATAACACTGGACAGCCTTGGCAATGTCTAGCTTGGTCCCTACACCATAGAAGTAGTAGTCGCCCATCTTCACGAGTGAATCCACGTTGGATTGCCTCGATGACCGCGTCCAGTAGATCAGGGCGAGTGACGGGTTCTCAAGGAGGCTCTTTTTGTCTGAGGGCTTCTGGATCCACGAGAATAGAGGCAGCCGAGACTGAACCGAGTCCAGCATATATGCAACGTTTGTTTGAGCCTTTTCGTACCCCTGTTCGGCCGCCATCAGATACTCGAGGAACGCAAGCTCGTAATCACCAGCTTCGTATGCATCGTTGGCGTCGCCCCAAGATGAGACCAGGGGCTCTGCTTTCTCAGCAACACTCTTGTAAAAGCTTAGAGATGCACCACATAGCTTTTCTCTGCCAACGCCATGGTGTATCATTTCACCAATGTAGTAGTGAGCTTCAATGTGGCCGTGTCGGCCCGCCAGCTCGAAGTAGTTGTTTGCGATCCTAACGTCATCCTGGCCTCCTTGATCCAGGTACAACTGCCCCATCTGAACCAGCGCCGGGGCATAATCTTGATCTGCAGACTTCTTGAACAGCTCCATGGCAAACTTGACATTCTCCTTCTGGCCGTAGCCATGAAGCGTTATCAAGCCAAGACCGTGCTGGGACTGGGCGTCGCCGTGAGAGATGCCACGTTCGAACCAGAATCTCGCCCGTTCAAAGTTTTGGTTGACGCCATCACCTCTCAAGTACATCCGACCGAGGTAACCTGCAGCCTTAGAGGCGATTGACTCGATACCATGTTTGTAATTTTCGAGTACGCGCCCGTCCTTCCTCCAATATCGTGACGCTACCACGAAGAAGTATTTCCGGGCCAAGGGGATGTTTCGGTCTAGGCCACGTTGACCTTCATAGTATATTCGGCCCAGGTTGTACGACGCCTTCGAGTCTCCCTTTTGAGACATGAGATCCAAGTACTCGATGACATCGTCAATAGCGGCGTTTGCATCAGAGGCAGGGTTAGTCTTCAGTGCATTCATACCGGCACTCGAGGCACTCGCTCCTTCACCGTAGATGCCACCATCGTCATCCGAAATGCGCCACACCTGTTGGACCCAAGACCGGCCTCCTGGGGGACCAGCTCGATACCATGCAATGACTTTGTCTGCAACACTCTTGTAGTATTTTACTGCAGCATCGCAATTCTTAGTCGTCCCAATTCCGGTGTGGTGTCGGAACGCCGTAGCCATCTCGGCCCGAATATCTCCTCGAATGGCGGCAAAGGTGTAGTAGAGGAGTGCCTTGGCCTGGTCACGGGGTACCACATCTCCAAGCCCCGTCGAGTAGTAAACCCCCATCATGTATTGTGCAGTTGTGTTTCCATGTACGGCAGCAAGCTGCTGATAATGATTAAAGGCAACGTCTAGATGCTTTGGGTGGCTATAGTTGCCGAAGAAGTTCATCTGGGCCAGGAGGTAAAGAGCATCCGAGTTGTTCTGTTGTGCCGCCTGCTCAAGAAGCTGGACAGCGCTCAGGAGAGGACCGCTGATATTGGCATCGTGGGACTGCGACGGTGCAGTTACCGGACCGCTGGGGACCGCCTTCATAATGTAGCGCATGACCGTTCCAACGAGACCCGATGGCCGTCGTTTCCTTTGATGGGATGAATGAGAAGTCTTTCCGAGTTCCAACATGGCTGCGTCGACAAGTTCCGCGCCTAGAGACAGTCAGTTTGGTTGCGCCTCCAATTCTGTCGAGGACAGTCGTACCAGGTTGCGGACCACTGTGATGGCCCTGATCCAACACCACATCTGTCTTTGGCGCGGCCACATGCTTATTATGGCCACCTCTCTGGAACGGCGGAGTTTCCGTGTAGGTTTCTTGATAGTATTTCGCGTTCGTACAGAGTCCGGAGCTTGCCTGCCAGAGCACTGGATCTAGGTCAGTTGCTGTCGCGTGTCATCGCCGGGTGGGGGATCAACTTACGGAGCACCCAGACGAGTGATTGCCGCATGCCGGGCAATTACTATGTGCCTAAATAGTCGGTGGCAGCACTGGGCATGGCGGGTATCCAAGATCCAGGATACCGGCGTTGTTGTCTTGATTTCGCGGGGTGCGGATTGAGCTGCAATCTGCAGTAACAAGCTAGCTGTCCAGTTGAAGCTTACGAAGTACATGAGGTAATGTGTCCGACGCCGCATTGGCCAAAAATGGAAAAGCGCCATGTGCTCATCCGTCATCGGCTGACTAAAGACGGTTGCCCAGGTTTACACGACACCTAAGAGTTTCCCCTAATATCTCTTCCAACATCATATTCAAGCAAACCGGAGTTTTCAATGGCATTGTTATTGATGGAAATGTTTTAATTTGGCGAATGCATTCTCGGTCAGAGCAGGAAAAATACAAATCGAGTCCCTGAGTTACGTTGAGTGTGCGTTAGCTCGTGGCTTGCTGGATTATGGTGTGCTGGATAGGTAGTATGATTGTATGATTGCACTTTAGTTGTAACATCCTGGTTTGGGATCGTCACAACTACTCCCCGGTGATAGCAGCAAGCACATGAGTCCGACGCAAAAAAAAAAAAAGTAAGGGTTAGATTTTCCCGTGAGCTCAAGCGTTTCCATGTACGAATTCTTAGTATATGGATACGTTCTCCTGATGCTGCGACAGGTATATGAATGAACATTGTGTTACGGAAGGCCTATTAAGTTCATTTCGAGGCGAGCGAGTAGTGATCACATCGCGATGGGTCAGGGCCGGAGTACTACACTACCCGTTTACCCCTCCTGTACTCCGTACACATCAATCTAGTCTATGACACTTTTAGCAAATGAAATTCCCAGGTAATAAGACATTAGAACCAAAGTTCCCTTTTCTCCCGCTCATCCCCGCCCACAAGCGGAGCTACCAATGCAACTACTTTACTTTTGCAAGTTGCCCCAGGCTGCTTCGCCTAGAGAGAAGGGAATACAGCGCTATGGCTGCCTGGCAACCTGGGTATAAAGTATAAACCTTAGGCCAGCTCAGCGCCTCAGCCACTAACGCCCGCCCCTGCATTTCAGAACCCAGCACCTATCCTAAGTACCAGCGTGAACACGAAAGTCACGGGTAAGGTATTAGCGCGTTAATGGCTCCAATCTGAGCGCGTCACCTCACGCGTCAGCTCCTTCGAAATCCCCGAAGTCCCTGGGGTGACTACGGAGTACGAAAACCCAAGTCACCTTATCAAGAAGCCTTCCCAGCCCTTTCCAGCCTTCTCCAGCCTCCGCTTCGTCTCCCAGCCTTTCGTCGTTACTGCGATTTCAACTACATTATCTACAGTCAAACCATCCACGATTCTTCCACTACGAGCACAAGTATTCCAAGCCCCTCGCCCATTCCGAGGTCTCTTCGTGCATCGGCCACCACACATCGGCTGTCTCCACCCCCAGATTATCACCATGTCGACCCTCAAGCGCAAGGCCAACTCGAGCCCGACCGGTACCGATGCGAAGAAGCCCAAGGCCAAGGTCAATGCCAGTATCGCATCATTCTTCGGTGCGGCCCCCAAGCCAGTTAGCGGCCCACCAGCACTCAAGTTTGACAAGGCAAAGTGGGTTGCTGGCCTGACCCAGGAGCAAAAAGACCTCCTGAAGCTGGAGATTGAGACTCTAGACGAGAGCTGGCTGGCACATCTCAAAGATGATATCACCACCAAGGAGTTCCTTGAACTGAAGAAGTTCCTGGAGCGAGAAACCAACACGGGGCGAAAATGGTTCCCTCCCAAGGAGGATGTCTACTCATGGTAGGATAATTCGATGCTGCCACACGTATGCTGAACACATGCTGACCTTGTGATGCCAGGTCCCGTCACACCCCCCTCTACAACGTCAAGGTTGTCATTGTCGGCCAGGACCCTTATCACAACATCAACCAAGCTCACGGTCTCGCCTTTTCCGTGAGGTCCCCGACCCCGGCACCACCTTCCCTGAAGAACATGTATATTGCCCTGAAGAAAGATTACCCGTCGTTCGTGGTACCTCCCAACAAGGGTGGTCTCCTTACCCCGTGGGCCGACCGGGGCGTTCTCATGATCAACACGTGCCTCACCGTACGGGCACATGAAGCCAACTCACATTCAAACCGAGGCTGGGAGCGCTTTACCCAAAAGGTCATTGACCTTACAGCGCAGAAGCGGACACGCGGTGTCGTGTATATGGCCTGGGGCACACCTGCTGGCAAGCGAGTGCAGAAAATTGACCGACAGAAGCACTTGGTTCTGCAAAGCGTCCATCCCAGTCCCTTGAGTGCATCAAGAGGATTTTTCGACTGTGCCCATTTCAAGACGGCCAATAAGTGGCTGGTGAACCGATACGGCGCTGATGGTGAGATTGACTGGGCATTGGTGCCCGGCAACTCGACAAAGCCTTTAGTTGAGGAGACGAAGACTGTCACAGAGGTCAAGGTTAGTGAGGATACCAAACCTGACGGCAAAACCGAGGTCAAAAAAGTCGAGGTGAAAGAGGCTGCGGTCAAGGAGGACAAGAACGAGGATAGCGAGTTTGAGGACGACGAGGAGGCTTTAGAAGAGGCCTTAAGGTTGGCCGAGGCCGAGACTGGAGCAACCAAGTAGGAATGTATGATGGGGTCATGATTTCAGGGAGTCGGCGTGCTCTGAGGTATAGGGATCATATCGTGACGGCGTACAAGTAATACGTTGCATGTATTGTATGAAAGGCACTTGAATAGGTCCTGGGTATGATCTGAGTCAATTGGGGGTCGTGGCAAGGCCAGCTTCAGGAGTTTGTACACAAGGGTTATAAAGGAGGAACGGATGAATAATTAGGTCTCAGTTCAAGGCGGGTGTGTGTATCAATTGTAAGATGATTGCGTTTGTGGGTCACATCCTCGAGAAGATCATATTCAAGCAGCGGCCTTTCGGAACAGCGGCCGGCGAGGGCGGACGGGAGGAAAGCTACGGAGTACCATTTATACAATCGCGTCGTTTTCTGCTGTATGCCACGTACTGCGATGCTTTGATCTATCTGATGATATTGAGTAAGGCAAAAAAAAAACCCCTATAAATAAATACAATCGCGGCGTTATTATCCATGATGATGGCGCAAGCAGCCAGGGTCGACAGAGCGTCCGTGATGCGGAGATTCGCAGGCTATCCCACTGTTTGGCGCGATGAAGCTGCCCGGAATTGCTTCTCGAAGATGTTTCCGAAGGTTCCAGTGTTGCTGGCGGGTGGCACGATCCGTTCAGACTCACAGCAAACTGGACGCATGAAACATCTAAGATGAGGTTGAGGTACGGAATCACGCACGCGCCCGCGGAGCCCACACACGCTCACTCCCCCAGAATCCACCCCTCCCCCCTCTTTCAAGTCTTATATCTAACCAGAGAAAAGAATCTGATTCATGATTTTCTTTTCATCCCGTTTTGCTTCCGCTGGATACGGCATCGCCAACTGAATGTGTTGACAACACAAGGCAAGGCAGAAAGGCAACAACGTGGACCAACGGGAATCAACCCCCAGACGCAAGGGTAGGTTGTTTCAAGTCCTGGAGAGGTTCGTAAACGTGGGACAGAGTTGGAAAGAGGCTGCAATGTAGCCTCAGACAGGTGCATGAAGTGGAAGCATGAGGGTGGTGGAGCAACTGGGGCTTGCGGATGGGACGCGGTTCAGTGGCTTCAGAGCCGGACTCGCAGCTAGACCAGGATCATGGATCAACCAAATGGATGGCGGCGTGTGGATGGACGAATACAACACACGGGCTTGAGGAATGACTTTAGGCCATTGGGGAACGGGGATGGACAACTTCGGCGGCCTAAAAGGACCGTTACACTAAGGCATATCAACAACATCGGTCCCTCGGGCGGTCTTTGCTGTCCTCCATCTTGGATCTTTCAACTACTGTACCTAACTAGCTCCGCTGTATGTACAACGTACATGACCCGCATCTCGATCCCGACAGATGACGCGAAACAATCGGCATGGCGATGCGGAATTGCTTCGTAATGGCTGCCATGTACATCATCTTGACTGGCCAAGCTCACTCCGACAAGTCCTGCCTCACTGAGGTTGGTGGCAAAATACCAACTAGTAGTCGTACATTTATGACTGTAGTTGGTGCCAGCTCACCACATCGATTCCGCAAGTCTCGCGAAATCCCATCGAACCTTGGCAGCCAGTCACAAAGCTGCTGAGTGCCGGGTTCCTAGCTTGGAGGGATGCGTTGGCCATGCTACAGCACAGCACAGCACATGCAGCGGGGGTTTTAGTTTTTCGCCCCACGAGCCATGAGTTAGGTGTCATGGAGTTGGTGATTACTATTGGTGGGCTGGGGACAAGACACCAAACCCCCAGAATCCGAGACTGGAATCTATACTTGGGCTTGGGCCGGTAAAAATAGCAGTGTTCAAGAGAATAGCCCATTGTCCGTGGCGTTATACCAATCGGGTTAGGACGCTCGCTGTTCTTGCTCGGGCTGAACCATTGTCAAAGGACTGAGAATGGTAATATTTGGGGATGCAATTGTGTGAAACGACATGGATGACTTGATGTGTAAGTGCAGTCATTGAGACTGAAATTAAATGAGCCACGCATGCTTGAATAAGACACTGGGTCCTTGGACGAAAAACAAAGCTCGTGCTCTCGACAAGCATGCGCGGACGCCAAATCCGCAAACCGCACTTACATTCGGTTGAGTTAATTAAACCCTAAACCGACCACTTTGCAAGGTGAAAGAAATGCCATATCCTTTCTGAAGCCAATTTTTAGTCCATCCGACCCAAGTACTTCTCCAATCATCTCACATGACAGTGTGGTGAGATTAGAAGCAGATCTCCAAACCGCTCTACCCATATTTTGAAGGATCGCGGTTGGGTGCCTTAGACGTCGTTCCTGTCGTCCCGGCACTAACATTAAAATTCCAAGGAAACCTCGGGTATGCAATCTTATCAGTAAGTGTGGCTCAGGCATGGGCTCTCTACTATGAAGCCAGATTTCCTCCATGTATCGTGGCTTTTGAGGAGGGAGGCTGGATATTTTGTACCAGAAGGTTTTGAGGAATGTCAATGCTAGCTCACCGCGGTCCTCGTCCCAAGAACTATTGTCTAAAGTCATATTCTCTTCGAAATGGGTGTCAACAAACACCAATTTAGTGGATTCGGGTTTAGACAACGCTTTGCTTCCCACCTCGTTCGACTTTCTCTCCGCGCGTCGAGGATGTGGGCAGCAGGTAACCCCAAGAAGAGACCCAGTGTCGTGAAATGAAACAAATTGCCGGCAGAGTGTACTGTGTTCCGTCGTACAGCTAGCATAGGAAATGTCCTCACGCTTCGAAATCCAGAAGGGGTGAGACATCTGAGCCTCAGTTGGGAGAGTAGATGATAGGCTATTTGGTGATTAGGTCGAGATACAGTACCGTGCATAATGCTCTTATAGCGGAAAGAATAAGCGAAACAAGGCAGGTTGTTGACAAGGTGAACAAACTGAAGAAGGTAAAAAGCGGTTCAAATCTACCGACGCAATGACTAAGAGGAATCGGTTGGCGTGGGCTACAGAGATGTTTTCGTGCGTGGAGACCTCGAAAGCTGCGTTTCCCAGCTCAAAGTTCATGGTAACATTAAAAATGGCCATTCAGTTCACTGTTCCAATTGCTAGACCGCCAAGGTCTGTGCAAACCGAAACATCCATGGGAGTTGAATCTGGGGAGAGCTTAGTGCGGCTCGAGCAAGGTTAAAAGCGGCGAGGATCAAGATCGCATCCCATTAAAAATGCCACATGGTATAAGCCATCACTCGGCTTACTAGAGATGTGGCAGTGGTTGCTGGATAAGCGGACCCGTCTTCAAGCATCAGTGGTTTTGGTCGTCCCACGTCACTTAATGGTGTTAACGACAGAACCGATATTGGCAAGGGGGTAACATTGGTGGCCAATTGGACCTTTGTGACGAAAGAATCGAGGCGCAACTGACGGAGACGGAGACAGGCGAAAGGTAATCGGGAATGGGGAATATGCAATGAAAGGCAAGCAGTATGAAGAGAGGTGCGTGGCATCCATCATTCGGGCTGGCATTGGGATTTGTCTACTCGGCACGTTGCAAAACGTGGATGGCGTCAAGGTGGTCGGGCCACTGGAGACGGAGAAGACATGGTCGAAGCTCGGACGTGGGCAGTTGATTGAGGCCAACCAGCAAGATACGTCCCATGTAGGAGGGATATCGATTATGAGTCTGAAAAGCTTCATGGCGACACTCCGCTCGGAAGCGGAAGAGACTAGGAGAGAGATAGTCCACAGCTCGCCGGAACAGGAATAGCAACAGGAATAGGAACGAAATAGGCCTGGAAATTGTTGATGTAGGTTCCCTAGCACCTATCCGTACTACGGCCAGCACAGGAGGACAGTAGTGAGGTGACGGCGTCCAACCATGATGCCAAGATGACACCGTTCTCGGGACCGTGGTTGCGGGTCCCGATGCCAGCGGTGCTACTGGAGGACCCTTGCCCACGTCGACGGCCGACTACCCCATCGGTCCCAATCGAGGTGTTGCTGTTTGTTTGCTTGTTTGCTGTTCGGGGTAGAGAGTGCACTATTCACAAGATGGGAGCCGGTTGGGGAGATCAGAGAGTCGAGACTCGAGAGACAAGTTGTCTTTTCGCTGATCGACACCGTCCTTGTCTCGCTGCGACAGGGCCTATCCCCGTCCCCGCATGAGCAAGGAGCCAAGCTCAAAGCAATCACTCAATATCAATTAATTGAGGAGGGGGGCCCTTGGAATCAAATTACACGACCGCCCGCCAGCCCGCCAGCCGCCCACGCGCCAGCCGCCCACGCAATTAAATTTCAGGACGTCAGGGACTAGACAGAAAAGTGCCCCTCTAAGTCCTTAACTGGCCGCTGAGGCCCACCCGAGCATGCCGCCACTACCAGGTCCCTCCCCCATCATCAGGGACCATTCATATGCCCCTCTCAGCCTCAGGCTTGTGGGGGGTTCTAACTTGTATGTGCATAGTAAGTTAGTCTAAGGTAAAGTCAATGGGCTGTGGAGAATTACTTACGGACGAGGAAGATGGGGTTCGTGGCCTGCTTGGTGCCGTCAATGCATCTTTCTTTCCTTGAGCCTCACAGATAGATAGATACTCACAAACAAATAGATGCTGCTCACAGATAGATGGATATATGCGCAGTACATGTTTCACTGCAGACACAGTCTGTCTGCCTGCTTCTAGATGAGGCGAGGTGAAGTGGAGATGTCTCGGGAAGGGCATGGGCGTCTTATCTTGTCTTGTAATAATTCGGGAGCCACTGGTCGTACTACTAGTAGTAATTAGTCTACTACTGCTTAGAAAGTCGGCCTCTTATATTCGTATCCAAACAGCATCAACAAGACGAAACATCTCAGGACTCTGTCCAATTACAGATCAGCCATCTCTCTTCCTCTCTCTCTCTGTCTCTCACACAGACACGCCCATCCAACCATCCATCTCCCCTCCTCCTCCACTCCTCTCGTCTTCCAGTCTCACCCCCTCCCCCCTCCCCTCCCCTCCCCTCCCCCAAAAAGAAAATGGCCCATGCCCAGCCAGATGATGATGCCCCCATGTCCCATGCCTGCAATCCCAGCTCGGCGCCCAATCTTAGTGCTGTACGTATGTACCGTCCCTAGTCGGCCTGGTCGTGCATCCCCGTCGCCCCTGAAGCCGCTCCCCGTTCTCCATGGCCCAGGCGCCGTCCTAATCCCAATCCCTACTATCCCCATCCCTCACCCATCGAGCACCTTTCTCTCCTCCTTCGCCTTCGCCTTCGATTGGTCTTGCTCGTTCGAGTCTTTCTTCATTCATTCTCTCGTTTTCCCCGGAGCATACGAATACTTCGTACCCTTCCCTTTTTTTTTTTTTTTCCCTCTTCTCCCTGACGGCCACTTCCTAGCGCCGTAGCCCTCCTCGTTTCATCTTTCTTCGATATCCGAGCTTCGACTCGCGCCAACCAAAAAAAAAAAAAAGCGTCCGTTTTCTCCTATCCCAGCAGCGTCACGGTCACGGTCGCCTACGCCAACGACGCTCACGCCCGCTCCTATCCCTACGTCGACTTACACGTCGTCTGGCGCCATCGTCCCGACCACGACACATTCCGTTTGTGACGGCACCTGCCCCGCGACAATCCAACACAAAAAAAAAGCCCCTGATCTTCATCTCTTTCCGCGCAACGGGAACATTACTTTTCTCCTTCAGCTTTCGGTAGTGCGTTTGCGACCGACGTGAAATCCCAAGAATCCGCAACACCGCCCTTTGTCAGGTGCGACCCGCCGCCTCCTTCTTTCTCCCTACCGTCGCGTCAACGCCCACATCCACAGCGTCTGAAAAGTCTCCGTCTTCGTCCCCGTCACGCCAAGCGCCGTCGCCCATCATGGCCGGCCTCTTCTCCCGCCTCAAGGGCAAGGACTTCAAGTCCAAGAAGAAGGGCAAAGATAACTCTGACTTGCTGCCGCCCAAGCCCCGATGGACTGATGCTTATGCGCGAACCACTGTCGACCCCGAGGAGGTTCACGAGCTGATCCGATGTTGCACTGAGGAGCTCAAGGCGCGAGGTATGCCAACCCCGGGTTATGTCCCTCCATGTGGTCCTCCCTTGCGTCTCCTTCTACAACTTGCTGATTATCCCTTGTCCTACTCTAGCCCTCGATCATCCCTTTCTACTTCTGCCGTTCCGACCCACCTCCGATCCCAGCGCTGTGCGTACCTTCATCCGACACTTTTTTGAGTCTCACCAAGACCTTCGCGGGGAGCAGTTGCTCCAGGAGCTGCGCATGTCCGAGCCCATGGTATGTCCACTTGCAGCAGAACGCATGTCATCGCGCTAACTTGATTCTAGGTCGTCTCCGGCGTCGCAAAATGGTGCTGGAGCCGTCTCCAAGGCGGCATTGTTGGCTGGGATGCCTACGAGCTGTTCAAGGTTGGAGAATATGGTACGTCAATTGCAAAATTTGTCCGATTCCCTCGGTTGCAACGGTGTGGCTGACCCCGTCTCAAGACTCCCACATGGCCAGAGACTCGTTCAAGACATTCATCCCCATTAGCGTCGAGAATGGCGCCCGCCAGCGCATCATCTTCGACTACTTTGATCTTTTGGCAGCAATTGCCGCCCACGGCAAAACCAACGGTCTCGGTGGCCGCAAGCTTTCCCGAATGGCCGCCTGGTGGGCTTTTGAGCATAAGGATACCAAGAAGGGCTTTGAGGGAGGCTACAACTCCTGGCTTAGGTGAGTTCACTGTCTCAAACGCGCCCTTAACCCACATGCTCATCATTGATCCCAGCGCCGCCGATGCTACGAGCCACATGTTCTTCGCCTACCTCCGATCTCTATCCCCCGAGCAAAATGTCAGCGGCATCACCATGCTACCCATGTCCCTCCAGAAGCTGGTCCAGGAAACCGAATATCCTCCTCAACGACCCGAACTCATGATGACGCCCACGAACAAGGTTGTCATGATTGTTGACACCGTCTCCCCCACGCCGTTTGCCCTCTTGCGCCGCGCCAACCACTTCCAGTATCGCGATGAGGACCGAGCCCTCCAAGAGTTCTCCGAGTACCAAGATCCTGTTCAGGCGCTAACCGACGAGTGCCGCCGAGTTCTGAAGGCCGTTTCCGCCGCCAATCAGTCCCAAGTTTCGAATTCTAAGCATTCAACAAGCTTGCGCGACGCCTCTTGGTCTCGTTTTGAAGATATCGGCTTCACGAGCACGTTAGAGGAGGATGACGAGGATGATGAGAGCGCCCTTGCTCGCAGACAACCACAGCCGTTGAGGAGAGCTCCTGCGTCTGGTAATAACCTTGGCAGGCCAACAACCCCATCTTGGGCCGACTTCCTGTCCTCGGGATTCATAGAGGAGAACTCGGCTTCTAGGCCCAACCTTCTCCTCCCCCCTGACAAAGTTCTCCCCCCAATCGAGACGCAACCTAGACAACGAAGCTCCCAGTCCCACCGACCGAGACTCGAGTCCGACCGCACCCTTGAACCCGGTGAGCTGGCAAGCATTACCTCATTTTCTCTGGATGATGCTTTCTGGTGGGTCTGGATGACCAGTCTAGCTCCCGAAGAAACCGCACAGCGCAAGGCGGCATTTGGTCGATGCACAATCATCGAGACCAAGATCCCAACCGGTCGCTGGCTGGTGATGGAGGAGATGATTGCTGGTGCTGCCCCGGAACCTGAAGATGGCGCTTATATCGCTGAGAAGAAGGGCTTCTTTTCTTGGACGAGGCGTGGAAAGGGTCTTGGTAGACGAAAGTCGGCCGGCAAGTCTGCTCTTGAGAACGCTAATACCGGTAGCAAGGCCAGCATTGGTCCCGATACGCATGCCAGGATCCAGGCCAAGGCTGCCCAGCTTCGGGCTCAGGAGCTCCACGACAAGAAGATGGCTTCTCCGCAGCCAACCCAGCGCAGAGGCCGCTCAGATCAAGAGCTGCTAGCTGAGAAGACTAATAGTGTTCTTACGCTGCAACCGGCTATCATTGGCGAGGCTTCATCTGCTCTCAAATGGGTCAAGAACTTTGACAAGGGAACGATTAAAGATGCATACATGTCAAACAACAACGCAGGTCGTGGTATGACCATGTCCCCAGTTCCCTCCGAGCGCCTTTATGATGAGCTTCAGATGAATGATGGGACGAACGGTCATGAGCATCCGCCAGCGGTGCCCACTAAGGAAACTGCACCGCCTGTTCAGGCTCCTCTTGTCCAAACTCCTCCTATCCAAGCTCCTTCTTCTCCAGCTCCCCCTTCCCAAACTCCTCCTGTTCAGGCGGAGCCTGAACAAGCCCCGGTTGTTCAAGACGCTCCTATCGAGGAACCCCCTATCTCTCCAGGTCCCAAGAGACAGACGCTGAGGAAACCCGTCCCCGCGGCGGAAAAGCCGGAAGAGCTCCAGTCTCCTGAAATCCCTGAGCCCCCTTTGAGCCCCGTTCCACCCCCGAAGGACGACATCTTCGACGAGGTTACCCGAGACAATGTGGTTTCTCCCGAGCCTCCCAGTCCGGAAAACAGGAAACAAAAGAAGCTGCAAAAAGAGGTCAAGGAGGGTCGAGGATTCCGGAAGCTGTTCCGCAAGAACCGAAGCTCCAAGTTGCCTGAGAACGCTGCCGCCGATGTCAACGGCATGTTGCGACGAGACCAGGCCACGCCTGAGCCGCCTGTTCAGCAGATTCCCACACCTGCTGAGACACCCGAGCCCGCCCCTATCCTGGCTCATGAAGAACACGATCTCCCTACGCCCGCTGAAACTGTCGGCGCTGCGGAGGAGCCTGTGAAACCCGTCCCCAACGCCCCTGTGCCTGGCGTAGACGAGACCGACAAACCCAAGGAGAACATCTCCAGCTTCAACCAAGGCCCCTTGGAGGACCTGCCCGCTTTCGTTCCTGATACCGATGGTGAAGAGGACGATGCTGTGCCGCCCCCCATCGGCCGAGGGGGCCGTCCGGCTGCCAAGCAGCCTGAGGAGAAGCTGAGCACAAGCGCCAGTCCTGGTGTGCAGGACCGATGGGCACAGATTCGCAAGAACGCCGCCGAGAGAGCTGCTACTCGACAGCCTGATGAGCCGCTCCGAGGATCATCCAGCAAGCCTAGCGACGGAGAAGATGACACCAGTGGTGAAGAGAGTAAGTTCGCCTTCGAATTCCCCCTTGTTTTGAGTAAAAGCTAACTCAGCATCAAGCCATTGAGTCCCGTGTAGCTCGCATCAAGGCCCGCGTGGCCGAGCTGACGGGTAACATGGACACCACCAGTGGCCCTCAAGCAACCGCCCCCGTTCGTCGCTGAACAAACACAAGGTGTCTCAGAAGCTAATCATTGAGGCTCACCGCTGAGGCCATTCAGCGACACTGATTTCTTTTTCTTTTTTTTCGGATATTGTCTGGCAACTCGCCGCTTTCACACGCCGTTAATGTGGCCGCGGCTTCGATACCCATCTGCGCCCGCCCACACCTAATACAAGCGGTCACTTCTGTTTTTATTTCGTCTTTTTTTCCTCCTTTGACACCTATGATACCACTAGAAGAGGGAAGAAGAAGAAGTCACGCGAGCACTTGAAAGTCCAGGAGAAGGGGGGAAGGGGAACGGAAGAAGAAGGTAAGGGGCCTTGATAGCTCCTTTCTGGGTTTTCACACCTGATTTTTTTTTTCTTATCTTGGGCGAAAGGAGGAGATGTTTTCGGATCAATTCTAGCTTTTTGACTTTTCCCCTTCATATTTGTTCATGTTCCCTATCTTCTGTTACCCTTCGTCCGGGATGAGCGAACAGTTTTCTCAAATCATCACCACTACCCCTACTATTACCCCTTATATATTCATTGTTATACGAGGGATTTGAAATGTCTTCCTAGGTAGTTGCGAAAGCGCCGTTGCTTTGAAGGAAAAAAAGATGTCTGCTATACCTCGGACGCAGTTGCTGCATTTTAATGTTGTGAGATGGGATGTCACTCTGTGGTTGATATTAGACAAGACGCAGTTCATAATCAAAAGACGTAAACCCAGTGCGGCATTATTGCTATCGTCCCGTGTTGTGTCGTCTCAGCTAGTAGAAGGCCGATGCCTTGTGTCCCATTATTCCCAACTGTTCCCGATCATTTCTTGTTACTCACTTGACCCGGATACATACCTTACTAGTGCCCCTTCGACTTGTAGTCATCTTCATCACTACTATCGTAGCTAACCATGACAATTCCCCCATACTCTTCATCGTCGGTCACATTCGATTCGGGCGTCAAGGCACGCGGAGTCTGCTTTGCCGGCGCCTTCGTCTCGGTAACGGGTTCGGTCGGACGCCTCGGAAGCGCGGGTACATCCTCCTTCTCCTGTACGACCTGCGTAGGACGACGTGGCAGAGGCGGCTGTTCGTCATCCTGCGCAGGTGCGGTGGGACTTCGAGGCAGGGCTGGACTTGGCTCCACGTCCTCGCTAGTCGGACGCCGAGGGAGAGGCGGGCTCTTCAGCTCTGGCTCTTGGGACTTTTGCTCCTGAGATGGAGGCGCCGATGGGGAGACGAGGCCGGGGGGGGAGATGGTAAGACCACGAAGCTCATCCGCCAGCTCTTCCTGGCTTGGGGGCTGGGGCTTTTTCTCGTCACCTTTCGACGGAGCCTCGTCAAAGCTGATCAAGCTGCCCTCGACTGGTTGTTCCTTCATCATGATCTCGTCGTCCTTTTCGATCTCGGTGCCAGCCTTGACGCCGACGAATCCGCACTTGCGCAGGATCTCGCCGATCAAGTCAGGGTATCGCAAGTGACCACTAACAGACTCGCTCAGGTCCAAGTTCTCCAAACCATCGACGTTCTTCACGGCCTGCAGCCCGGCGACACCAAAAGCAAGGCTGTGGGCACGGTACAGAAACCCAAGGATCATGTCATTCTCGGAGTAAACGTTGAAGATCTTGCCAGAGACAACAGTTCGTAGCGTACGCCAGTGGGCCGGAGTTGAGGGAGCAGGGGCGCCAATGATGACGATGCTGTCGATGAGTCCAAAGGCATGGCGCTCGGCAAGTGACTGTAAACACGAGTGGATGGCTGTGGCACCGAGAGAGTAGCCCACGAGAGTAACGGGACGCTCACCCTGGACCTTGTTGATGAGGGCATCGGCGAGGAGTTGGCCGGCCTTTCTAGATCGGTTGTGCGCGCGGTTGAATGGATTGTCGACATTGGATGCCGCAGCCAGCATCTGGACGGGCCAGAGAGCCGCGAGCAGGGTGGCCAGAACGGTGCGCTTGAGGACCTCGAGCTTTATGGTGTTCCAGGCAAACGATTCGACAAGAGCTCGCAGTGCGCTTCCAAGAGCGAGAAGAGACTTCAGTTCATAGCGAAGGGCAAAGACCTCAGCATCATCGCCCATAACACGCCACGGTTTCGTGACATCGTCCTCTGTGCCTAGCCAGCCGTTGATTCCAATAGTAACCCGAAGCCGATGTTCTTGCTGTGCTTTGGGATTTTCCTCCTGGAATTCTTTTCCCCATTTCTCTTTGAGCGGGATGAACCGGAAATCTTCAACTTCCTTGGCGTACTCGTCCATCATCTCACCCTACAGATGGCATTAGCTTAGGTTGTGCTCATGTGGGACCGAACATGACTTACAGTCATCTTTGCTCCGTAGGCACCGAAAAGAGCCCCAACAAGGGCTCCGTTCATCCAGAATATGCCTAAGAAACTGGCCACTCCTCCCAGTCCAACGCCTCCCAGGACACCACCGATAGCACCAGCAACTAAAGGGGCTGCCAGACCGCCTGTTACGCCGATGACGGCAGCACCTGCGACAGAGGCGAGGCCGACTTTCCAGAATCGGTTGAACTTGTTGTCGTGGCGGCGCTTAGCGGCTTCGGCTTCGGCTGACATGACCTCTTTCTCTTCGTCGTTTGCCGAAGATGACTCGAGGAGAGACTTGGCGATCTCGATCTCTTCCTGGATAACAAATGTCTGAGGGACTTCTAAGGCGGAGGCAAGATAAAGGGCCAGGATCCGTGAATAGGCAGAATACTTGCCTGTTGAAAGAAGGAGAAGCAAAACACACACAATCGCCTCCTTCCTATCCTGGAGTGGGATGGTTGTCAATCTCGTCGGGATCGGATGATACAGGGCTCGGAGTGAAGCAACATCTTCAGACTTATCGATCTTAACGTCACCAAAGCTGATGAGATTCTCACCCTCCTCGGGAGTGTCCAGCTTCAGCTTCTCCATGGCCTCTTGACGCTTCTGTCTCTCGCCCTGGATCTTGGCATCGTCCAGGACGCGAGCGATCTCTGCAAGCTTAGGCATAAGCTCATGCTTCCAATCAGCCATGTGCTTGATGGCAGCCTTCTGGATGCGCATGGCCTGCCCGGAAGCTCTGTTCCGGTTCTGCTGCTGGCGCTTTTGGGATTCATCGTCATTGATCCTAGAGCCCTCTTCATCGCGAGGGGTTCCTGGAGCCACGGGGCCAAGTTCTTCCTCAGAAGTCTCCAGCTGAGCGATCATGTATGCAGTGATCTCATGGACCAGCTTATAGAGCGCCTTCCGACGCGCGGGGTTCAGGCTGATGACAATCTGCCGCGGGTCGGCACAGAGTGGCGCCATGTTGCAGTACTCTCGCCCAGAGGCAGATTGTGCTGGGTATTCAGTACGGTAGGGAACGAGGATTTCGAGATTCTGCGACTGGCTGGGTTGTAATGGGACTATTAGCAAGGGGTCATGGACTCATGATGGGCATGTGGACGCCCCACGTCATACCGCCCACTGCGGGACAGGGACGCTTCGGGCCACTTACCTGGCACGATGTATGTATCCAGACGGCTCAGCGCTTCGTTATAGGCAGCACCATCCAATGTTACAGTGTTCTCAGCTATAACTCGGTGCTTGTGAGGTTTTTCGAGCCAGCGTAGGTTGCGATGTGTCCGACACACCGTTGTCATGCCTCGTTGTCGGCTCCCTGATCCTTCTAGGCACCATCACGTGCTTGTCATCCTCAGGCCCGTGCCAAACTGAGACACACAAGCACAAGAGAACGAAAACTATTCTTTCATCTTCAACCCGATAATTCATGTTTATCAGTTTCTCTTGTCGAATAGCTCCAAATCGTACGCTGCTATAACAGTCCTTCCACTTGGATATTGACAGTTGCGAAACGGTGCTTATTTCGCGGGGGAGCCTAAGCTAACATCCAAGTCTGGTATTCATGATAGATGAACCCAATGAGAACTCACCCAAATAACTGAGGAATCGCACAACCCCAGGATATTAATCAAATACCAAGAAGCCGAATAGTTACTACTGCAGGAAATCCATATCGTCTCAGTGACTCAAAAATCCCTCTGAACTTAAGTACAAGCCTGCTCAACGACTCTGTTCATGAATGTCTCAGCCGTGAGAACCATCTCCATTCAATTTATTTGCTCATAGAGAGGAAGGGTTGATACAGATGCAACATACCTACAGTTAACAAAGTCTGCATTCATCATTCCTAGATGTGACGCAATGGTCCCTTCTAAACATACCAGAGATAAATAATATGGGTCCTCTCGTTGTGGTGAATATTCCTACCTGTAACGATACATTTGACTGGGCAACAGTAGCCTAAACAAGGGGCCAATTTTACTTGATCCACCGATAAATATGAGACGGAAGAACAAGTATAATTCTGAACAAAGGAAGTCAAGCAATCCAACTATACAAGCCTAAGATTATTACCCTAAGAGACAACTTGGAGAAAATGGTCAACTTATAATTGCTGATGTGAGTAGATTTGAACTCCAGGGTAGTCGCAGTGGAACTGATAAGAAAACACCGGGCTGGCGATAAGATCAGCCCCGCTTAAAAAATCATTGGGAGCTGGATGATCTCGACAAACAAATCTCGACTTCTTTTGCGCTCCAATTCCCTACTCATTCGTTTGACAAGAATCAAAGACCCCCAACTTTGGGCACTCTTCCACGCCAATTATCAACAAATATCTGTTCCGATGGACGCTCACGCCCTCCTCTCCGCCCAGGGCTGGCGGGGAACCGGCCACTCGCTGCACATGACCGACGACTCGATTGGCCTCGCGAAGCCTTTGTTGCTGTCGCGCAAGGACAATACCAAAGGATTGGGCCAGAAACAGCACTTTACAAGCGACCAATGGTGGATGAACGCATTCGATGAGCAGCTGAAGGGACTCGACACTTCGAAAAAGGGCAAGGTGGTACAGACAGTCACCACGGGCAAGCTGAACACCATCGACAAGAACCTGGGGAAATACTCCGTCTACACCTCGTTCGTGCGAGGAGGTTTTCTCGAGGGCACCCTCAGTAGATTGGAGATTAAGAACTCCTCAAGTAAAGAGTCCTCTGAAGACGACAGCGCCGATTCAAAACCCTCCAAGACGTCCACCTCCAAGGCCCGAAAAGAAACCAAAGAAGAGCGAAGGGCAAGGAGAGATGCGAAGCGAAAGCGAAAGGAGGAGCGAATGCGTGAGAAAGCCACCCGACGGGAGCGGAAGAAATCCAAGAAGTCATCAACCGAATCAAGCGATGCGGACTCCGAGAAACGCAGAAGGCGAGCGAGGAAAGAAGAAAAACGGCGGCAAAAACAGAAGGAATCAGAGCAATAATGGACTGGATACAACCATGGCGAGTGGCATCTGCATAGCGAAGGCATCTTCACGGAGTTGAGGTCGATAGTTTCTGAATGATACCCCCATTAGATGGATATTTAAGTTTCCTTTGGGATCTTGCCAGGCTTGTTGGACAGAATCCACGGCCTCCTGTCCCAGAAGTCATCCTTGATGATGTCCAAGTGCTCCACAAGAATCCGTGCCTTGGCTCTGCGCTTTTTGTCGTTTTCTGTTTGAGTCTTTGATTGCTTAATTGGCTCGGCCACCGAATCGATGGTTTGCGCAATGTTATTACTCTCGGGATCCACAAGCTCATACTGCGGATGGTTAATACTATCCTGGACTCGGAGAGGGATGTGCCTACATCACGGAACACAACGCTTCCTTTTCTGAAAATTTCTGGCTCGTTGTTATAGTTGATGGAGAACTGGGAAAATAAGATCTCGTTCTTGTCTGCAGCCAGCGTCCCCTATCATTGGCGATTAGCTTGATTCTGCGTGGCATACCAAAGCGCTTACCGCAAGAGCTTTCTCAGCTTCCTTATTATCAAGGCCGCCAGATTGAATCAGAGTCCAGAATGTGGTATTGTAAAGGTTATTGATGTGGCCTATATTGTTAGCATGGATGTTATGAGGATAGGTTGGTTGACAGCTTACAGTCTACTTGTCGCCAGCTCAAGTAGTCGCGGAGGTTTTGGACGCTCGGGTAACAAACTGCTCGACCATCGAAAGTTGGAAGTGGAGATGACAGAGGAGTGTCGGAAAAATGAGTCGACCACGAAAAGACGTAGTGAGATGTGAAGGTCGAAACAACAGTGCTCACGAGCTTGCTGTTGGGTGTTAGTCATGGGCGTTGAATGTGTGTGTGGATAGGTAATGTGGTTCGCGCAGCTTACCTGGCTCTCCTGTCGAACAAGTTACAAGATTTGTGGAAAACGAAGCTGCGAAACATGAGTATTGAGGGCCGACTGAGAACAATGACGGCATCACCTGTATTCGTCGCTCACGCCATAGGCAAGGGTGATCTCCGGTAGGTCAGCTACGACGGCTTTGGCTGCTGTGTTCATGAGATCCAAGGCCCGACGGTCATTTGGCTTCTCAAAGTTGTACTTGGCGCACATTCTTGATACTATTAGAACAAAAGAGCCCAGTGGAGGAGATATGGGGATTGCGGCGCAAGTTACTTTGTGAAGGCTCGTCCATCTACTCGGACCACCACCCATGTGTTGGGCAGCAGAGGATCCGGGGTCTCGAAGTTACGGACATACTCAAATCTTGGGAAATATTAGACACAATCCTGATGAGAAGCAGACATCTGTAAAAATAGGAAACTTACTTGGAGTTTGCCATGTTTGCGAGTCTGGAAGAGGCGGTCTAGTGGAGGAGAATGAGGCTTTGCGCGAGGAGGTTTGTGTCTCTGTGTTTGAGACATCTGGAGGGGCGCTTTGAGGTGAGAATTGTTAGTGGAACCCACTGCTTGGATAAACGCTTGGACCATGTCGCCGTTTATCCACACCGGGGTGTCTTGATCGAGTGGGCCATCTTGGCGAGCTCAGCCTTGCAGATTGCACGCCCACCTCCAATGCGGCTGCGGCCGATATTTCTGGAGTCCTTCCGCAACACCCCTCCATCATCCATGGAAGGCAACGAACCCATCCGCCAGCTTCGACATCCGCGCAGGGCGCCGCGTCATCATGAATCTCCTGCTGTCGGACGACTACCTGCTTCAGGATTATCCTGAGAATATCACCAACACGATTCGATCCGGGCATGCGACCATGCTTCGCTTCAATCGCAAGGGCGACTACCTTGCCTCCGGACGAGTCGACGGCACGGTTGTAGTGTGGGATCTTGAGACCATGGGCGTCGCGAGGAAGCTGAGGGGTCATAACAAGAGCATCACTTTCCTGAGCTGGTCAAGATGTGGCCGATACTTGCTTTCGACTTGCCAGGGCTGGAAAGCTATCCTCTGGGACCTCCAAGACGGCAAGAGGCTGCGCGAGGTGCGCTTCCGTGCCCCGGCGTATATGGCTGAGCTTCACCCATGGGATCAGTGAGATGGCCTGAATCCCTATGTGATATATGAGCGCTAATGCAGAATAGTCTTCAATTCGTCGCCGCAATCTTCGAAGAACAGCCAGTCGTTGTTGACATGTCCGAGCCGGTAGATGTGAAGCACATACTCCCTTCCGCGCCGAAGCGATCAAACACCGACGCCGATGCGGCGTTGAAAGAGAAACAAGCAAAAGAAGACGCTAAGCAGATGACAACATCCGTCATTTGGAGTGCCACTGGAGACCACGTCCTTGCGGGAACAAACAAGGGGAAGCTCAACATCATCGACGCCAAGTCCTACGAGATCATTTACTCAGATAAGATATGCTCGGGAGTAATTACTACGATGCGGACGACGGCGTCGGGCCGGGAGCTTCTAGTGAACTCGCAAGACCGCATTATTCGAACATTTCGAATACCAAACCTATCCGCCGAAGATCTCGACCTGGATACCCTACAATTACCATTGGAACATAAGTTCCAGGACGTTGTCAATAAGCTGTCATGGAACCACGTCACGTTCAGCGCGACGGGAGAATACGTGGCAGCCTCAACGTACAATAACCATGAGCTGTACGTCTGGGAACGCAATCACGGTAGTCTTGTCTGTATGCTTAAGGACCCGAAGGAGGAGCAGGGGGTGATAGAGTGGCACCCAGCTCGCGCACTCTTGGCCGCATGCGGCCTGGAGACGGGACGGATATACATATGGTCTGTAATTAGCCCCCAAAAATGGTCGGCGCTGGCGCCGGACTTTGCAGAGGTCGAGGAGAATGTCGAGTACATCGAGCAGGAGGACGAGTTTGACATCTATGCGCAAGAGGAGATACACCGGCGGCGACTCGATGCGGAGGATGAAGATGTCGATGTTCTGACTCTCGATCCGTCTAAGACTTTGGACGAGGGAGACGGCTTCCGTATGCCAATTCTCTTCAACCTCGGCGAGAGCGACAGCGAGGACGAGTTCATTGCGGTCTCAACCGGAACCATGAGACGTAGGAGTCCTGGAGAGGGTCAGGGTGATTTGGACGGAGCGGTCGAAAAGGTGCCTGTGAAGAAAGGCAAGGGGGCAAGAAGTCGGAAGCGATGAGGGTGGTGATTAAGTCGCGGAATGAGCTGGTTTGGGTTTAAGCTGTATCTAGCTAGATGCGGCATCTAGTTAGCGTCGCGAGCAAGGCACGTCTCTTCCTGACGTGGCCGCTCGACATAATGAATGAAAAAGGAGCGCAAGGCGATGCGACAAGGCGCATCTGGTTCGTCAACGGTTATTGCTGCGCACGGCTGCACGGTAAATGGGCTTGGGAGATGAGATCCATTGGCAGGCATTGTGTTCGTGGAACAAGGATTTGAGTCATCGGCGTGTTATCCAGCCGCTCCAGCCTGTCGGAGATTGTCAAGTAGCGGTACTTGCCTCGCGTGGTAAACTTCGAGAGTGGACAAAATAATCAGCGCGAAATTGGAGGCCGAGGCCGTGAAACCGGATGACATTCACTTTAGTCAGCACGTGAGAGCGTGCTCAAAAGGTTCTCGGTACCTACCCACCTTTATGCCTGAGGCCACAATTATAAAGCTCCAGGGAGGTCTCAGTGTCCCAAACAGGCTTAGTGCCATCTTTACGTCCGCCAGCCGCCTCAAGTCCAGGTTCTTTCAGGCTTCCTCCGACCTTCTCGCCTCATCCACGTCAAAACTTTGCTCTCAGCACCAAATCATCATCGCGCGCGTCGGGCATCGCGCGTAACTTCTCGAAGCACATCCCGACCGACCGACGACATAGTCCCGCGCGACTTTCGATCTTCCGCGACTTTCGAGGTGGCGGCGACGGGGGAGACCAGCCTGAGGTTCTCCTGGGCCGTAGGCCAGGACAGGCGTTGCCGTTCAACGCCATCGATCATTCACATTTGACGGCATCTGCCATCGGATTAACGACTTTGCGCGATACGTAATCGGGTTCTTTACATTTATTTCTCATTCATATCGACTTTTCGCGCTCCGTTTCGATTCGTCGCGCGTTCTGACCTCTATTCTCACTTTTCGCTCCTTTTTCTTTCACGACTGAACCACCCCTAACCGCAATCATGGCGAACCTCTACTTCACCCACTCGAGCGCTCCGCTCAAGACAGTGGAAGAGATTCAGTTCGGCTTGATGTCCCCCGAGGAGATCAAGAACATGAGTGTCTGCCACATTCTCTACCCCGAGACGATGGAAGAGAACAAGATTAAGCCACGCGACGGCGGCCTCAACGACCCTCTTCTCGGCTCGATCGATCGACAGTTCAGGTGCAAGACCTGCAACCAGGCAATGGGTGAATGTCCCGGCCATTTTGGTCACATCGAGCTCGCGAAACCCGTGTATCATCCCGGCTTCATTAAGAAGGTCAAGAAGATCTTGGAGATTGTCTGCCACAACTGCAGCAAGGTGTTGGCCGATAAAGTTGGTCTACTCATTCCATGAAGCTCTGGCCTATTGGATGCTAACCTGATACTCTCAGAGCGATCCCGAATTCGCTGCGGCCGTTAGTACTCGAGACCCCAAGGTTCGTTTCCACCGTGTTTGGGAAGTATGCAAGAAGAAGCATAAGTGTGAGAACGAGGAAAGAAACGACAAGAACAAGGAGCAATTCGGCCCAGATGTCAAGCTCCCTCCTGTCGAGAACCACGGCGGCTGTGGCAACATGCAGCCCAGCGTCCGACAAGCAGCCCTTCAGCTTAAGGCCGCTTTTGATGTCCAGCAGGAGGATAACACCAAGCGCCGAGAGACGACCCCCATCACTCCGGAGATGGCCCACGCGATTCTTAGAAGGATTTCCGAGGCAGACCTTGTCAACATGGGCCTCAACTCCGATTACGCTCGCCCCGAATGGATGGTCCTGACCGTGCTCCCGGTTCCTCCTCCTCCTGTTCGACCTAGTATATCTATGGACGGTACTAGCACAGGCATGCGAAATGAGGATGATTTGACCTACAAGCTTGGTGACATCATCCGTGCGAACGGCAATGTCAAGCAGGCTATTCGTGAAGGTTCTCCTCAACATATCGCAAGAGACTTTGAGGAGCTGCTACAGTACCATGTGGCAACCTACATGGACAACGATATTGCCGGCCAGCCACGTGCTCTCCAAAAGAGCGGACGTCCTGTCAAGGCCATTCGAGCCCGTTTGAAGGGTAAAGAAGGTCGTCTCCGAGGCAATTTGATGGGAAAGCGTGTCGACTTTTCGGCTCGTACTGTCATCACTGGTGATGCTAACCTTTCTCTGCACGAAGTCGGTGTTCCCCGCAGCATTGCGCGGACTTTGACATATCCAGAGACGGTAACGCCCTACAATATCAGCAAGCTGCACCAACTTGTCGAGAATGGACCGAACGAGCACCCGGGAGCCAAGTACGTTATCCGGTCAGATGGCACTCGAATCGATTTGCGACATCACCGACGTGCGGCTCAGATCTCCCTGGAATACGGATGGAAGGTCGAACGCCATCTGATTGACGGTGACTATATCATTTTCAACCGTCAACCTTCACTTCACAAGGAATCTATGATGGGTCATCGTGTCCGCGTCATGCCTTACTCTACCTTCCGGCTGAACCTCTCTGTCACCTCTCCATATAACGCTGATTTCGATGGTGACGAGATGAACTTGCACGTTCCTCAAAGCGAAGAGACTCGGGCTGAAGTCAAGGAGCTATGTCTTGTGCCCTTGAACATTGTGTCGCCCCAGAAGAACGGTCCCCTGATGGGTATCGTCCAGGACTCCCTGGCTGGTGTATACAAGCTTTGTCGAAGAGACACTTTCCTGACAAAGAATGAAGTCATGAACCAGATGCTGTGGTTGCCCAACTGGGATGGAATTATTCCACAGCCAGCCATCTTGAAGCCTCAGCCTCGATGGACTGGTAAGCAGATCATCAGCATGGTCATCCCGAAGGAAGTGAGCTTGCACACCGCTCCGGATAGCAAAGAAGAGAACCCCATTAATGATGAGGGCCTTCTCATCCAGTCGGGTCACCTCATGTATGGTCTTCTGACAAAGAAGTATGTTGGTGCAGCAGCTGGAGGTATTATCCACGTCAGCTACAACGAACTCGGACCACAGGGCGCGATGGCTTTCCTCAACGGTGTGCAACAAGTTGTGACGCACTGGTTGTTGCAAACTGGTCACAGTATCGGTATCGGTGACACGATTCCCGACAAGGCGACCATTGAGAAGGTTCAGGTGCATATCGACGAGGAGAAGGCCGAGGTCGCGAGACTTACTGCACAAGCCACTGCGAACGAGCTAGAAGCCCTTCCCGGTATGAACGTCCGAGCCACTTTTGAGAACAAGGTTTCCATGGCTCTGAACCAGGCTCGTGACAAGGCCGGTACGACTACGCAAAAGAGTTTGAAGGATTCAAACAACGCTGTCACCATGGCCTCTTCAGGCTCCAAGGGTTCATCCATCAACATCTCGCAGATGACTGCTCTTGTGGGTCAGCAGATTGTCGAGGGCAAGCGTATTCCTTTCGGGTTCAAGTACCGTACACTCCCCCACTTTACCAAGGATGATTACTCTCCTGAAGCCCGTGGTTTCGTCGAAAATTCTTATCTCCGTGGTCTTACCCCCTCCGAGTTCTTTTTTCACGCCATGGCTGGTCGAGAAGGTCTGATCGATACTGCAGTCAAGACTGCCGAAACTGGATACATCCAGCGTCGACTGGTCAAGGCACTCGAAGATCTGAGCGCTCGATATGATGGAACTGTCCGAAACTCCTTGGGAGATGTTGTGCAGTTCCTGTATGGCGAGGACGGTTTGGATGCCATGTGCATCGAGAAACAGAAGTTGGGCATCCTCAACATGTCGGACGCTGCATTCGAGCAGAAGTACAGGTTGGATCTTGCCAACCCTCCGGATTGGTTCAAGAAGGATTACGAATATGGCAACGAGTTGACGGGAGACAAGCCTTCCATGGCGCTTCTAGACGCTGAGTGGGACGCGTTGCTCTCAGATCGTCGCGTGGTTCGACGCATCAACAAGTCTAAGATGAACGAGGAGATGATGCAACTGCCCCTGCACATTGGTCGAGTCATCGAGTCGGCCAAGCGTGTCTTCAACGTCAAGGCCAACGATCGCAGTAACCTACGACCGTCGGATGTGATTGTTTCTATTCAGGAGATGTTGGCCAAAATGAAGATTGTTCGTGGCAAGGATCCTATCTCTGACGAGGCCGATGCCAATGCTACTATTCTCTGGAAGGCGCTCGTCCGATCCAGGCTATCGTTCAAGGAAATTGTCAAGGAGCATCGCCTTAACAAGCTTGCCTTCGATCACATCCTGGGAGAACTTCTCAACAGATGGGATCGAGCCTTTGTCAGCCCTGGTGAGATGGTTGGTGTTTTAGCAGCTCAGTCCATCGGAGAACCCGCAACTCAGATGACCCTGAACACCTTCCATTTCGCTGGTGTGTCTTCGAAGAACGTTACCCTCGGTGTGCCTCGTCTCAAGGAAATTCTCAACTTGGCAAAGAACATTAAGACACCTAGCATGGCTGTTTACCTAGGCGAGACGCTCGCAAAACAAGAGCAGGCGAAGAAGCTGCGAAGCATGGTCGAATATACTAACCTGCGCTCTGTGACTTCGGTCACTGAGATTTACTATGACCCCGACATCCAGGCGACTAACATTCCCGAGGATGTGGATATGGTCGAGTCGTACTTCTTGATCCCCGATGATACTCAGGACACCATCGATCAACAGTCGAGGTGGCTGCTGCGTATCACTCTTGACCGACAGAAGATGTTGGACAAGGAGATCAAGATTGATGACGTTGCACAGCGCATCAAGGAAGAATACAACAACGATCTGGCAATCATTTTCAGTGACAATAACGCCGACGAGCAGGTCATTCGCATCCGAACCGTCTCGGCTGGGGACAAGGATGATGATGGCGATGGCAAGATGGAGGACGATGTCATGCTGAAGCGTCTCGAGGCCCATCTTCTGGATACACTGACGCTTCGTGGTGTGCCAGGTGTTGAGCGAGCTTTCTTGACAAAGGGTACTCGAATGGTTGAAAGCCCTGACGGCGCACTGCTTGCAATCAAGGACGACCCGCGATGCACGCAGTGGTACCTAGACACCAGTGGTTCCGCTCTGCGCGAGGTCTTGGCGGTGAATGGCGTCGACGGGACCCGTACCTACACTAATGACCTGTGGCAAGTGGTCGAGGTGTTTGGCATCGAAGCCGCTCGTTCCGCTCTTGTGAAGGAGTTGACTAATGTGTTGGCCTTTGACGGTTCCTACGTCAATCATCGTCACATTGCGCTACTGGTTGACGTGATGACCTACCGTGGCTCCATCTCGGCTGTTACCCGACACGGTATCAACCGCGCCGACACTGGTGCTCTGATGCGCTGTTCTTTCGAGGAAACTGTGGAGATTCTGTTGGAGGCTGCTGCAACGGGTGAGCTCGATGACTGCCGAGGTATCTCTGAGAACGTCATGCTTGGACAGATGGCCCCCATGGGAACTGGCAACTTTGATGTTCTGCTGGACCCCAAGATGCTTGAAACGGTTATTTCTGACAACTCTCGCATGGGTCTCATGCCTGGCATGCCAGTGAAGGATGGACAGGGCGAAGGAGCTGCCACTCCGTACGACACCGGATCTCCCATGGCGGACTCGGGCTACCTCAGCCTGAGCTCGCCCGCGGCTGGAAACTTCTCGCCCATCCAGGGTGCTGGATCAGATACCCCCGCTGGATTCGCAACGGAATACAACGGCGGCGGCTTCACCGGAGTCGGCTCAATGAGCCCGTACTCCCGTGGTAGTGCGGCCAGTCCGTTCAGCACATCGCCTACTTCGCCATTTGGTGCTGGCATGGGAGGATACTCTCCGTCGTCTCCAAACGCAGGTTACTCTCCCACTTCGCCTCTTATCGATGGCGGTATTGGCAGGTACGCTACCTCGCCGTCGTTCAGCCCGTCGTCTCCGTCGTTCTCGCCTACATCGCCGATGTTGCGGCCTACAAGCCCGGCTTCTCCCAACTACAGCCCAACATCGCCAAGCTACTCGCCAGCGTCGCCTTCATCTCCTCGCCACTACTCGCCGACGTCGCCGGCCCAGTTCAACTCCCCTACATCTCCTAGCTACTCTCCGGCGAGCCCGAACTACAGCCCCGCCTCGCCGAATCTCCATGCGGGCGGAGCTACATCGCCATCCTATTCTCCGGCATCTCCCACTTGGTCTCCGACGTCTCCTGAAGCCTACTCTCCCACGAGCCCAAGCTTCCAGCGGAGCCCTGGGGCGCAGCACTCGCCTACCAGCCCGAGCTACTCGCCCACGTCGCCTTCCTTTTCTCCTCGGACCCCTGGTCCGGGAACTTCTGGGAACCAGTAGTGAGTCTTGACAAACGATGACTACTCTTGGGCACGTTGACTAACACGTTGACTAGTTCTCCTAATTCACCGGCAAATGATTAATTTTGATTGAATAATGCATATGTGGCACAGGCTGTCATCCGTTTTTATGGGTTTTTTTTTTCTTGGTGGGGAGGGAATCGTGCATCATAGACCCGAAAAAGAGGTTGGCAAAGACGGAAACGAAGAAAAGGCACAAAAACAAGAAAAGATGAGGGCCATTCCAGACCGTTGCGAGTGATGTGGAGGAAGGGGCAGGAAGGGGACGAGGTCAAGGGACGAGGGGCATTGTAATAGCTGACATGTACAATAGCGATGGGGATGGCAAAGCAGGCAGCGAGATTGAGATTGAGGATTACGATGAATATAGGATGATAATCCAGATTGAAATCAAGACTGCCAGCTGGTGTGTGGAGGGTGTGAATAGAGCAGCAGCATTGCAGAACTTGGAATGGATTGGCCTATTTTGCGGAACTGAGCCCAGATACCCTCCGTTCCGTAGTGATGCATGTTGTGAAGTTGTCTCAGTACTGCCTAGATACCAAGCCTTGTTTCGTTATATTTTGTTTTTGGGTTATTGCATCGTCATCGCACCTATATTGCGGGCGTCGATAGTACAGTAGTTGAGTCACACATGAAACGTAGGAAGAAAAGGAGCAAAGGAGCATGCAACAGCAAGGCTGAGTTGGCAGCGCGGCAACAGTCACGAGGCATAGTTTGCAGGGGTAATGTATATCTAGAGTACATCGCGCGTACTTCGTGCGTGCTTCGTATAGTGAAATCAACTAGAAAGGAAACCAACTGGTTGTTGGTTGGTTGCGACTCAGACTCAGCTCCTGCGACATAGGCCCGTAGCTGAGTTGGCGGACGAGTAACGTGTTGGCACAGTGGCTATGCGGCCCCATCGGGGGCCATCCTTAACGGAGCTGAGCTGAGCTGAGTGGCCAAGCCCGTTCCGCTTTGGCCCCCAACGAGATATATTCGTTTGCCGTGACTGCAATAATCACCCAACACGTCATACGGCGTGGATGCTCAGATGGAAAGAGAAGGGGAAAAAACCAGAAACGGTGAATGACTCCTGTCAAGCGACCAACACGCGGCTGTTGGTCGCAAGGACGTAGGCCAAGTCATCACTTCCTCATACCACCTCGCGCGCGCAAACACACACACACACACACACACACACCCCGTGGGGGACAAAAAGAACGCACAATGTGCCCAGGTAGTTGCGGATCGCGGGCCGTGGACGGGCACTTAGGCGAAAGCGGAGGGGAAATGCAGGCAGACTATTCGAGACAAAGAGAGATAAGTGGGAGACGAAAAGAAGGGGAAAAAAGACAGGAAGGAGGTTGCAGTGCATGGCGCCTCGCAGGGCGTGGGGCAGGCGGGAAGCGGCGGCCTCGTGGCACAAGCGGACGACGTCTCGGGGAGGACAAGGTTGATGGCAGGGAAGGAGAGAGAGCCAGAAGAAACAGCCTTAGGCGAGATTTCTCATGTTTGCGAGGAGTGATGTCATGAAGGAGGCATCAACGAACCTCACTTACCTATCAACGTGGGGTATCTACCTACCTATTCGGGTGTTCTAGGTAGACTACCTCGCCAACGGACGGGATGGGACACAACTTATCTACTTACCTAAACTAGTCTCAAAGAGTATGTATGCTTCGAAATCCATCCCGGCACGCACAACCACGTAGGCAACCTGTTGGTCCCCGTCCCCGTCCCATACCACTCTTCTCCCTAGGCCGTCATCCGTCGGCGTTTCTTCACAGCGACAGCTTCTAGAGGTCGGGAGCTAGAATAAAAATAACTAGAAAAAGAAAGGAAAGAAACGGTTTTTTTTCTCTTTCAGTTGGGTTCTCATCGCCCCCCTACACCCATGGAACGATCTCAAAGGGATTGGTTCATCACATGATACGACATGGATGCGAGGATACCTGCGTGGCGCAAAAACCAAAAAAAAAAAAAAAACCACAAGGCTTGATGCAGACGAGGGAAGGGGAGGTGGGGGGGTATAGACAGGGAGACAGAGAGAGAGAGTGTGTGTAAGAAGAAAAAAAATTCAGAGGCGAGGGGGAAAAAAAGTGCCAGGCCAACAACAACACCAGCAACTCTCTCTCTCTCTTTTACACCCCCCCCGGACCCCTCTCGCTTCACCGACAACCGAGTTGGCGTCCTTTTTCTTCTTTTCCTTCGCCCTCAATTACGCGGGCTTGAACGAGCGATAGACGGCGCCCCCCCATCCCCGCTACGGCCAGGATCCGTCACACGCCGGACAAGGACCGGGCTTGCAGAAAAGGCGCGCCGCCATGCGGGTGACGGCGCTTAACTTACACACACAAAGGGCATGCATGATTCACTCGCTTCTTTTTTCTCTCTCTTTTTTCTTTTCCCTTTTTTTTTTGTTTTGCTTTCTCTTAGCATCTCGTTCGCTCTGTGTCTTGTTCTTGTCTTTGTCGGTCTTGTCGGTCGGTAAAGCTGTCGTTCCTTTGCAGCCCCTCCTGGAGTCTGGACCGTCTACTCCGGTCCAGCGCGGAGCACTTGCATCGATGTTTGCTTGCACCGGATGTTTGATGAATTAAGGTAGTAGTGGTAGTAGTAGTCTATTCGTAGTAACTACGGTACCTGTGAATTGACGGATTGTCTTGTACGAAGATGCGCATCAACCAGCTGCCACATGGCTCGTCCACCCAACCCCCCTCCCCCCCAACGCGCCAATCCCATCTGCCGAGCGGCTGTTCGTCTCGGGAGGTACAGCATATAGTACAAGGCAGAACTGGCAATACGGTACAAGCCGTGAGCGCGGCGTTATTTGGGGGCTGCTCTTATGGCTGTGAGATGGGGGCTGTGAACCAGAAAATCAGTGAGTCTTTCGCTGGCATTCTCCCCCCTTTTTTTCTCTCTCTCTCCCCGTCTCCCTGTTGGTCCGTCGTCTTCCCTAGTTAGGCCTCCGTGTTGGTCGTGCAGGTCGCCCAGGTCATGTTGGCTGTCGTGTCTGTGGCTTGGGCATGGGCATGGGTTGCACATGTGGCTAGGCTGTGAGCATCTGTGGGCCACTGCAGACAGAGTGCAGAATGTAGTCTGCAGAGTGTAGTCTGCAGTCTGCGGTCTGCAGGGCTAAAAGCAACTTCACTGCGAGAACCATCAGCCCCTCCTCAACGAGGAGGGCGGTGGGTGGCACACAAAAGGTAGAAAACAACTCGAGTTATTCATTAGCGACATGAGAAAAAATACCTAAGGAGAAAAAATGGGGAAAAAAGGAAGAAGAAAAACAAATGAGAAACAAAAAAGAGACATATCTAGTTGCAAGGTCGCAGGCTCTCAGGTGCCCAGCCCTGTCCCCCAAGCCTTGTCTTCCTCCTCCCACGCCCCTGACCCCACTCCATCCTCCTACTCGTTCTCATCCCCTCCCCTGTTCCCAGTCCATCTCCCCCCCTCTGCAGACCACCAACAATCGTTAATCCATCGCGTCCAGTCCACGTTTGAGGCATCTGCGTCCAGATTATGACCTCATCGAGAACCGAGTCAAAGAAGAAAGAGAATGTAAAAAAAAAAAAAAAGGCCATAAAAGAAGGAAAATGAAAGACGTAGAAAAGGAGGGAACAAAAAGAAAAACAACGGCGGACGGAAATCGGCCGAGATTCCATCAAAAATGTCAGAATTGTCCGTTCTTGCGAGGCGCTGCTTCAAAGACGGCGTCAAGGCAAGACACCCAAACCCGCTCTGGAAAACAACGGTCCATCTAGGGTTCCAATGAATGGCGGAAGCAAAGTTGAAAGTCGGCAACGCCCCAAGTGAATGTGTGGCCCTGGAGGCTGGAGCCAACATCCCTCTGTCCTATCAAGGGGCGTCTGTAGCTCGTGCGAAGAACCAGAAAGTGGTCGCTATCACTGCCGCGAGGCTGGCGGTTTCTATAATTTCTGGCCTCTTCGTCGAGGGTTGTTCTGATCGCTGTCACAAAGGGCCGAGTCAGCTAAACCGTCGCCTTGGCTGATAGGCCAAAACCAGGGCGGCAACTTACCTACTAGGAGGCCTTGGGAGGGTTGGGACACTGAGGACGCTGGCAGAAACCCTCCCACCTCTGAGTCCCCTGATCAATGATGACCGCCTGGCATCGGCAGTTGGTGCCGGGCTTGGGCACCAGGGACTGCACCGTGCAGCCGCAGTGGGACCAGGACTGAGTAGTCTTCCAGTAGCACATGATGGGCAATGAATATCGTTCCTGAGCTAGCAGTTGGGATTGGGATGCTGAAGAGAAGTCGAATTGCAAGTTAGACAACGTTGAGCGTGCAGTAGTCAGAGCGTCAAGCCTGTCGACTGACTTGGGCAGCAAGATAAATAGAGCAATGCTTGTCGTGCGAGGGACCGATCCGTTGAACGTTAAACAGCCGGGGAGTTGTTGGGGCGTTGACAGGTCGTCACAAGCTAGTACCCGAAGAGTTTGTGTAAGGTTGATTGGTGGTACAAGTCCCGACGGAAGGCTTTGGTGTCTCGGGCGCAAAGAAGAAGCTTGTTGTCTGTTGTTTCCTCGGAGTAGCAGATGAAAAAGAGACAAAAGGGTCGGGGCAATGTATGTACGAGTTGGAGGGAGGTTGTGGGAATCAGACAAGAGAGAACCTCTTGATCAGTCTGTAGAGTGGTTGGCGAGAGTTGGCAAAGTCTTTGGCCCAGTGCTGGACAGGATACTTTGTAAGCTTCTGAGTGTGAGTGGTGATTTTCGGCAAGAGGGCAGATGCTCTCGGTCCTTATATACTCGGTGATACAGGCCCGAGGGAGTGGCAACCGTTGTGACTGAGCGAGGATGTTTGCCGTCCATGACACTTTGACCACAGATGCCTAGGAGAGCACACGAGGCCAAAGTCGAAATAACACCCGAGAAGGCCGCAGAGCAAGGAATCCAAGAGTGTTGGTTGCGTTTTCCCTTCCCGTCGTCGAAGAGACCGGGAGCTGGGTTGGTTAGCTTGGAGGGTTGGTTAGTAGGGTAGGTAGTTAGTTAGGGTTGGTTAGGGGAGGGGGGGCGTGCGTGTTGGAAGTTAGAGTGTGGTGTTAGTCGCGTCTTCTTTGTCTGCCGTCCGTCCCCGCAAAGACCACGAAAGGGGGGATGAGGGGGCAGAAAAAGGCGTTGAGACAAGATATAACCTCTTGGCTCCAGATTCGGCAGGACGCAACACCATGTTGGCAGTTCGCCGGGGGCACCGCTTTACGTCAAAAACACATCAGTCCACACTGAGAGTCGGTGACTTGTGGGGAGAGACCAACCGCAGGCGCGGCTGGACCGGGGCCTGGCAACCATGCAGTCCACGCGGTGTGCGTTTGTCGACGGGTGTCAACTAAGCTGGGTTGGGTTGGGTTGGGGGGATGGGTGCAGATGCGGATGCGGATGTGGATGTGGATGCGGATGTGGATGCGGATGGGGGATTGGGGGATGCGCTGTGCATCGACATATTCTTCTGCATCGGAAGGGGATGGATGGGAGCCACCTTGGTGCATCTAAACACTCTAACCCGCAGTCCAGGGCGTGGAGGATGGGTGATGCTGAGGGATGATGGAAGATACAGGGAGGGTGATGTGTGATGGTGAATGCGGTGCTGCTTGTGTAGCCCGAGGGGCGCACATGGTCCGTAGATTGCGGCATGTGTATGAATGATGGGGATACTCCGTGGACGAGCAACACACGACCGCCTGCGATGATGACGGACGTTGAGCGAGGTGGCATCGGAGGTGCGGCACGAGGTGAATGCATGCCTCACTCCATGCCTCTTGGTCTTGTCCATTGGAGCCTCGTCTGCTTCCCCAGAAGCACACCTCCTCCTTCATCACCCTCCACCAGAAGCTGGAAGCGGAAGTATTCACTTCTCGCGGCCGCAGCTCGACTGATCGACCCGGTTGAAACGGATGTTGAAAGGGTCGCTTGCAGAACATGTCGTGACGATGCCCATATGACTATCCCTTGGAGCCAAATCTTGCTTCTCGTCCCCTCCCATCCCCTCCCCCTCCACCAGAGCCCCTCGTCAACCATACATTGATTAGATGGGCAGACGAAAGTGATAATCTGGCTCGCTGCACTGTTAAGAGAGACTCCGTCGGTATTTTGATGGGTGGGCTTTCATCCCCTCCGGCCCCAAGTCGTTCCGACCGCCACACAAGCAACTCAATCTCATCCTCGGTCACCCCCTCCACCCTCCATCATCTACCCTCCGCAAGTATACGTCCCTGCTGTCAAACCCAGCCGGGGACGCAGAGGAAGCATGGTCGTACAGCATGTGTCATGACGCTCAGCATCCACCCGTTGAAGTGATGCGGACTGCCCGATGGTCCCCCCTCCCTGTTGTACCCTGGGAGTCTTCCGATTTGATCTTCGGCACCTCTCGAGCAAAAGGTTCTATGGACAGGTGTGTTTGTAGACATTGCTTCGCGGACCCATCCCTGACCTCCTCCTTGTTCTTCACCGATCAAGACGCGAGAGGCGTTAGACGCCAGTGGAGTCTGCGGATGTTGCACATGATCCGCGAACCAAGTCCGTTAAGCCACTTGCGGGATAGCCACGAGGTATAGGGCCGTTTAGCGGCGATGGTTGAATCAGGAACCAGCCGTGGCGCACAGAGTGAGGCGGAAGGGCTGCTAGGAGAGGTGACGAACAAGCCATCCATTCATCGGGCGCTGGCTGTAACCGTCAACGATTCCCGTTCCGAACATCGGTTGCTACTAACCCTTATGACAAGTGCGTGTAAGGGTCCTCCCGCCGCGTAAATGAACGGCCATATCCTCCCGTAGCCGACGAGCGCGGATGAAAACCTAGACTTTGCTGGTCGCTGTTGGTGTTACTACCAGGGGCTCGCTCAAAGAGGTATCCATGTCGACACACGGCCCAACTTATGCGCGCGCGCCGCCGAGAGCACACCGTGGGTATGCCTGCGGAGAGCCAACACTTTGTTAAGGTCTGGGCTCACGCAAGCGATCCGTCTGCTGCGCCTGATAACGACAGTTTCCATACTGGACTTGGCGAGAGGCATTTCGGCCAGCCGCGTAAGTGGCGCCGGCGGCATTCGGGCGTGTTGGGCGTTGGCCCTTGTCTTGCCCTACCCGTGGTAGAGTTGTGCGTGCCTTTGTCTAGGCTTTCACTCCGACTTGCATGTGGAACAGCCTCGAACCAGGGGACAGCTCGCCGCACCACGGCATCTCCGCGTTGCTGTGCACATCGACACAACATCCGGACTCTCGCCACACGTGGACGGGCTTGGCTAGATCATGCCATGCCACGCTTTGCCATGTTCTGCTGTGCAATCCTATGCTGTGCCTTATTATGCCAACCATCCATGCAAGGTTTAGTTGCCGACTCACTTACTTTGGACTGGGATGGCCCCAAACTCCGAGATCAAGCTAGGACGGGAGACGATAAGGCGGACAGAGTGCGGCAAGAGATGAGCCGAGTACCTCAGAGTTGGTCATGTTGAGAGACAGAGCATGCCTCGGTGGAGGCAGCGAAAGCCCCGTTGTGGCCCAGCTTGGTCCCCCTAAGCGCGGCCCGCGAATCCACTTCGCGCTGCGGCCTGTAGGCGACAGTTGATGGGCTGAGGCTTTAGCAGGGCAGCTCACAGCTCGAGATTCACGGTTTGGATGCGGTGACGGCAAACTAACAAAACTAGTAGGTGCCTTAGCTTCCAGGTAGGTAAGGTATATACCTAGGTAGGTGCCGGATACGGACAGCGGGAAGATCGCTCCTTCCAACCCATGAAAGGCAGGCAATTAGGCCATGACCCGCCGCCCATGGCAGTTGGCAACTTCAACGAGGGCACGCCGGGGCGCCTGCCGCCTGGGCCTCTCCGCGGGCCCTACCCGCCCGGGCAGTCAGTTGCGACGATCAACAGTGCTGGCGTCACACTCGTCACTGTGTGACCAAGACATTTACGGGAGGCACAGTGCCCAACCGCGGCAGCGTCTCACTGTGGGGCGTCTGGTACCTTACACCGTGATTGCACGCGCGGCTGTGGACGACTACGATCTGCATCTTTCTTCACACTTCAAGTGATGCGCCTGAAACGCCATAGGATTCTCATCACGGCATAATTCTAGACATCTTCCGCCGGCTGCCCGATCAGCCAATACACAGGGCGTCTTCAAGGGGCGTCCGCCAGGAACCCGACCCATCAATGATCAATCTTCCCCGTACGCCTCGGTTCACTCTTCGGCCGACTCCACCATCTCCGTTGCTTCTGCTTCTACTTCTGCGGTTGCTTCTGCCGCTTCTTCTGCGGCTAATCGCCGCCCCCCCC
>QGQB01000186.1:3921-436925 GCA_003385265.1 Neonectria hederae | reverse complement strand
CCCCCCCCCCCCCCCCTTGTTCCTTGTTTAATTGTGTTAGGCTGTTGGTTGCCGAGTCTCTTCAAGTCTTGGGCCGTGTGCTGTTGAGTCTCGAGCAACACCCCCAACTACCACACGCGGATCGAGTTGCAACAGTACCACACCCTCAAGACCTTCTGCCATAAAACTCTGCATGGTTTCTCGGCCACGACTTGAAGCAGAAGAAGGTGCAGATGCCCCGCAACAACTGTGCACACCCTGGATACGGGATGGTTGGAAAACCTGGAAACGTCGATATTGCGCCTATCACTGCCACACCTACTTTCGGAGACGCGGTCTCTCTACCTGCGACCTGGGGATCTTCCCGTCGGAAGACCCTATGCGACCATTATGCGGCCCAAGTGTGCCACGGCCGGCACTGACGAGGTACTACTCCGATGGGGTTGGACAACCAACCTGATGTTCCTCCCAACTCATGACGCCTGTTCTCTCCCAAAGTTGACTGCGGCCCGCCCTGTGGCCACACTCAACCATTGCCTTGCATCCTGCACCGCGTCTTTTCAGACCCATGCAAGGGCCCTGGCACATGCGGTACCAGTCAAGTGATTATTGCCGCGTCCGCCCAATGTTCCATGCCCGACAGCAATACGAGTTGCGAGCCTGTCTGGGACCACCCAGGACACTCCTAGCAATCTTGTCATGGCATAACCAACAAGACACATGCATGAGTGGTCCCAGTTGTAGCATCGTCTAACCCAGCGTCGTCATGATGCAGCGCATGAAGCCAGAAAGACAGTTGAGGCGGAAAAATCTTGCTTTCCCAACCGTCGATGGCACAGCGCAGTCGAGACCAACCGACTTCTCTCTAGTTGCTGCACTAGAGGCCCCAGAACCCGCGCAATTCTCCACCACTGGCAACTTTCGAGAGGTTGCAGGAAACCTGTCCCGGTGTCCTTGGCGAGTGGTCCACGGACATCCTTTTGACCCCGAAGTTCCTGACATACGGCCTCTACTTCCCTCTCCGACCCCCCGGCCCTGTTAGTAACGCCCGGAAAGTGCCGTGACGTGATTCAGTCAACCTGTTGGGTGCGGCTGAATAGTGTATGAGCGGGGGGTTTAGCCGCACAATGACGATGTTGTTTGTTTAGCTCGAGTTCCCTAGCGCCTTGGAACAAACCGTTTGCCGATGAACTCGTTGTGAGGGCGACCACGGCGGCTCGACATCAGCCATACAGCAACCGTTACTCGCTTACGGGCGGGTGCGAAGGAGATTGGGAAACGCAGCCGACGTCTGGAATTCCCTGTTAAGCGCCCTCTACCATGGTCACAAACGCGCAGTTGCTCGTCCAGACGGTATGGGTCTGCGCTTGGTCGTGAGTTGACAGCTTGTCATACAGCTTACACGGGTCGTTGACGCCAATGTCGACTGGCGGGATGTGATGGATGGTAGACGCATGCGCGGGTGGACCAATCAGCAAAACTCCTAAGCGCCGCCCTTGCAGCAGCCAGTCGCTTGACCCCACTACCCCTGGTAGGGCTCGGAAGCTTAGTATCCTAGTCGGGTTCTCGAAGCCTAGACCAACGTCAATTGTCAACGGGAGACTCACACGCGAAGTTCACCAACTTCCAAACCTTCGGAAACGAGCAATTTGGGCCGGTCCATCCGATGAGAGATGTTGGTCACTTCAAAGTGATTCTTCCCAAATGTCGTCAGGGATGAAAGGGTGTTGGAGTGTGATGAGTGAACTCGGTTCGGTGGAGTGGGCCATGATGTCGAGAAGCATCCTGAGGAAGGGTTAGCAGCTGCCCAGATGAGTCTCGTGGTCCTGCAAGAGTTATGGTGTGGGTGATTATCATTGTCTGCACCTCATCACCTTGATCACCAACAAAGCTTCGCAACAAGACAGGGAGGAGTTGCCTAGTGTAGTCTGGATCTCCCAGACTTGATGCAGATTTGGTGTCAAGTTCCCTGCATATACCCTAGCTTTGGACTCAACAATCGTGCAAAAGATCCTGCCACGGCAGCAAGCTCTAAGTCACAGTCTTCTTCTGCATGCCGCGCATGTCTCATGCGTTGAGAACAAAGAACCAACTGCTCGGGAAGGCATGTGTGTTGGTGAAGATTGTGACATGCGAAGACCCCGCGTCCTAGCAATTCCCTCCTGCATCAAGGACAATGAGGCGGATGGATTTTGGCGGTCAAACCGGGATGAGCCCGCACCAGCAATCGACACGAAGATTGTACTACCTCACTTGGCAGTGGAGTATGATACTCTGGCTGGCAATTGAGGCAGTGCTGCGGGTAGAGCCGTAATTACAGCTAAGGCGACAGCCTATCAGGTTCGTTCAGTGACAATATAGGTGAGAAGGAGGGAATCCGAACACTCGGCCGTGCTACCAGCGTGTGTCGTACCAAATCCGGGGTTCTCGGCCGAAAGAGGCGACTTCTCGGTGAGATGCCGCTCACCAGACGTTCGCTTCGGGACGGCGTCTCTCTTTGTTGGGTCTCGGTCACATGATAGGATTGAGCTGGCCACGGGTAATGCATGACAATTAGAGGCAGGGATGAACAGACGAGGCGTCGGTTGAGGCGTCGGGTGGTCTAAAGACGGGTGGGATGCGACGGGACTTGGATGGGATCCTGGCGGGACGGAGACGTAACCATCCGTATCGTCTAAGGTAGCCAACCGATCGACGGACCAACAGACCGATATTGCCAGGTTGTTCTTGCTAGCTGCAGATTCATCCCATCTGTCACGGTCTCGGCCAGATGGATGTCTCCGGTGGCTTACATGCGACGTCTGGGCGATGAGGAGAAGAAAACCTGAATGGTTTAAAATGGCATGATGTTGGCCACGAGACGGACAACTCCCTCCCCCCTAGACTTTGCCACCATCTTCCATGCTTCCCACGAGACAGGGCAAAAGCAGAATGCCGAGACACTGAGTTTTCTGGGTGGCACGCTCGGCAGGATAGGGTCGAGAACATGCAGGACCACATCCACCGGGACATAATCCGGTCACACGAGAGCCGGTGCCCGGCAGGATAACTTGTCTGACAGGGGCAGTACTTAAGCGGTCCAGCAGTTGATAGGCGTTCCCCGGCTAGCTTCGGTGTCCAAGGCGTTGTCAACCGCATGGCCTCGTGGCGCGGCAGTGGGGGAGATCGGTGCAAAGAGTAGGTGCAATGCTTAGTACGCCACACGTTGCATGAGCGTTGATGGCTGGAGAGGGAGGAGGAGGAGCACCAGGCACCAAGTGGGTTTTGTCTGGCAACCCTCTGAAGCTCTAGCAGGTCTTGGAAGAGCACCGGCGGACGGGAGCGATGTCTGAATGGTGGCGGTTCCCCGCAATCTGCAGGACGCCTAGACCAAAGCTTCTCCTCCGCTCCCCGAGATATTCCCTCGTCGGGGCCGGGGCCGGGCCCAATGAGGTCGACGACGACAGCGACAGTTGCCGATGGACTTGGCTCTCGAGTATTTTCGATGCTACCATGATTGAGCCTCAAGTGGAGCTCAATGGACGGTTGTCAGCAGCAGCTGGGAACCGATGGCAGATGGCGGATGGCGTCGTGGCAGTGGGCACTTGGTAAGTCCTGGCAAAGCAAGGCTGTAGGCGAGGTGTCACAGATGGCAGGTCTCAAGATAGGTGGCAGGGCCCGGGCCGCCCTCTGCTCAAGGACCCCCACGTGCAATCGAAGAAAGCGATGGAAGAGAGCGAATGAGAATGGGCGAAATTGAGCGAGATTGAGCGACGGCGACTTGCGCGTGTGGTTGCTGTTTCGTGCCCGTGGCCAGGGGCCAATTAGAGGGCGACCGGGTTCCCACCCGGTGCCGCCAAGTCCGCGACGTGCCAGAGAAGACGGACAAGAACCGAGACGGCGACTTGCGGTTCACTGCAAATTGCCTGGCGAGGCCTGTCAGTTTTCCTTTTCGTCGTCATTGTTCGTTGTTGGGAAACGGTCATTAGCCAAGCAAGTCCGGTCGGCCGCCTAACAATCTAGCTCCCCGTGATACGGCTCATTGACTAGCACTCCCAGCTAGCCAGTGCTGAGTAGTTACCGTCACCGTCGATGGCGTCTATGGAATGGATGGGCCGGCCGTGCGTCGACGCGTGCCTGGGCAAAGGCTGCCAGAAGGTGCCAAGATATGTTATTAATCTGCGACCTAGGCTGCGACGCTTGCATGTGCCCAAAGATAGGCTCCCGGGTCCAGTCTAGGTCTCTGGGATCTGCGGGAACGCGGCACCATCACAGGCCGGGACGCCGGGGGTGGACTCGGAATGCATCATGTGGGATGTTCAAGGCGGAGGAGGATGTGCTAGGGTTTCCATAATCGCCATCGACGCCCAAACATAAAGAGCCGGATTCCCTCCCTCGACCTGACTCTTCCCTTCTCTGTTCTTCTTCAGTCAAACACGGTCTCGCCTCTGATCTCTTCCAGAAGCTCCACGATCTAGCTGTCTCGCCCACCTCAGCTACATCTTCAAGCTCGTACCATAACCACAACTGCTTGCATCCTCCTTACACCTTACACTCATCAGCGCTTCACAGTCCAACTCAAACAAAATGGCCAACCTTCCTCCCCAGAAGTTCCTCATGCTCACCGCGGCGCCCCCGTCGGCCTTCCTCTCTCTGGCCCCGGCCACATCGGCTTCCTACCCCAAGAAGCAGGTGCGCTCTCACAACCGTGCCCAGAACATCCCCTCTGGTTCTGAGGCAGTTGAGGGTCTCCCTCGACGATCGTCGAGCGCCAGCTCCATCTCCACCTCCAGCAACAGCAACAGCTACCGCGTGCTCAAGCTCGGTCCCGTCCACTGGGGCGAGCACCCTGATGAGCACAAGGAGGACTTCCACGACATTATCCTTTCCTAAATCAACGCGTCGTCTTTCGCCGCGGAGGCGAGCGTCACAGCGAAAAACAAAAGCAATTTACGACTTCAAAGCATTTCCTGACATATTTGGTTTTCTTACGACTTGGAGCATTTGATTCATGTGGGTTTATCCACTCTACCTTGTTTGAAAGACAACAAGTAACGAGATGGGGCCGCGAAAAGCGCAAAAGAAAAAAAAAAGCGTAAGATGATATGATCTCTTAGGAACAGGAACAAAATAGGAAGGGGGGAGAGCAGAAAACCCCATGGCGAAGGATCCAAAAAGAAATGCCAATGGCAAGCCCCTAAAAAAAAAAAACCATGGGAGGACCCCCAAGCGCTGGGGGTGGGTGGCTGATGAAGAGCGACAAGCTCTAGCTTCGGCTGAAGGGAAAATGAGCAACGAGCGATGGCCCACGGGCAGCTCGACACGAAAGCACGGGATAAGGATTGAGGTGGGCGGCTTTAGTCTGGATCCTGTAGTAGTCTGGAAGCGAGTGGGTGGAGCAAAGCAAAGTTGGGGTGGTTTGTCAAGCAGCGGACGGGAGGATGTTTGGGATTGGGATGTTGTGACGATGGAGGCGGACCCGGAACGAGGAGGGGAATGATATTTGGCGCTTGCTTCGCTAGTGTTGGATTCCCATGCATATTGTTCTAAGATGTACAGTTGTACAACATGACATAGGTCTGAATTTCTTCACCACAGGTAGTAGCAATTGCAACGTCTTCTGGGTCACTTTATCGGACAGTCTTAATCATGTGCACGCATACACGCATGCACTGGTCATAAGGAGGGTGTTGAGAATATGCCCCATCTGGATACTATATGCAGGTAGTTGTAGTTGATGAAGCTTGGACAATGCAACCCACAATTGGACTATGTACCTACCGGTAGTTATTTGTGTTTGGACAGAGTTGCCGCGACTATCCGTGGACGGGACGCTCGGTAGTGGTCTGGCTAAAGCGACCCAAGCTCTGGGGAACAAGCACAGACACTCACTCAGTTTGTCAGTTAGATACTTACAGACCCCCGCGGAAACCTGCTCGAGGGTTGCAGCGCAGTAGGTGGGCAATTAATTAGTGCATTGCACAAGATAAATAAAAATAAAAATAAAAATAAAAGGGTCGGCTTTCATTACGGAACCTGCCGACAGAAGCACAAACAGGCGAACGCCCTTATCGGTGGCTACCGGTGTTGCGTTACCTTGAGCTGCCTCGTGTTGTGTTACGTGTGCCAGACATGCTGTGTCTCACGACAGGGGGGTTCCCTTCTTTTTCTTTTTCCCCCCCTCCCCCACTAGGTTTGATAGGTACGAAAGCAAGAAGAAAAGAAGAGGCCGTGGGGAAAAAGTAACCCATGCGGTCCAATCGAACGAACTAGTGCGTGCAAGATTGCGTTTCCGACTTTCTCGGGAGACGACCGAGCGAGAAGTGCGGTGACGATGCGCTGGTAGCGAAAGGAAAAGAAAAGAAGAGGAGAAAATTGCGGCGCGTTTGCTGTATCTCGGCGGAGACGATGCCGAGCCTGCTGCAGGTTTGGTGCGACGCTGTAGCGTGGCTGGCTGGCTGGCTGGCTGGCTGACGGGCGGGTTCAAGCGGGGAGGGAAGTCCGAAAAAGGCGAGAGAGAGACGGAGACAGAGAGAAAAGAAAGAAAGGAGATAAGCACCAACCCAGGCGAGGGAATGTTCATCAATCGACGTGGCATGTGGTGGTGATCAGCAAGATGTGCGATATGATGTGATGTCGTCACAAGGCGTCCTCACCCCAAAGACCTAACGTCATCAGCGAAGGTACTCCCGAGGTAGCGGGGTGTAGTGGGCGAGCGGAAGAACAACCACAAACCACCAGCCCAGCCATCATCACATCACCAAGCCAGGAAAACGCCAGACAAAAGCCTCCCACTGGTTTTTTTTTTTTGGTTGCCTCTCTCTTTGGTTGGCCTGTTCTCTACCTGGACTTCTACGCCGGCCCATCTAATCTAGCCTTCTGGTCTCCGAGCCATGTCCGATCGGGGCAGATAATGATGATCGTGACGAGGGCATTGGAATGGACGATGAAGCAAAAACGAATTAAGCTTGAAAAAGAGGCAAAGTGAGGGGATACAAGACACGGCGTCCGGCAAGGGAGTTTGCGACCATATCCGATATCTGCTACAAACTGCAAAGGGACTTTCCTTGTACTCGCCCGGAGTCCACGACAGTTCAGTGGGTTGCGTCGCTTGCATCGTGTAACAGAACCGAACGTCTCATAACCTTGAATACCAAGATACCGAGCATGTCAACTGAGCCAACCAAAACTCCCACGCGCCCACGCTCATCAATCCCACTCACACACTCGCACACACAACTCATTCATTCACTCTCACACACACTTGCTCAGAAACAAGCCACCGAACCTACCCATTCGCGCGTTTGCTCCCAGCACATGCTTTTACTCTTCGTTTGGTCTGTCCCTCTTGCTCAAGTTCACTGTCCTCGTACAGTAGTAATTCCTAGTATTGAGTCCGGATTTATCATGTGCCTCCGTAGTCACCACCACCTTCTCCCATCCCCTGCCACCGTAATATCCTTCCTCTCGGGATCCACCACCTGGAGCACCAGCCGCCAGTCAATCTCCACCACCCCGGCGCCCGGTCCCATCCCCGTCCCAATGCCAGCCTCCGCCTCCCCACTCCCCAGCATCAACCTCAGTTGTCCATCCCGCTCAACGCTGGGGCCACCTCTGGTCTCCGTTCCGGCCCCGGCCCCACACTCCAGCCCCCGTACCTCCGCGTGGAACCGGCACCATGCCCGCACGTGTCGTCGCCTGTCAACCCACAGCCGCGCCGTCTGGAGATACGGGTCTGCTAGCACATGGAGTAGCCCTTCGAGCGGTGGCCGCGTGAACATGGCCATGTCGTTGTCCTCCGCGACTCCTCCTGTCCCGGGCATCCTACTCCTCCGAATCTGCTGCTGCCGCTGCCGTTGCCCTTCCGGCGGACTCCGCACCCATACCGTCAAATGCTCCAGCGCCCCCTGCACCACCATGTCCGTCAGCATCGGCACCAGCCCGGCATGCACCCACCCCCGCAGCCGATCAAACCGCACCTGCAAGTTGACCACCCTGCGCCGCGCATCCCTTGTCGCGAGCAGCGACGGTGCCGCCGACGCCCCATCCGCCAGCCCATCTCCAGCGTGTGCGCCTACACCTGCGCCTACACCTGCGCCTACATCTGCGACTAGGTGCCGCCGCACGTGCTGCGCGTGTGACCCTGTCGCGTCCAGCACGAACCTGTTGGCTGTGTACAGCAGCGGCACTGCGATGGCCTGTAGGGCTGGATGCGCGAGAAGTACCGGCAGGGGGTTGATGGGCGATGCCGAGCAGGGACAGAGTTGGATGGGTGTTGGGCTGGTGACAAGCTGGTAGAGGATGAGGCTGAGGATGTCGACTGGGAGGTCCAGAAGGTTGAGGTTGTTGCTGCCTGCCATGATCTGTTTTCTTTCTCCTTTTTCTTTTTCAGCTGACTGTGGTGATAATGATGATGATGATGATGATGATGATGATGATGACAGTCTGTGATCTTAGTGACGATGGTAGCCGGCTCACTTGATGAACCGTAGCCGGGTACGTAGCACCGCTTGATGACTGGTGAGAGTTCGTTGGGTGTTTCCTTGATCTCTCACCGAGATGCATCATGTCCACTGAGCATTGTGCTCTCTAGCTGCCAAAACATGTCATCCCAGTCAGTGTATGCAACCAAGAGCCCTACAGTTCCTTGTCAAGCCCCGCGAAGAACAAGGTAACAAGCGGGGTCGGCCTAACTCGCCTGAACGATACTCCGTACCGCGACCACCTGGCGGGCATCTCCACCCATCAACCATCCATCAACCGAACTCCGAGGTCATAATCACAAGTATTCCTGGAAGCAGAAACAACTTTTGTACGTGTACAGCAAGGACATGGCTCTAGCCTATCTTTCTACGGGGACTAAGGTGTCCTGGCAACTAGGGTACCCAGCACAACCCGTAGATAGTGTTAAAGACGGTATTATGAGTAGAATTATCCATGGATTATGTTTTAAAGCGATTCATTAGACTCAATTATAGTCGAATTTGGATTAGCTCAGTCTATTTATCAATGTATCTACTGGTGCACGGCTTGCTTGTTCCTACGCAATAGCTCACTAGTTTCGTAGCCGGTCAACTTGTAGACATCTTCCCAAGACCGGATCCAGGGTACAATGTCCTAAGCTATGAGCGATTCAGTTACCATACGTGTTTTCAGTGGGGTAGATTGGCTTTTCTTAGCATGGTCTGGTCCTTTCCTCCGATCTTTCTAATTTCACAGAACGCCTAGAATCCGCTCAGTCTCTTTCCGAATGATCAACGTGCCTGCGAACATGTTGCTGTTTTGTCTCCTCTGACGCGCAAGTCGCGTCGCAAAGGCAAAGGCAGAGACAAGGCGGGAGAGTCCGGTTATTCGAGGCCATCGTGGTTGACTCTGATCACTCTTACCTTCGGGAGGGGGGAAGCCCTGAGCCTCCTTGGGTAGGAATTAGGCCGTTTATCTTAGGGTATTCAACTGATGAGGTATGATGTCCTACGAGTATTATGCTTTAGGGCCAGATCAGTAATAACAGTCAATATGATTTTGGTCAGACTCAACATTTATTTACACCACAAATGGCCTTAAACTCAAGGGAGCATTTTCCCTGATTTAAACGCTTTATCTTTGTACTAACCTACCAATCGCATGATGACATGTGACATCTTCAGACAAGTCTTTTGACCAGCTTCCCGATGTACTCTACCAAGCTGCCCTAAAGCTAGGTAATAAGGGGCAACGGTCCTTAACGGAATGTCATATTTACCAGTTACTTGACCAGCTCTATTGGAACCAGTCAAATCTAGCATTTCAGTGACCTGACGAAAGTCACCTGAAAACCCACCTGCTGATGCACCAGATTTTGCCAAATGCCAAATTTGACCGGTATTACCGATCTGGGCCTAAAGCATAATACCCATAAGGACCTTACACCTCATCAGTTGAGTACTTTAACATACACATAGGTTAGGCCTGAAGAGCAGTTGTGTTAATGATGCTTGATCTGTGTTGTGTACAGTGCGTTTCCCTCCAAGAAATAGCCCCTGTCACAGTGTGCCACTCTTACCCTCAACAGCCCAATGCACCACTCTTGTAGATGGCATTAAAATTGATTGCTAATTTGCGAGCCTTCGCCGAGCCTTCGCTGAATTAGGCGAAGTAACCGTAGTAGTCGTAGGCTAAGTTTGAGTCCATAAACGTCATTTATATACACATTTAATTATGCTCTGATCGCATTGTATCTCATCACAGTCGTTAAGGAACTCAAGTTAAAGTACCATCAGTTGGTAAAAGGGCATCATTCCGTATTTTCCATTCTACCGAGTCTATGCTTAAATCCACAGGCCATCGTCCACTCATAGGGCTCTGGCCCAGCGAGCCCGCGTCCATTTGCCCACTATCCATGCATCTCTCATACGACGTGACGACCCAGGGTAAAGTCGCCGTCACTGTCGAGGGCTCATGAACACACAAACATGCAGAACTTTTCACGTGCCTCGGTGTCTCTTCGTCTGAATTACCGTAGATCGAAAAAAAGAAATCCCCTCAGCCGCTGGCCCATCCTCAAGGCCTCACGAGTTGCACTGAACCGCAAGCCGGGCGGCAATTGCGCCGCCATTCATCCCCTAACCTATATGGCCACACCTCGAATGTATTTATCGGGAGGACATGGCCTTGGTAACCAGGCGCTTGAGGGCCAGCTCCTGCTTCTTGAGGTCGTCGGCAGAGCTGTCGCCGAGCTCAAGAGCAGCCATAGCGTCGCTGATGGTGCTCTCGATCTTCTCCTTCTGGCCACGCTTGAGCTTGAGAGACAGCGTGGGGTCGGAGACAATCTCTTCGACACGACCGATGTAAGACTCCAGTTGCTGCTTGGCCTCGAACTTCTTGCTGAAGGCCTCATCATTGGTCTTGAAAGCCTCGGCATCTATATCAAATTAGTTTGGGTTTGTTTTAATTTCTCAACAGGTGATACATACCGCTGATCATCTTCTCAATCTCACCGGTGGAGAGCTTGCCGATGGAGTTGGAAATGGTGATATTGGCAGAGCGGCCAGAGGTCTTCTCAGTGGCAGTGACCTTGAGGATACCATTGACATCGACCTCGAAGACAACCTCAAGGACAGCCTCGCCAGCCCTCATGGGGGGGATAGGAGCAAGGGTGAATTCACCCAGAGAGGTGTTGTCCTCGCAGTTGACTCGCTCGCCCTGGTAGCAGGGGAATTGAACAGTCTGCTGGTTGTCGGCAACAGTGGTAAACGTCCCTAAGGATTCAGGTTAGTCCTCAAGTTCGAATCAAGATTGGAATAAGAATCCCCAGACTTTTCTTTAAAGTTGGGAGTGTCTGTCCGCGAGGGACAACAGGGGCGAAGATGTTGCCTTCCATGGCGACACCTAGAGACAGGGGGACGACATCGAGGAGGAGGAGGTCGGCAGTTTCGGCGGAAGTAGCCTTGCCGGAGAGGATACCGGCCTGAACGGCGGCACCGTAGGCAACAGCCTCATCGGGGTTGATGGACTTCTCAAGCTTCTTGCCATCGAAGAACTCGGACAGAAGCTTCTGAATCTTGGGGATACGGGTGGAACCGCCGACGAGGACGATCTCGTCAACGGTACGCTTCTCCATAGCGGCGTCCTTGAGAACCTGGGCAACGGGCTCGATGGTGCCAGAGAAGGCCTTGGCGTTGAGGTCCTCGAATCGGGCACGAGTGATGGTCATGGTGAAGTCCTCGCCATCGAAGAGAGAGTCGATCTCGATGGTGGCCTGAGCACCGCTAGACAGGGTACGCTTGGCACGCTCACAGGCAGTTCGGAGACGGCGGAGAGCACGGGCATCGCCGGAAAGATCCTTCTTGCTCTTGCGAGTGAACTCCTTCTTGCAGTGGTCGAGGAGGTTGGTGTCGAAGTCCTGGCCACCAAGATGGGTGTCACCAGCAGTGGCCTTGACGGTGAAGACACCACCCTGGATGTTGAGGAGGGACACATCGAAAGTACCACCACCAAGATCGTAGATCAGGACGTTGCGCTCCTTCTCAGACTTACCGGCACCAAGACCGTAGGCGATGGCGGCAGCGGTGGGCTCGTTGATGATACGGAGGACGTTGAGGCCGGCGATGGAACCGGCGTCCTTGGTGGCCTGTCGCTGGTTGTCGTTGAAGTAAGCAGGAACGGTGATGACAGCCTTCTCGACCTTCTTGCCAAGCTTGGTCTCGGCAATCTCCTTCATCTGTGGCGGGGTTAGAAACTGCTTAGTTTTCACTAGTGCGGGGGCGGGGGGGTTTGTTAAGTGGGATGTGAGGGGGTTGTGAGTGCGCTGTGATAAAATCTTACCTTGACGAGGACCATGGAGGAAATCTCCTGGGCGGAGAAGGTCTTCTTCTCACCAAGGTAGTCAACCTCGATGCGAGGGTTACCACCATCGTCGACGATCTTGAAGGGCCACGACTCGATGTCCTTCTTGACGGTGGGGTCATCGAAACGGCGACCGATCAGACGCCTAGACAAGAAAATGCCAGTCAGAAACCGAAAGAAATCGAAGATTTTTGGGTCGTGCAACAAAAATACTCACTTGGCGTCGAAGACGGTGTTCTGGGGGTTCATGGCAGCATTGTTCTTGGCGGCCTCACCAATCAGACGCTCCTTATCGGTGAAGGAAACGAAAGAAGGGGTGGTGAAAGAACCCTGCTCATTGGCAATGATCTCGACATTGGTACCCTCGTAGATAGCAACGCAGGAGTAGGTAGTACCTGTTGATGGATCGTGGTCAGCAAATTTCGCTCTTTTCTCGGCTGACCCTGATGCCTTTTTCAGGCTTCCCCTCCTTGTTGCCGCCTGACGGCGACGACTGCTGGGTCGCCTAGGGCAGCGGCTGCGAGCAGGACAAGATAGAGGCTCGGAATGTGTTGTAGACTCACCCAAATCAATGCCAATGGCACCGTCGTAAAGTTCTTCGGCCATCTTGGCTGTCTGAGAGACTTTTTTTTTGGTGGAGGAGAGGATGAGGAAGGAAAGAAGAACGTGGGGTTTCGGTGAAAGAAATTCTTCCAACCAGATTTTGTGAAGGCCCAAGTAATAAATTTCGGGGCCTGTGAACTGAACTTTTTCTGCCGAGTGGGGCCAACAGAAGTGGGCTGCTAGTGATCCCCTCCACTAAACCCCTTTAGGAATCGCCCCTCGCCTGAAATTTTCCCAAGGGCTCCTCGCAGCTCCAGTTGTTTCCCTTGTCATGGCGACGACGGGCTTGTTTCGGGGGGCGCGGACCGGGGCAACAAGTTGTCGGGACGTGAGCGAGAAATGGGAGGGCGCCAATTCTAAGCTGACGGGGTTTCTATTATCGTCGCATTGGCTTGGTTGAATTTTTTACCCAGGAATATTGTAGCATTGCCTGCCCGCTTCTGCCCTGTGGTTCTGAGAATCCTTACATCTACCAGTTCTATTTTCGTGGGCGGCTGCTGAATTCCGTGCCCTTTGTGTGGCTTGTGCCAAGGTTGGAGCCCTGAGATTCTCGTGACTTGGCTCTGAACAGCGGGAGACCGGTACTGTAAGACAGGAGAAGGACGGACAAAGGGCGCAGATCAGTGGGCATTCTACGCCTCCTCAACACAAGGTGCAAGACGCTGTCACTGCTCAAGCCCAGATATTCTAGTTGCTACCTACTAGTCAGATGCGCCTCAACACTCTCTCAGCCCGGCTGGTGGCAACGGACTGGCCGTTCTGACTCGAGAGCCTTTTGAACGAATTTTCTCGTCGCATACTAATTACCTTCCTCGCTACAGTGAGAAGTATTTGACGGTAACGGCGACGCCGGATCGGGCACTATGCCAGTTGAGTGCCCCCGCCGTTGCCGTCTTTTGGAGGGGCACCGCGGTAACCCGTTTGTGCGGCGCTACGATGGACCCCTCCACGGCCAACATCCTGGTCTCATGGTGTCATGACGGAGAGCTGATTCCATGTTGGAGTCGATGGCCTTGTTGGTAAGAATAACTGACTGGCCCTCATTACAATATAACTAATCATGTTCACGACGAGCCGAGTTCGATGGTAGTCTCGATCTTGACTCGGAACCTGCGGATACGTAGTGGGCAAAAAGTGACAAAATCAGCTGTGGATATAGAAAAGGGTTGCCCCTGTTTTCAGACACAATCATGACATTGCTCTTTGTCTGTCATCATCACTCATTCCTTCCTAACCTTGACTAAAAGTTCCAAAACGAATCTCTCAAGCTTTTGGAGTCAATCCCAGCGCCTTAGCTTCTGTCTCAACGGCGTCGCTGATGGTGTCCTTCAAGGACGGCGCCCGGGGCTCCCATCCTAGGTACTTCTTCGCCCGCTCCGCCTCGCCCTTCGAGTTCGCTCCCCAAGTCGGCGCCGCAAAAAGCCCGGTCGCAACCACTTCCTTCTGCGTGACCGACTTGGTCTTCGGCTCCGGCAGGTATCCCTTGCGGCTGGCCTCCTCGGCGATCCACGTGGCGACGTCGGACCACTTGTGGACTTCCTGTCGGGCAAAGAAGTAGCCGTTGCGGCCGAATATTTCCGGGTTGTCGCGCTTGGCGGGATCTTGCGACGCCTCGACAAACTTGCCGAAGAGGTCGGCCAGGTCGTCAATGTGCACGTTGTCCCACTCCGTCTTGCCCGCGCCGACGATCGGCCCGTAGCCCAGTCGCAGCGTTGCGCGTGCCAGATCCGGAACCTGGATGCTGCGGGTGTTGACGGTTCCGTGGCCGGTCCCGTATATGGTAGGCGGGGCGACAATGACAGTTTTCACGGCGTCCGAGTTGGCAGCCTGGACAATCTTGTCGATTTTTCGATGATCTGCGTGGTCTGGCAGGTTGAGGATAGCCTCGATTCCTTCAAGGTCATTGTACTTCTGCTCGGGTAAAGGACCCTCCCCGTAGCGCCTCTGCTCGAAATCGTACCAGGTTAGAATCCCAGTGCCCGACAGATGGATCCAATATCCAGGCTTCTCAGCTGTATGGCCTGCAGCAAGGCCCTTGGCAATGGCGTTCGCAGACGGAGCGTTGTCTGAGGAATCTGCGGTATCTTGGGGAACTGGTGTGAGCGAGGAATCTGGGCCGCGAGAAGAGTGACTTACGAATAACGATGTCAGCCTCGGCGGCTGCCTTTTCGATGACGGCGGAGTCGTCAAGGTTGCCATAGATGAACTTGGCATCAGGGTACTTTGCGGCAATGGGCTTGGCACGCTCCTCATTGCGCACGAAGAGGGTGAAGTCGTAGTCCGGGTGGGCATCGTGCACCTGAGCAAAGGCAGCGCCGCCGATGTAGCCTTAACGAGATCTGTAAGTAATGGGGTCGTGTCAATGGTAGGAGATGCCAATACCAGTAGCGCCAGTCCTAGAAAGAGGTCAGTGAGTGGTGTGCGCGGAGTCTTGAATACAGCGAGCATACAAGAAAACCTTGGGTGCCATTTTGCGAAATATTCGTGTTGCTTTTAGCGTGTTGAATATGTGTAGAATATCAATGGAGGATGGTTGTTTGTGTCCTTTCTGGCAAGATGGAGTAACAAGATCGGAAAGATGTTGGAACAGTTTTTAAGTTACGATACAGATCCCCTCTCTATTTCTAATCACGTTTGTATTTCGCCTCAAGACCGATGTTGCAATTCCCCCTCAATGTCTCACACGTTAGACCATGGGGAATGACATCATGTATCGCAGCAGCATTACAAATGGGACCTGGTTAACAAGATGTCCAACGCCAACGTACAGCTCTCATTTCGGCACTGCTTTTGAAAATCGAGGGGTGTTAGAGCGAGTCGGCTGGTCCCATATTCAGTCATTGCCTGTCGACACATAATGCGAGCTCTGGTGGCTTCATTTGTTTAATTAAGTGCTGTAGGTATACTTTGTAGATTTCCAATCAAGCAAGCATCGGCTGAGATCGGTTCGTAAGCATTTGTAGGATGACGCTGCTACTGGCGATCCCACGGTACCCACCACAAACCCGCAGTAACCCATTACAACGTGACAGATAGTCTATTTGCATTATGGGACATGCACTAATTACTTAATACCGTCGAACTTCCAGTTACCAATGCTGAATGAGATGAGCCCTAGAAAGGGGCATGGAGATCTTATCTGTTGTGGTTGGAGCAAGCACTCACCCCTCAATCGAACGCAGCAACCATTGGCTCTTCGTTACCCCCCGGGGGGGGGCTTGTCTGGATGGGTACTTCTATAAATAATCAACCCCCAACGACGGAATGCCCAGAGAAAGAATAAATGACCATTTTCTGCTTTCGACTTGCAAGCGTAGTCACGATATAGGATCGTATATTACAAGCTGGGGTATCAAACAATCATTCTCCCCGATTCCCCCATGGTTTCATGTGTTCAAGACCAAACGATGCCCCGCTGTTAGAGACTTCGGCTAGAATCAAGCAAACGGCTGGGGAAACCTTATTTCTCGTCTCTCGTCTCCTTGATAAGGCCTCCCAACTCCCCGCACCTCTCATTCCCTCTTCCTTCATCTCTTCTCTCCACACTCACATCACCGGATCTCATCTCATCAGCCAACGCATCGTGACCAAAACGTCTCTCAATTTGACACTCCACTAACATCACCATGCCTGACAACTACTCTTACAAGAGCAGCGGCACCAACAGCCAAGCACGTTGCCTCCCTGTTCCACCATGAGCCAGGCAATGCTAATATTAACCGCCAGGACAACCACTACTGTGCCCGGGACTACGGTTCCAGTGCTTCGAACTCAAACTCGTACCACTACTCGAACAGGTATGTCGTATCGGCAGGCATTACGATAGCCTCTCTTTATATTGGTGACTTGACTCATAATGCCATTCCAGCGACGGCTCCTACTACTACTCCAACCCCAACGGTAGCACGTACTACAACAACGGCAATGGCGGTTCTACCTATACTGCCCCGAGTGGAAGTTCGTATTCTGGTGGCAACTATGGCGGCAGCTCCGGCAACAGCAAGAAGTGATGGTCTATTCATTGGAGCGTTGTTCATGTGGTGGGGCTTAATCCCTTCCCCCGTGTTTGGTAAATTGTAGTGTAAATCCACAAGCAACTGGAAATCGCTATCTTGTTGATTCACTCGTGGTTGTATCGGGGTCAACCCATCACATATAGTGCGACTACAATGGCAGTATTTCAAGGCCTCAGGTTCCCCAATCCCGGCTTTGTCTCATTCAAAATGTATACCATTCTCGATACAGGCAACTATTTGTCCCCGCTGCCGCAGTCTCCTTAATTCGTCACAAATCCCCGAAATCAATGTCAATGTAGCTCCATATCAAAATCAGGAGATTCTCAGGCTCTACTCAGACCGAGTAGTAGACTGCCAAAGTAATAATCAAGACGGGGTACGCGACCGCCTCGACCAGCAGCTGTTGCTTCAAGGTACGTCTCTGTTTCCTGGCCAATGAATGCATCTCACCATGGGTATACCACGAGACTGCCGAGTCAAATTTCCCCCACAGAGCAAGCAGCCCAATGAATGGAAAGAATAGTGTCAGCAACATGATCCCAATAAATATGATCGTTTCTCCCTTGTCTTCCTTCACCGGTTGTCGACGACGTGAAAGAATGTTCTCTCTGGCCGTCTCAATGAGGTCCACCTCAGATGGGCTGAATAAACTTCCGTCGTTGGGGACGTAGCCACCCTGCATTTTCTTGGCTCTTCTGTCTAGAGTGCTCGAAGAAAATCCACGGGTTCGAGGTAAACCTTCGCAGAAGGTGTTGGTATCTCGGGGAAGACCCTTATACCAGGCCCTGTTTGCAGGAATCCGAGATTCGATCTGAGGTGGTGTATCCAGGATGGCCGAAGAGGAAATGAGTATGTCGGCAACTCTCTCGCTTGCTAAAAAGGCATCAGTAACGTCTTGTGAACAGGGACATTGCTTTGCTCACAGTCCCGGTGTCGAAACACTTCATTTGATGTATGAGCGTGGTGCACTGGGGCAGGTTTAGGGAGGCCGGCCCCTGCAGATTCCGCTGAAAATCGAAGTCGGCTAGGTGACGGCGTTTGAGCGAGCGCTGATGAATCGACAGTGCTAATAGTGTTGGATCTGCCTCTGGCAGCGAAGGACCCGCCTGGGTCCGTGTGATCTTCCTCTCCCCTTTCTCTTCGGAAATGCTGCAACATTGCTGCTTCTGGTAAACTGATTAAGGGAAAAGGAAGACGGGGAATCTGGGCCAGAAACTCGTCATGAGGGATATGCGACGATTTCTTGGACTGGTTCGATTCTTTAATGCCTAGCCTGTACAACGGCTGGTCGAAGATGGTCAGAGTGGTTCTCGGAGGATCTCTTCCTAGGGTTTCGCGTATACGAGACCACCTGAATCTAGCATTCTTGTCGTGGGCCATAGGCGGTTCATCTTTCACTTGACACCCTGGTAGCTGAGTATTCGAATCGAGCGTGTGGTATTTGTCTCGCCTGGACTCCATGTCGATAAGAATGTTATCGCGAGTATGCCTCTGCGAGGAGCCATCGCGGCAAAACAGGCTCGAGAAGCGACGAGTGCCTCCTGGGGTTAGTGCTTGAGGCTGCGGAAGACTGCGGGCAGCGTTCCAAGGGAAAGTTCCCCCTTCCGTGGAGCCAAATTGTGGAACAAATACAGGCATGTTTCTCTGTTTTTCGTTTCGCATCCGGTACGACCCAGTCATGGCGCCGTTCTCAGGATGCTGGAGGATTTTCTCGGTTGACCCATACTCATGAGGGTAGTAGTGCTCAGTCACGTCCGATACATCAGCAACGCTGCTTCCTGTTCCCTTGGCAATGCTGTCCTGGAACTCTTGTTGCATGGAGTCGAAGGGCTGCTCAGTCACGACAGTTTGCCAATCAGCCTCCGTATCCGTTTGTGGTCGGGGTCGAAGAAAAGTCGCGATTCCACCTGTCAGTCGACGGGTAGGTTCGGCGTCCGGGACGTCGTTTTTCTTTGGTTCTCGAATAACTGGAACTTTGATCTCTTCGTCAACATTCTAGGTTGATCGAATAGCTGCGGCGTTGTAGAAAGACGTAACGTCAGGGCCCCTCTTCAGATTAGTCTCCAGATTCTCCGCCTGAGCTGGCCGCAGAAGGAACTGGTTTGTCTGAGCGCTTTCTCCAGCATGGTACAATGCATTACTGACTTCTTTCTCAGCAGACGATTGAAGGAATCCAGAGTAAAGATCCCCATCGTACTTGAACGGGTCCCCGTTAGTACTGCTTGAAGTTTTGGAGAGTGATCTCAAAATCTCCGGACGAGAGTTGATGAGCAGAAGTTGCGCCGACTGCTTCTTTTGTGCGTCAACTTGTAAGGGTTCTTTCACAGCAGGAAGACCCTGCTCCGGAATGTCGTCGATATCGTCCCAGTCACTATAAAGGCTTGACGTAGAATGAAAGGAGTGAAGGCGCGCAGGGAATCTTGGCGGCCGTTTTGCAGGTGGCATTGGAAGTGTGCGCGGAGGTGCGAGCATTGTGTGTCGCTCTGGTTTGACGGCATTCTTCCTCTGGTTAGAACCGGGCTCGAAGATTTCCTGGGCGTGAAAGACAAGTTCGAAATTCTTTCGGCGCCTAAGCTGGTGGGGTGGGACATGAGGACTATCTTCAAACTCATCATCCGGGACAACTGTTTCCCATTCAGAAGCCGGCTTGTCTTCATCAAGGGAGGTGCTGCGCTTGCGACCAGCTGCCGGGGGTTCGACGCTGTTAAGGGGTCGAGAAGGATGCTCTGAGACGAGTTGCAGTGGCTGAGGACTCCCACCTCGGGGGATATGAGCCTTTATGTAAGAGAAATCCTCGAGCTGAATCTCATCGCAAATTCCGGAAGATTCGAAGGGATCTGATCTTGATGAAATTGTCGAGAGTGTGGTGTGGTGAGCATTTCTCGCATCTCGTCCTGAGCGCCCGGTCTCAGCCGTGGGTAGTGACTAGACGAGTTAGTTTATTGCACACATCATCTGGAGTTTGTGGCGCCTACATTTTCAGGTTTTGGTTTCATTGTAGGAGCTCGTGCAGAACGCTCCAACCCGAGTGTGTGTTGCCTCGGCGGTAAATGAAGGGAGTTGAAGTAAGGTGAAGCACAGCTGAGGGGATCTGGTGCGGTGAAGCTCGTTGAGCACAGTGCTTATGTGAGGCGCGTGATGCGCGTAGCGCTTGATGAGCCGGTGGCGAAGCTATACTCGAGGACTTGTGGGAGGTTGGTGATGGTAGAATCTCAGGAAACGATTCTGATGGTGAGGATTCCAGATGTACGGAGTGCAGGGTATAAAGTGCAGTGAATGTGTGGATGTTATGGAGACGATTCGGTGTGTGCACCGGGGTCGCGTTATGATTTTGGGTGCAAATAGAAGCGAAAGTGAGCCGGAGTTGACTGAGGCATCAACAAGTAGGCTATGGTCAACGCTTTACGCGAACGGTAGTAGACGTGAGGTAGAGGTTGTCAACATGCTTGCCAGCTGGAAACTGCTGCCAGCTGCGCAGTAACGTGCGCCTGTCAAATTTACCGAACACGTCAGCCTCACAGCGAACGAAAAGCCGTCTTGAGCCACGGTGGCGCAAGGCGGCTCGGGATACGAAGGACACACCGAGACATGGACTTTTTGTTGGGCAACGAAAGCCACAGGAACTTAGTCTACGGTGCTAGTTATATACCCAAGATAGCTCTGGTGACAGCCTGAGGTCTGGCCGAGCAAGATCCAACCGACGTATTGATCCACCCCTTAGTCGACCCAGCTAAGTACCTAGGCAGAGGCTTGAATCCTTGACCTGACCTGGAGATATCGACTCTCACGCGGAACCAGATGCTCCCCTCCCCAGAGTCAAACTCTGTGACTGAAAATAAGGGCGCAGCACGGGTTCAGCCCGGTCTAACCCCGCAACCGCCGGCTTTTTGACAACCAAACCACAAGCCCATCCGACCGGCAGGATCAACACGTCGGTCCCAAGTACGAACATATATAAGGTATCTAGGATCTATTCCTGGCTCCCGAGCGCTAAACACAGGCACCAGCACCAACGGGTGGCATAGCGTCGCTTAAACCCACCTGTGGCCCGTCGCCTATCGCGATAGCCCTGGTCGGCCCGCACCAGATCCCCAGTCTCCCCAGTCTCCGAAGTCTCCGAAGTCCCCGACTCATCCTGTCTGGCAGTCTGCAGCTGACCCTGGAAGCTGGAAGCTGGACTCTTCCATCAGGATCGCGCTCTGGCTCTGGCCGGTCCCCTCCTCCCCGTTTCCTCTGCCGGCCCTTCGCCGTTGTTGGCGAGCGCCATGGCCGAGTCCGGGCAACCGCCTCGGCGCTGGGACGAGCTCCCGAACGAGATCCTGCTCCAGATCTTCTGTTGTGAGTGCCACTGGCGCATCCGCCGGGCCCCGCCCGCCTCGAACCTGATCCGCTGACGCCAGAGCTCCCTAGATCTTGAGCCTCACTACCTGCCCAGACTGCAGCTCGTCTCCCGCAAGCTCCGCGATGTCTGTCTCGACCATGAGCTTTGGAAGCGCCACTGCTTCGAACGCTCCTCGTGGTACCACTTCCTGCAGAACCGCCGTCGCTTCTATGCTACAGCCGCCGAAGCCAGCACGAGCCAATGCAGGCCGAGAGCTCCCCAGAGCGAAAGGACGAGTTCCGAAGAAGCAGTTTATGACCTTCCATCGCCGACCGAAGACGAGCCGCAGCATCGCAATCGAGAGCACATGGAGTTCCTGCAGGATCTGGCCAACTGGGATCCAGCGTTCCCCGACGAGCGTGTCTCATGGTACGACGAGTATATCCAGCGCCACGGGCCAACTTGCATCAACTGGCTACAGACTCCGCGGTTGAAAGTTGGAGGGCTGGAGCATTCTATCGAAGCTCGAGGGATGGCCCTCTATGGCCCAAACAACGGAGACGATGGTCTGGGCACCTTGTTGGCAGTCTCTCCACTGGATGACGGCTCGGTCTGCTTATGGGATATCAATGGAAGCAGAGGGAAGCGAGGAGGAATTGTTGCTACCAGCCGACCGGATATTCTGTTCACTGACAGGAAGGGTAATGACAGTGCCTGGCGGTCTAAAAGGATTGACACTGGAGTAACAGAGTGTGTCAGTGTCAACAACAATGACCACCGCGCATTCTTCGCCGTTCAGAGTCGTACGTCAAAGATCACACTGCTTGCCGTGATACCACGCTGGCGCAACTGACAAATCTGCAGACCTTATTGAAGTCGACCTCAATCGGCTCGAGGTCGTCAGCCGCGAGTCATTTGAATGGTCCATCACCACACTGTCACAAATCCACGACGGCGTGCCATTGACGGTTGGTACATCGTTAGGAATCCACCTGCACGATTTTAGGGCGCGGGCAAATGTGAATCATGATGTTATCGAGCGGATCGACGATCTTGGGTGGGAAAAAGAAAGCCCTTTCAAGGCGATATTCGACCCGAAACCACTGCCGCCGTACGCCATGCTGTCTCAGCCGACGCCGATCAGCATTCTCCACCTGCCTCGTGCGGGCGATGAGGAGATGGTGTCGGACGACATTTACGTGGCTGGGCGGTTTTCCAATATCCTGCACTACGATCGGCGAAAGTTTCCGAAAATCATTGGCTCCATCTACTCGGGATCGCGACTCTCGAGTCTTGCGGCGCTCCCTTACCCGTTTTCTACGGTGGATTACGAGGTTCGGCGCCGCGGTGAGCTCTCAGCTGAGAAAGTCATGGAGTGCAAGACAATTGGGGATGGTCGCACTTTGATTGCCGGTGGAGAGTACAAGACAAAGGGGTCTTTGGAACTTTACGGGCTGACCTCGGCGGCCAATTCTAACGGAAGTGCGGTGTTGCAAAACTCGACAATGAAAAACCGATACAAGGCTGCGTCATCTATCATTCTTTCAGTAGCTAACCACGGGACCAAGATTGCCTTTTCCGACGGGACAGGGCTGATCAAGTGGTTCGAGAGGGACGGACACACCGAGTGCCGTCGGATCAGAATTGGACACAGCGATGTCCAGACCCAGCCGTCGCTCTTTGCGTCGATGCCTGGCTCAGATGATCTGGCTCGTAAGATCCTATCAACTAAGTCGAGGCAAGGTCGCGAGCGACCCAACGAAGACAACATCATGTTTTGGACGGGGGAGAAACTAGGAATGGTCAGCTTCACAGGGGATCCACTCTTCACCGAGGAGGATTTCGGAGAAGCAAACTCCAAGGGGGCAAACGAGGAGCAGAGGCGCCAGTACAGTGAGAGGATGCGAGAGGCCCTGGATCGACAGGCCAACGAGGCACGGTTCGTGAGAGGACTCGGAGTGGACACGAAAAGGGGATGAACGCGCGATGACGGTGGTGATGCGAAGACGCTGCAGGCAGGCTTGGACAAGGCAATGGGAATGGACCAGTGATCTCAAGGAGGAAAAAAGGAGTAAGAGATGAGGGAGCGATGAGGGAGCGATAAGGGAGCGATAAGGAAGCGATGAGATGGAGAATTCTACAATGTAGGACATGATTTACAAAGCGTTAACTCTATTGTTCGGAATGCAAGCTTGATCCCAGATGGCAGATGTGAAGTTGGTCGCTCTCGGAGTGAGAGACTCGAAGAGATCAACGGTGTGATTGAGGCCCTGTCTTCGTCTCCGTCGCCCACCAGGGGAGCGTGTAAGACGAGGCGGCAGTTCGGAGTCGTTGATAGCGAGTGAACGTACGTGGACCGGGCCAGTTGGACCAGGGACGACGGGCGCGGTGCGTCGGGGCATGGCAAGGCAGGGAACTTGCATGCTGCGAGATGTGGCTCTGCACGCCCAGACGTGGTTGTTGGTCGAGGATTGGCGGCTGGGCGCATCATGATGTGGATGGGGTGGTTAGAGCTAGGGGTCCAATACATGGGGAATGGACGGATCTGGATGGGATGTGCTGTATGTCAGCGTCTCTGTCCTTTTAGCTGGGTGTGGTGATGATCTGCTGGTGATAAGACGAGGCGATGAGTTGGGCGGTTTTGAGTTCTTTGGTCTGTGTATGGATGCCTGGTCGTGTCTGGCTGTCGCAGGCTCGTTTACCGTCGGCCCGTGGACGCATGTCGTGGGATTTTCGCCGGTGGGATTCTCTCCATGGGTTTCTGGCCGTGGGGCGCCGTCTCTTCGTGAATGGGGCTCTCGTAGTTCGGCGTGTCACGTCACAGACAATGCGTTTGAGTCACTCTCTTATGCGATGCAGTGTGCGTTTGCGACCGGGCCGTCCACTGCGCGTGTCTTCGTTGGCGGCGTTCCACACTTGGAGGGGAGATTGCTCTGTCGTCGGACGGCTGACGTAGCGCAGCAGCAGGCTACACTAATAAAGGATAGCGGTGCTGCAGCTCCCAATTATTGGAAGCTGCCCATTTCGGAGGGCGACAGGGCTGCGATGGACAAAGACGGTAATTGCGTCTAGGCCGCCAGCGCTGGTGTTGGTGCTGGCGCTGGTGTTAGTGGGCGGTTCTGGAAAGATGTCGAAAACCAGGGCGACCAATTAGGAGCGAAGGGTGGCCGACCTGGGCAGACCTGGGCCAATGGAGAGGGCGGGCCTCAAGAAATCATCGATTGATTGCCAGCCAACAAGCAGCAGAGATAGAGAGAGAAGGGATAGTGTGAAATCACTGCAACCGGAAGGATATTACCTAGTTGAGTCGAGTCGGATTGGCTATTTCCATACCATATCACATGATAGATAGTCTGTCGATATGATGAATCTCGGTTGACAAATTAAGGCAAGGTATCGATCGGTACTCTTGTGATTCCGTGCGATACAGAGAGATGGTGGGAGGCACTGCATCGATGCCGAGCGGCGAGTAAATGCACCATCAGCCCCAAGACCTGGACCAAGGTCCATCCAAATCCAACCCCAACCCACCCAAATGCCGCCAGTGGCAACGGCAATCACGACGCTTACAACGGGGTGGCAAATGGCAGTAAAGGGAACGACGCATGACAGCAGGTGGTGGGTTTTGGCCCAGTGGAGAAGTTGCGCTGTCAGCCAACTAAACTACTGTAAGGTATGTACCGTTCGTTTTACCCAAGTCCAGTGGGAGTGGACGGATATTTCGCCTCGCCCGGTGGAAACTTGGGGCGGCTGGCGGGGCCGCAGCTAGGTAGGGAGCTAAAAAGCCCCTAGCTTCAGGCGCTGGAGCATGGAGAAGAAGACGAAGAGGAAGAAGATTCATGGATGGGATTTTCCCTGGAAAATCGCGGATCGTGATGCAGTTGTTCGGCGTTGAATGGGGTGTTGCGGGTCCGGGTCTTGCAACAAAGCTGAGCCGCAACCGGAAGCGTAAGGGCAGATCTGTTGCCCTGGTTTTTGCGAGATGAAGGGGAAATCCCTGGACGGAGTTTGGGTTCATGGGGCCCGTGGATGGACGATCTTGGGGCCATGATGGATTCCAAGGAACGGCCGGAGGATGGAGAACGGAGACGGGGGGGCAGAGTCAGTCGTCTTTTCCCACTCAGCCTCTTTTCTCATCTCATCTCACTGTGGTGCGCTGTCGTCGCCCTGTTTCTTCCTTGCGTTCGGTACCGCGGATGCGCTGTTACACGCCATCATGGCTGCAGCGGACCTCACCGCTTGGGGAATGGAATCTGTCCTCACTTGTCTTTGGCTGTGCTTTGCTTTTGTGCGAGAGCAAGGTAATTGATTAGGCAGCCTATCACGGTGTCATCTCATCTCCCCTTGAAAGTAGATTACCTTCGGCAGAGAGAGCATCAGTTGAGCTTTTGGGGTAGGGGACAGACGATAGCTGGCTGGCTGGCATCTAGACTTCAGCAAGGCCGCCGAGGAGGCTCGTGTGTGTCCTAAAGCGTACTTTGCATAATGGCAGAGCGTAGGCTGCAGAAACGCAGAGTGTACTATAGGCACTGCAGCAGATGTGCAGAGTGAGGCGGCGATCGGTTGGCCTGCTGCTGGCCAGGGATCCTCCTGTCTCGTGTCGACCTGCACGCCCGCCGCGGGTGGCTTTTCGCTTCCCTCCCCTCGCCTTGACCGGGCCATGCCAATAACAAGGGTTCCCCAGCGGTGATTTGGCGGCGCTTGGCCTGGCAGATCCTCCATGGGCCACGGCAGAACGCCGCTGGGAAAAAACAGCTGGGAACTAATCGACCAGGGTTGTTGTTGTTTGTTGTGTGTGTCGAGTTTTTGGCCCCCTCCCGCGACGGCCAGCCAGCTTGCGGCCTAAGTTGGATGGATACCCTTTTTCCAGGTCGGATTTACATGGCGGACAAGGTCATGGCCTTAATGGATGTTCAAAGATGTGGTTTTCTTGGCTGGGGCTGTTCTCGGGGCTCACGGGACTTTGGACTGGAGATGCCGCACCCGGAGCATTGTACTTATTAGATATAGACAATTCATCCCCCGGCCGGATTTTGATTTATTACTTATCAATGTTTTATGTAGTCTAGTCCGTCTACGAACTACACATTTTCCCCATTCCCCTAGTAGTAGTTCCGTGGCGCTCCCTTCCGAAATCTCAATCTCAATCTCAACCCATCCCATCCCATCGTACCAACAAAACGAACTCACGCCGGGTCGCCCCAAGAGGATCCGCGGATTGGAAAGCCCACGACGACCGCTTTTACCACTCACTGCCACTTGCCGCTACCACGACTCACCTTTACACTTACGGTGAAACTCTGTTTTCTCCTCTCTCTCCCACTCCTTTTTTTTTTGCCTCTCTATTCTCGACCTTCGGCTTTCTTTCTTTCTTTCTTTCTCTCTCTCCTCTTTAGTCATCTGGTGGCATTGTCCCTTCGTCCACACCCATCCGCCACCAACCGAACCCCGACCGCCCAGCTCCGGACTCACCGACATCTTTCGCATCGCACACCGCACTCAACTCAGCACTACTGCACTGCACTTCCAGCTGTCAGGGGCACCGCACTTCTCACATTCGAGAACACCATCCATTGTGCAAAAGGAGGCCCCAGACGCAGAGCATAACCTCTCCCGGCCCGTGTGGTGTGACCCCAGAAGTCGCCTCCCTTCCGAACCATCCCATTCCTAGCCGCAGCAGTCACATTTTGGCGAAGAAGAAAGAAAAAAGGGCATATATGTGACTCTCTCTTCTTCTTCCCTCCCTCCTCCCTTTGCCCTGTTGACGTTGGAAACGTTGGCGTTGACCCTGGCTGAGCATGTCCCATGGCCTTTTGGGTGGATGACGCGAGTCGTTCGCAAGGCGCCAGTGCCACCGACCGCGGGCCCTACATCGTGGGCGGCAAGCGGAGGGTGAGCCATTCCGACGGTGGCGATGGTGGCGATGGTTTCGAATACAAGCGCACGCGCTTTGCTGTGGGCGAATTGACTGTCGACTCCTGGGGGCCCACTTCGAGCCAGCCAGTGTATGCATATGGCAATGATGGTCGCCATGCGAATTGCTTGGCCGCCGGCTACGCTTCCGGTCATGCTGCTGGGCCGGCCGACAGCTTCGACGGCTTCGACGGTTTCAACAGCCCCATAGACGACGACTATTACCACCACGACCACGACTACGATCATGATCACAACCTCAACCATAATCACATCCACGATATAGAAACCATCCCGCTACCTCTCACTCCCCCCGCCTCCATCGCTGGAAATAACCACGCTTTTTTCGTCATCCGCGAACGCTCGCCCACTCCTGAAATCCCCGCCATTCCCCCCCTGGGCTTCGGCCCCGGCCCCGGCCCCGCCTCCGACATGGGCCCCGTGCTCGCACCACCCGGCCCCGGCGGCCCCCCGCCCGCAGCATGCGCCATGGAGCGCACCCAGTCGGGCCTCTCCATCTCCTCCGACACCTCGCAGCACTCCCTCGCCAGCCTCGGCCCAGACGACGACGAATCCGCGTGCTTCCGTAGTGACCTCGAAGCCGCCCGCCTTGTCCGCGATCATGTCGCCGGCCTGACCCGCCGGCGTCGCCCGGGCTCACAGCACGGCCGCATCTTGAAGGCCCTCATCAACCCCAAGTCTGGCGGCGGTGCTCCCGTCTGGGAACTGGACAACCAGGCCCTGCGTAGCATCTTCTCCGCCGCCAACGAACTCTTCTTCGCTAACCGCCTGACCGGCCTCGTCACCTGGGACTGGAGCCACCCGGCCAGCGCGCAGTATCAGGCGCACATCGTCGGGACCACGGCACTACGACGACGGCGCGAGCCCGAGCACGAACGACGACGGCGCGAACCGGAGCCCGAGTGCCGACGTCGACGCGACCCTGGTCACGAGTGCCGGCGCCCCTACGAGACGCTCATCGTGCTGTCGTCGCCCATCCTCAAGGACACTAAGTACAACCGCCGACTGCTCATCTCGACCTTCCTGCACGAGATGATCCACAGCTACCTATTCGTGACGTGCGGGCTCAAGGCCGGCCGGTGCGGCGGCCACACCGAAGGCTTCCGCCAGATCGCCGAGACCATCGACGCGTGGGTCGGCCGCGGGTATCTGCGGCTGGGGGAGATGGAGGCAGACCTGGAGCGGTTCCGCGAGGACGAGAACGAGCGCGACAACGGCGCGGAGGAGGATTGGAAGACGACTCACGGAAGCAGTCCCTGGCGCCGATGGGATGGCCGCGCCGAGAGAGACAGGGACGATTACGATTACCATCCTACCGAGCCCCGCCCACGCCAGCCGCCGCAGCCTCACCAGCAGCACCTGCAGCAACCGGGTCTCGAAGACTGGCAGTGGCACCAGCGGGAGGGTTTCCTAGCCCGCGGCGCCCGAGGTGTGGGCTCGCCATACGTTTGAATTACTACGTGACGGACGGGTCCAACTCGGGCGTCGCTCCGTCCAAGGCTCCGAGCTACGGAACGGTGACAGGTAATAAAGCATCATGCCAAGCACGGCATGAACTCACCGGTAGAGGGGCGTGGCAATATGCCCGTTTTCTCCCCGGCAACAATATAAGATTAGGCGCAAGTCGAGGGGAAAGGCTTAAGTCGGCAGCTAAGTGTGTATGCATATATCTTCTTCCCTTTTTTACGGACGGCACCACGGCAGCACGAATTTGGCGGCATTGCGACGGCGTTGGGAAAATGGGAGCGCGGGCGACATGGCTCGCCGGTTGCAATCTTGGAAGCAAGGTCATGATTCTCCCGGAATAGATTATACACATTATGGGAGACGGTGCATGGCCATATTTCTGTTGTCTTTCTTGGCGATCTTAAGGCTTTTCTTTTGTATGGGCTGCTTCATGAAATTGGATGAAAGGTGTGGGACGGATGGATGGTTACGGGGGCATGGACTGTATATAACTAGGTGGGAAACAAACACTTATTGCCTTATCATTCGTTGATGGAACCAGTCAAGATGGTGACGGTATCATGTTGTATGAAACGCATAAATACACTTTTATTATCCCCCCTCTTGGCCGTTATGGTAATCGAAGCATCGGTCCACTTGTATGCAACGCCGATTATGCCCTCATGCATTACCGAATCGTGATGCCATGATTAAGTAACTCTTAGCCTCTCTTGTGTCAGCCATAATCCATCCGACGCAACCAGAGCGTGTCTATCCTCTTCGCCTATATATATTCAAGTTCTCATACCCTTCATAGTACCATAGTCCTGGCTTTGCGACTGACCTCTAAGCGTTTCAGCTTCAGAGTCCGAATCTTCCAGCACAGCAGATTCATCCGGTATCAGAAGCGAAGCCGATGCCGATGTATCGCTGTCTTCAGCATCGCTGCTCTCCACCGAAGCTGAGGGACCGTCACCCTCGACAATCAAAAACACCGGGATAGCTCCTACGAGAGCAAACGCCATGAGGTAGAACCAAGAGGCAACCATAAAGCCGTTGTCAGCACCCCAGGTAAAGACTGCACCAGCGGACGCGGGACCCAGCGCTCGGCCAATGCCACTGAAAGTGGTGGCAAACCCGTTAAGGGTACCGAGTACGCGCAGGGAGCTGCACGAGTTGGTGAGAAGGATGGTGGTGGATGGAAAGGCAACGATGATGGCAGCACCCTTGACAAACATGACCGCGAGAAGGGCGCCTAAGCGAGCATGTGAACTCTCAAAGAGTACACAGTAAGGGGTCAAGAAGTAGACGATAGGCGTGATAAGGGCTAGACAATATTAGCTTTCCATCGATTTGGCTCAGAATGAGAGGAAGGACTTACAGCAGACTTTGAAGCACTTCAAGACTCCATAGCGTGTAACAAGCGGAGGATAAACGACGAACTGAATGAGACCACAGACAATGCCATAGAGCGTGAACATAGTACCGATCTCGCCGGACGAAAGCCCAAACCCGCCGGAAAAGTAGAATGGAGGCTTGAAGTTCTCACGGGTTTTCTCTATGACCGGGTAGTTCAGAAAGACAGTGAGAATTTGGTCGTAAGCAACGGAATGGAAAGCCAAGAATGCGTAAACGACGAGGTTGACGACGGTTTGGTAGGTGAAGACGTCCATCATGCTGGTGTGATGAGGGGGTTGCTCGATATGCTTCTTCAGCACAACCTTGTTGGGGAGAAGAGGAGCGGTGGCCTCGCCATCGACGAAGGAGCGTCGGCGGGAGGACACGGGGGCCGGCTTGCGCCTGAGGGATCGGGTGAGGCGCTGGCCAACGAGCAGACCCCAGTCCTGGTGGCCACGTTTGCTCGGAAGGGTTTCCTGGGTGCTGTTAGTAACATTTATACTAAAGACAAGGAAGAGTGCGTACATGGAGAAATAGGGTCGCGCAGGCGGCAGACATGAGAAAAAATATGGTTAAGACTAGGTTGGGCAGCGCAAAGGGAAAGCGCTTGAAATACTCGATGTTGCCGAAGATACTGGGGTACTGTTTTGCAGGCTCGGCAAAGAAGCCTCCGAAGACAGGGCCAATGACGGAACCAATACTCCAGACCAAGGGCATGATGGAGAAAGCTCTCGGTTGAAGTTCCTTCTCTGGCACCATTTCGGCAACCATGGTTCTGATGATTCCAACTCAAAGGTGGGTTAGTGAGGACTGCAGTAGTCATGAGTTGCTATACATACCATTTCCGTTGCCTCCACCTTGAATAGCTCGGATAGTGATAGCCATGGGTAAGCTCGTGGACATGCCCCATACTATGAAGCAAACCATAGTACCGAGCAGACCGATGATGATAGTGGGCTTCCGGCCGTAGGTGTCGGAAGCTTTACCCCAGGCAACGGCGGTGATGCTTTGGGAGATGGAGAAGACTCCAGAAGTGAGACCAGCCCACTGGGCAACCTTATTCTGCTCGACTCCGAAGCTTTTGATCATGTCGGGCAGGTATGGGAAGACGGAGGTGTAAGCCATAGGCTCAGCGACTCTGGCAACAGCTGTGTCCTAAGTTAGCATTGGGCGTTGGACAGTGCGGAAGGTACCTGTTGACCACGATAGTGGTTATGGGTGAAATATGTCTGCTGCCGTTGCTGGTATTTTTGCTGATATCTGTGCCGATGTAGTCATCTTGTCTGAAGTTATGTCTGGCCGGGACGAAGATTTGGGACATGGAAGCGTCGAGTCACACAAAATAGGGACATCCACGGCGGAGATGACAGACAGACAGACAGACAGACAAGACAAGTAGACATAAATGCGGACATAGGTAGAGATGGAGGCAGAACACTATCCACACAAGATACTGCGGTTCCCAGCCAAAATGGTTCACGTCCAGTTGTGACGCAAAAAGAGAGGATTGGCAAGGGAGATGGTCATGACGCAACCATCCCACGGGACCGGCTCAAAACCACTTGGACGGTAGAGCTTTGGGTATAGCAAGAAAGTTGATTATCCTTACCCAGAATCGCCAGCTGCTTGGAAGGCAGCTTGGGCTGTGGACGCGATGCTTTGGTCGTCATTGTATTGACTCGATGCGCGCGAAGTTGGGTGGGGGTGGGGCACCGGGTGAAATGCAGGCAGGCGAAAGAAAATTCTTATTTGGAGGACGCTGACAGCAAACGTTTACACGATGATGGTACTGAATAATGATGAAGAATAACGATGTTCAGTCCGGGAAGAAGACAACCAGACCGAGAATCCCAGGCTGACAGGAGGTTAGAATGAAGCAGAGGAAGAAGAAAGGCAAAAATGTGAAGAAAGCGAAGAGAAAGGAAGTTATTAATCCGCTGTGGCGGTTGGCTGGTAGCTGGACTGGTTGGAGGCGGGCTCACTTGCCGTGCAGAGCGAGAAATGCGCACTTGCAACGAGATCCACTTCGATCCAAGCCATCTGCATGACCCCCAGTCACTACCGTGCTCACTAGTGTGTAGGTTCTGTGAGACGTTGCAGGGGGAGGATTGACGATGTTTCTGGTGATGGGGGAGGAGGAGGAGTAGACGGCCTCAACTTCACAAGTTCACAAGGGCGCCTTGTCGCGGAGCAGGGCCCATGATTGGAGAATGCACCTCGTTTTCCCGTAGCGGCTGGGCTCTTGGCTCTTGACTGGTTTGAGAGCCAGGTCGTCTACCACATCCCATACGCTTTCGACGAGGTTGCAGTGATGACGGGGGTTTGCGCGGCTGCAGGCGGGGATCAGCGGTCACGGGTACGGGCACCGGCATCCCGCATGGGCCGCATGGGCATGGCATCCGCATATCGGCCGTGATGCTTCGGTTCTGACCGAGTAACTCATCCGTACGAACCGGGCGACGCATCCATCCACTTGGCGGCGTCCGCGGCTGTGCGAGTGAGACAAGAAAAGGGGAAGCATGGTTCTTTTGGTGTTTCTGGGCAGTCGGCGTACCACCGCACTCCAATATTGCAAAGACCATGTCTTTGGGTGGCAAGTCAACTGACAGACAAAGACGCCCTGTCAGCCATCCTGCTGCCGAAAGCGGAGCTCCTCCAGGTGAAAACTGATTTTGCCCTGAGGGTGGGCCATTCTCTCACATATTCCAGGATCCCTCCCACCACACCTTTTTTGCTTCCGTCCAAGTGTCCAAGTGCTTAACGAACGCCCCCCGCCGCCTCTTTCAGCTCCTCCTCCACTTCCTCCACCTCCACGAAGCTGGTGGGGGAGTGCTTTGCTCGTCCGATGGTCTCCTCGGCTCGGCAGCGATGCATTAGGCCCATCCGGACCCTCCCCTCCCAACGAAACCTCCAGCCCGGACCACGGTCGACAGTCAACTATGTGCTTACACACACACAACAGTCCTACACATGGAGGTGTGCAGTATCAAGTAACTATATACGAAGAATATGTGACAGAACCCTCAACCCCATCATCCCGTTCATCCCGTCCCTAGCTCCCTCCTGTATATCGGACACGGGACCATTGGACTTCTTAATGTGGCTGCATCGCTGCACAGATCAGCACTGTTTTATGCACGTCCATCATACATAAGTGGCTAAACTCTCCTAGTGAAGCCCGTTAAGTTATCCGGTCCACCCTTTCATTGATCTGGCCCTGTCAATCTGCGTGATCCTGCACAGCTTGCTTGATGTGAATTATGTACTGTGCCACAGCGTCTACGAACTACACTGGCAGATTAACTGTGGCTGGTGAGACGTGGCGCGGTTACACTCACTCAATCACCTCACGCATCCCGCTCGGAAAGGCAGCTACATGATAACACGGGCGGGTGCGATGCGGAGACGTCGGTCACGACGTCTGATTGGCAGATAAGATCCATGCCGCAAAACGTCATCGCCAATGCCATCACGTCTTTGACTTCAACGTCGACTCCTCCTCCGAGACGCCAACCGCCACTTTAAGTCCTCGACTCGGATACAAGCAACAATCTCAAGCGCCTTTTTCGGTCGACGGCTCACTGAGTCCATTGCGCATCGCCCGTTCTGGACTATTCTCCCGCTATGAGCCGGCCGTGAGTCTGCCTCCCTTGCCTCAGTCTGCATGCAGGCTACAGCCTAGACAGACAGGCACATACTCTCTGCCTCAACCTCCTTTCCTAGCACCATACTCCGCATGCGAGCTTGGTGTGGAAATTGAGAATCGTTCGACTTGCTGTACTGACACACCTTGTTCCTTTAGCGTTTCCTCGCCAGAAAAAATGGCCAACGAGCGGACGCCTCTCATACAAAACGTCCGCGTCGGATCTCCGCGACGGAGGTATCCGCACCACACATACCGCCGCTTCTTCACCGTCGTTTCTAGCGCTATCCTCCTCTGCGGCTTTACAACCTTTGCCTTCCAGACATTCTTCAGTTGGCCGCTTCATCACCATCACGGTCAGAATGACCACTACTCATCTCCCCGCAAGGGCCTGAGCCCCGAGGCTGTGCAATCCATTCTCTTCGATACCCCATCCCCTGAAAAAGCCGAAGAGTGGAGTCGCTACTATACCTCTGGTGTTCATCTTGCTGGCACAAACTACTCTCAGGTAATTACTAGCAGGTCCGATGCCCATGATCCAAAGCTAACGTCTGTCAAGGCAGAGTGGACGAGGGATCGTTGGGAGGAGTGGGGAGTTAAGTCTGAAATCGTCTCATACGATGTCTACATTAACTACCCCGTTGACGCAAGTGTCTCAGTACTGGAGAAGCCGGAGAATGCCACCGACTTGAAGGTGGCTTTCAAGGCATCCCTTGAGGAAGATATCATCGAGGAGGATCCCACCACCTCTGTCGAGAACAGAATTCCGACCTTCCATGGCTACTCCGCCAGTGGAAACGTCACGGCACCCTTCATTTATGTCAACTATGGCACTTACAAGGACTTCGAGGATCTCGTCGACGCTGGAATTAAGCTCGAAGGCAAAATTGCCATCGTCAGGTACGGCGGCATCTTCCGTGGTCTCAAGGTCAAGCGCGCCCAGGAGTTGGGCATGATTGGATGCTTGATCTACAGCGACCCTGGTGACGATGGTGAGAGAACTGAAGAGAATGGGTACAAGCCATATCCTGAAGGCCCCGCGAGGAACCCCAGCAGCGTCCAGCGTGGAAGCGCTGAATTCCTGAGCATTCGCCCAGGTGATCCGTAAGCTCCCAAGTTCTTATCTAGGTGATCATTGACTTATCCGGCTTGTTTAGGTCTACTCCTGGCTATCCATCCAAGCCTGGTGCGCCTCGGGCTCCCGTGGATGATGCGACCCCATCTATCCCCTCAATTCCTATCTCCTATGCGGATGCGCTCCCTATTCTCAAGGCCCTCAACGGCCATGGTCCCAAGTCCTCCGATTTCAATGAGTACTGGAATCAGAACCTCGGACTAGGCTACAAGGGCGTTAAATACAACATCGGGCCCACTCCCGACAACGTCGTGATCAACCTCTACAATGAACAGAATTATGTCACCACTCCCCTCTGGGACGTTATCGGAATCGTGAATGGAACCGTTTCCAACGAAGTTATTGTTGTCGGAAACCACCGAGATGCATGGATTGTTGGCGGCGCGGGTGATCCTAACAGCGGTTCCGCCGTCATGAACGAGGTGATTCGTGGAGTAGGCAAGGCGCTCGAGGCAGGCTGGAAGCCATTCCGAACCATTGTTTTTGCCAGCTGGGACGGAGAGGAGTATTCGCTCATCGGATCTACCGAGTGGGTTGAGGAGTATCTACCGTGGCTTTCAGACGCCAGTGTGGCTTACATCAACGTTGACGTTGGTGTCGATGGACCCCGATTCCGAGCCTCTGCAGCCCCTCTTCTGAACCAGATTCTCCGAGATGTCACTAGCATGGTCCCGTCTCCCAACCAAACTGTCGAGGGACAGACTGTCGGTGATCTTTGGGACGGCTATATTGCTACGATGGGTAGTGGCAGCGACTTTACCGCCTTCCAAGACTACGCTGGTATTCCTTGCATTGATATGGGCTTTAAGGACGATGCCCAGAGCGCGGTTTACCACTATCACAGCAATTACGACAGCTTTTATTGGATGAGCGAGTTCGGTGACCGTGGTTTCAAGTACCACAAGGCCATGGCTCAGATTTTGGGCTTGACAATTGCAAAATTGGTCGACACCGTTGTCATCCCCTTCGGTGCCACTGAGTATGCCGATTCTCTTCACGGCTACTTGGACACGGTGGAGGCGAAATTCGAGCCTGCTTCTGAGCCCCTCAGCGACGACGAGGTATTTGCCCTTCGTGCCAGCGTCACATCTGACACCGTGCTGGGAAGTGAAGACGCCTTTAAAAAGAGGATCAATGACATTCGAGAATCTCTCACTGTGCTTCGTGTGAAGGCCGGCGAGCTCGACGAAAAAGCTGCCGAGGCTGAACAAAAGCTCCAGGACGGTATCCCATGGTGGAACATTATTGACAAGATTCGGCTTGGGTTCACTATTGCAAAAGTCAACAAGCAGTACAAGTTCCTGGAGAGAAGCTTCCTATTTGAAGGTGGCCTCGATGGAAGGAGCTGGTTCAAGCATGTGGTGTTTGCTCCTGGTCTTTGGACTGGCTATGCTGGAGGTAAGTGATCATAACCAAAGCTGCGCTCTAGACTTTTAACTGATATGGATATAGCTGTCTTTCCTGGCTTGGTTGAAAGCATCGACGCCAAGGACTATGTGAATGGGATTAAATGGGCTGGTATCATCGAGAGCTGTATTGCCAATGCCATCAACAGTCTCGAGTAGAGCAATTTTGAAAGAAATAATGGCTGACGAGCTGGGCTTGAAAGGCATACTAACCCGACACCTATTTGCATGAAATATTTTGGGGACTATGGAATGTTCATCTCCGCTTGACTTAGCAAGAAAAGAAATATGCGTTGCTATCGTAGACAACGTATCCTGATGCGCCAGCCGAACGCCTTCGTAACTAGGAATAAACCATAGCATTGGGAAAAGCAACCCAAATTGATACTGATTAAATCTCCATCAATATATTCCCTGCACCTCGTCTATATATCGGGCCCTCTACTGGTAGGACCCTTGAGGAGGCTGTCCATAGGTGGGAGGCTGATATGTGGCTTGTGGAGGTGGTGGAGGAGTCTGCTGGACTATAGGAGGCTGATGGATGAAGGAGCCACCAGTTGGATGAGATGCTAACGGTGGCGGAGACTGGGTATAGAACTGTGGTAGAACTTGATGCTGCTGTTGGCCCTGAGTCGGGAAGTACTGGGGCTGGCCTTGGGGATGAGACTGAGGAGACACGGGGGCCATCTGCTTCTCGGAGGATTGCTGCTGGGGTGGGACGACATGCGCCGGTGGAACCTGGTTGTAGGCGTTCTGGCCGGCAGGAAGCTCGAAATGGGGAACACCTTGGTAGTTGGTGGTTCCCTGGGCATGTATTTGGTGTTGCGCCTGGTGTTGCGTATGTTGCTGTACCTGTTGTTGCATCTGGGGCTGGCCTTGAGCCGGCTGAGACACGGCGCCAGCGTTCATGGGGCTGCTGTGAAGCCTGGACCGGCGGTGGCGGCAGATGGCGATGCTGTGCATTATGAGAGAGACGAAGAAAAACAAACTGCAAGAGAGGATGTTCAGCCGGGGTCTACGCATGATAGCAACACAGCGCTGCGGTGGCTTACAACTCAACAGCACCAAGACCAGAAGCAGTGGCCAGGATGGCTCCGTAGACGAGGGCACTTCCAGACAGGGAGCCATAGTAACAGGTGTAGTAATCGCAATAGCCAGAGGTAACACTCCAGAAGAAGCCCGTCTGGGCCGCAAGCAGGGCGAAGGAGATAAGCCAGAAGACGAGGAGAAAGATGTCCAGGGCGAAAACGGCCCAGTAGTTGTAGAGCTGGGGTACGCATGAGTGGGCGAGGACCATCCACAGTGTGATGATCAAGGAAGCGACAGTCTACGGCAAAGTCAGTCGGCTCTGTTAGTATGCCCGAGGTATTTCTCTCAACGGGACTTTCACGGCTGTAGAGACGGCGAGGACGCACAGTAAAGAGCATCAGACAGTTAGCCGAGAAGGCGAGGATGTAGACCGTGTAAGAGATGACGGCGAGGATGATGATGCTAAATACAAATTGGAAGACGCGGAGGACGATGAAGCCGGAGGGGTAGTTGGGGATATGCTCCTTACTCTTGGCACGAACTGAAGTTTGAACCATGGCGATGGTGGTCTTATTGTTGTCTTTGTCGTTTGTGATGGGTGTGATGATGGCGTTTTCGTTGAAGTAGTTTCGCTTTCTCGACTTCAACACACGGCACCTAGAGAGAAATAACGTACTTCCCGGACAGCAACAGAGGAAATGAACCAAAGATATACATAGTAAAAAAAAAAAAAAAAAAAAAAAAAAAAAAAAAAAAAAAAAAAAAAATAGAAGCAAAAGACAACGAAGATGAGGACTGCAAGGGGCAAGCCGTCTCAAGCAGCCCACCCGTTCTGCCCTTCAAACAAGTCCATGCGCCGACCAACGCGCGCCCTGTAAAGAAGCAAGGCGCCGAGACAGCTAGCTCCAGGCACAAGCGCCCTCCTGGTCGAATCTAGATTGCCCCAGATCAAGGGCTGAATCTGCCTTATGGGGAGCCGCCGAGCACGGGGGTTTAGACACTAGGGCTGTGGCTGGTTTTAGAACGCGGGTCATCGTCGGTGCCTGCTTGAGAAGCCCAGTGCAAGACCAACATCTGAGAGGTTGTAAGGAGCACAGCACAAAGTCCTAGAGTACAGAATGAGCAGGTAACTACATGTTTGTATTGAACTTCAATCACTTGATTTATCGTAATAAGTGTCTGCTTTTCTCCCGCTTTCTCTTTCGTATCTCGAGAATCCTAAACGCCGATTAAGCCAAGTCTCACCATCCATGTCGTGGCGTTAAGACAAACCAACCAGCGCAGCACCAGGCTCTCCGCCTTGCGTCCATCTACCCAAGGAGCTAAAAAATGAAAAGGAAGAAAATCAGAAAGCGTATTCAGATCTGAGACAGCTAGATGGTTTGCACAGTGCGACCCAAAATAGCAACTAGGAAATGTGGCACATCAGTCTCGCTGGCTGATTGTCGCCTTAGTGCTACTCCGACAATTAGAATGTGCGAAGACGACCTGTAGAATGATGTGTCTTCACTCGCCGGCAGTGCTGCCGTATCTAATCACGGAAGACCAGAAGTATTAGAAATACGGGACTTATCAACCGGGGTTCCCTCGATATGTATTTCATCAATCACTTAAGCATCTATACTTGGGATGTTCATGTTAATACCGAAGTTTGGCCTTACACACCGCTTTCTATAACAGTATCTTGAGGACTCACTCTCATCCTAGGCCGGTGGGACGCTAGCCATGATAGGTGTATCCTAAATGGTAAGTCACCTTACCCAAGAACTTCCGCTAACGCGGCCTAAGTTTGAGTTCGTTAATGTGTCACTGCTTCCGTTCGGCTCCATCAAGTCTCCTGGTATCAATTCTATTGATGCCTTCTTGGCTCATCTATCTAAATCTATGAGCAAATCTTACACGACTTCTTTTTCTAAGCTTCATCAAGGCAAACATCGCTGTCCATTTAGAACTTGAACACCTGCTCGGGTGTGTAGCCGAGCTCCTTGAGGGCACCGGTAAGCTCGCCCTGGTCCTTGGGGCTGACCTTGTTGCCAGAGATAGCATTCATCAGGCCGGGAGGACCGCAAACAAAGACCTTGATGTTATCGCTCTTGGGCTCAGGTAGTACCGTCTTCAGGAGATCCTTGGTGATGAAACCGCTGTTGCCAGCCCAGTTGGCAGGGGGCTTGTCCAGGACGTAGAAAGCACGGAAGCGCTGGGGATAGGTGTTCTCGAGCTCATCGAACTGCTTCTTGAGAAGAATGTCCTCCTCGGTGACGTTGCCGAAGATCAGGGTGACCTTGGTCTTGTCCTCGGGGTTTTTGAAGATACCGCGGAGGAGTTGGTACATAGGGGTGATGCCGCTGCCACCGGCAACAAGCGCGACATGGTCGTGCTTGTTGGCTGACCACGGGTACTTGGGCAGAGGTCCCTTGATGTCGAGGGTCTGGCCAGGAGTCAAGGTGTGGATGTGGGAGCTCATGGGGCCGTCGGGGTACTTCTTGACAACGAGGTCAAGGAAGCCCTGCTCGTCTAGAAGGCAGCGTCAGAAGCTAGAGGTGGATAGAGCGCCTGAAGAACATACCCTCATCACTGGTAGGGGTGTAAGGTCGGAGAGTGGGCTTCTCGGCGCCCTCAGCCTTGAACTTGGTGAGGATAGCGCTGGTGACGGGCAGACCGGAAACCTGGTCGCTCTCGGGCAGCTCGAAGCGGACACGCTTGGTGTTGTGGTTGATGACCTCGACCTCAGACACCTTGAGAGAGAGCCAGCCTTGTTCGCCTCCAATGAAGGCCTTCTTCGGGTCAGCTACCACCGCCTTCTTCACCTCGGCCACAGCCGCGGGCGATCTGCTGAAATACCAGTAGCCAGCACCGGCCACACCGGCGGCGCCAGCCACGTACAGGAGAGCGTTGGAACCGCCTCCGGCGCCGGCCTCGGTGGCATAGCGGCGGATTTGCTGAGCGATGAGTTAGCAGTTGAATGCGATGCGATCTAATTACAGATGCGTGGGGAAAATGCGGCCGCGGGCAATGCTAATAAAAACTCCCGTGGTTCGATAGATAGAGGGAGAGGACGGCACACCTTCTTGAGCGGCTGAGCCGCGCGGATGGTTCTGGAGAACATGTTTTTTGAGTTCAGAGTACCTAATTGAAGGTCAATTGAACTAATTGGCCGAAGAGATGAAGGTGATGTAGCGGAGATGGTCGGAGAGGCAGCTGGTTGCAGGCTCGCAGACGTGCTTAAACTTAGTTATTTCGTCGGTTGGCACTCCGAATCCTGGCGAGTGATGACGTTATCGCATCACGTGATACAGCGGATCCCTCAGAAACCGCGCCCCGAACTTTGCCGACCTCGGAAACCCGGATATAGAGATACTTGTCAGCGGGGATGGATTCAATGGATTGGATTAGAACGTACTCCGGGAAGCGGAGTAGTTCATGTAAGTAGTCATGTCTCGGCCTAGCATAAGGTAGGCCCTGGGAATGCTTGATCCTCGGGGCCCCGGATTCTCGGTTTCCTATCCGTATTCGTACCCACGTCAGCGCTCAGTCAGGTCTTAGCCAGGTAGTCTACCCCAGGCGTGCATGTAGGACGCGAAGCTAGACCTGGCAGCTTCTGGATATTGATCGAAAACGCATGGTCTCTTAAATATGGTACATTTGCCTGGGGTGCCTTCAATCATGCGGTGTTAGTACTGCTCACGTCGTTCCCATGACGAAGCTCACACTTGCTAGGCCAGTGAGGTTGCATATGATTCAAAAGCTCAAGACAGGTGATCAACACATACACGATAAGGCTGTCAAGCAAGAATGCGATAAAAGCCATGCTTGTCAGGTGGTATGCAATTTACTTGTCCCACTAGTAGTGACGTCTCCTGTGAGCTTCGGACAGGGAAATCACAAGGATATACATCAGAATAACGTAGACCCTTGACGGTAATATCAATCAACACCACATGTTGAATTAAAGCTCGGCTTGCGCAGTAAGCCTTGCACAGCATCCTCTCTTATAAATCTAAACACGCTATCCCCTCCTCACTTCATCGAGCTCTTTGCCTCATCACTTCCTCATTTCCTCGTCAACCGCTTGCTTCTATCTCGCCTCCCCCTCCGTATTATGCCACTATAAATGGCACTAGTTTCAGTCTCTCCGCTGCTACTTCTCTATCCCCGTTGCGTATGCCCTTATATCCTTGCCTGTCATGTAATGGTACATCTTATTCGGCTCACATCCTCTGCAGACATTCCGGATGGCAATTGCACCTAAGACCGGACCAATTCGATATATTGAGAGTTCGGAGGCGCTCTCGAATCCGGGTTCGTCGTCGCAAGTCGTCTTTCATCGAACCCATCCAGTATTTATTGGTATATCCACCCACGTCTCGTCAGAAGCATACATCGAGTCATGAGCATCTTCAAGCATCATAAATCTCTCGTCAGATCCCTGGTTCTGGTCACCGGTCCTCATTCATGGCATCTTCGACACTCTTTTCTTCCCCAATCGCAGCACTTGGCTTTTCTTGGACTGGTGTCGTGTTGGCATCCGCCCTCTTCGCATCCTGACTTTCTCTTCTCAGTGGTCCTGCGTCTTGATGCTGGGAGAGTGTCGGCGTGTTCGCTTGGCTCCCTCCTCGCTGCCCGTGATAATGGACGACTTGAGGCGGAGCTTGGCCTGAGTGAAGGCCTAGCTGTTGGGTGGGGTACGGATCAAGATCTTTGCTCGAAGTCGAGAACATCGACACGATCGGCTGGTTGTACCCGTTAGTTGCGTTGCTGGAAGTTGGAGTGTGGCCATATTGACCGCTATGCTCCGCTTGGGTCGGTGTGCCCACATCGTTTGGGGAGCCAGAACCCTCTCCGAGATGGCCAGTCAGGCTGTTCATTCCTCCTTCAATGTCTCGAAGCAGACGGACATACTCCTCGGGAACCAATCCACTTTCCTGCGTCTTCGGGTCTTCCGCTACCAACCAGCCCTGGCCGTGTCGATACGAGACCCATATGATTTGGCCCTCCGCCAAGGGCAGTTCATTTTCGTTCTCCCGCTCAAAGTCAAACAGGGCAACGGCTTTCCCATGGAATTCCTCGTCCGGCGACGTGATGGTGAACTGATAATCGCGTGAGTAACGAGATTGATCTTCGTCATTGAATCCCGGAGACGTTGGAGAACTGGCAGCATCGGATTCGGGCTGATGCTGCTCGTTTCCCTCGGAGAGGCGGGGCTGCTGGGCGACATGGTATGCGCGGCTGTGTCTCGCTTGGTCGGGTGGGTAAGTGACATACTCTCCACCAGGGCCGTTCGCCTCGCCACCATGGTTCACATAGTACCGCTCACTTCCATCCCCGCTGGTCCCCACGTAATAGCCCCGCTCGAGGTCGTAGTTGGCTGAATGCGTCGCTGCCGTGCCGTGGCCATCAATGTCGCGGCCAGTTCTTCCCCGGCCGAATGTCGTCGCGGCCGAGGTGGATTTGTGCTTGCGGTGGCGCGTAGCTACAACTGGGCTCTGCAGGTCCTCGTCCTCGCTATACGGGGGCCCATCGCCAAAATGGATTGGAGCGAGCTCATGGCCCCGGTTGAAGCCATCAGGAGCCCAAGAGTCCCAGGGCATCTTCTGCTCCCACGAAGCGGGAGGGTCTGAAAGTCTGCGGTGCTCACTCGCGGGGGTCGTCATGCCGGAGGGCGGCCCTGACGGCTCTGGAGGCGAGCCATAGTGCAAGGGGTGTGAGACGGGGTAGGCAAAGTCCCGCACCAACGTATATGAGAGGCTCGAGGGATAGGTGGGAAACATATGGGAGGTTGGCCGGGACCTCGAGGGCGCGGAGCCTGTTGAGTATTGGGAGAGTCGGTTCTTGGAGGCGTGCGACATGGGGCGCGATAGAGTGCTTCGGCGCGATGCAGGAGAGGTGATCAGCGGCGGCAGCGCGGGGTGGTTAGGGTTCGGTGAGGAGGAGGCTGCTGCTGCTGTTGGGAGAGGAGGGGTTGCTGGAGCGGAAGTCGTCAACATCACCGCCGTCGTCGTCGTCATGCCTTGCAAGGCGAATGGGGGCGACGGTCGTGCGATCTCGCGCACACGCCCGCTGAGGCGCCAGGCAATGGGCAATGCGGCACACTCGGGGACTGCGGTGGGACGGCGGAGCGAAGACGGGACCCGCGGGCGGAGAGCTGATGGAGACGAGGACGGAGACGACGGGGACGGGGACGGAAAACGGAAACCGATAGATGAGGCGACCACAGCGCCGAGAACTCGAGGTTTAACAGGCGAGAGGTTGGATCGTGCTCGTAGGGACAGCGGACGTCAAGTCAGCCGCAGCGCTAAGTCGAGAGAGGAGTCGGCTGGCGGGCTCCAGAGGAGGGTGGGATAAGCCAAGCCCTAATGCAAATGCGAGACGACCAGTCGTCAGGCGACAAGCAAGAAGAAACGTCGAGGAACAAGCGGCGACGCGAGAGGTTCGATGGGGGCAAAGGAGCGTAGAGAAGCGGAAGCAATGGAGCGGGCGACACAGAGGCGACGGGGACACAGGAGATGCGGAGGGCAAGCAACGAAGGGTTGGTTGGTGAAGTCGAAGAGTGAGTCTGGGTTGGAGGTAAGTAAGTTAGCAGGCAGTTGGCAGAGATAGAGGGTGGAGCGGAGTGAGTGAGAGGAGGTGAGGCGAGGCTAGTTGGTACCTTAGTCGCAGTCGCTGTGGAGTCGAGGTACCTTACCCTTCTAACCTCCAAGGTAACCTCCACTTCCTCCAGCGCTGCCCGCCTTTGCGCTCCGAGTCCACCAAGTACTATTAGACAGTAATTAATGAGCAAGTTCCCTCGTCCCAGCCCCAGCTGCTGAGGCGACCGCACCTCGGGCACTGGACTTCGTGGGCTGTAGCGCACCACACCACTGGAAGCAAGCGCGTCGCGCACCAATCCTACTGGCTGAAGCTGCAGAGCCAGCGAGTCAGCGCCTGTAAGTCAGTCCCGGTAGTCCAACGCAACAATGGGATTGGAGGCTGCCTGTCCCCGTCACCCGTCTTCGTAACCTCGGACGAAGGCTATTCCCGCTGCTGCTCCGGCTGCGCTTATTGCTTTGTGGATAACGAGTCACAAATGACCTGCAGAGGATGCCGCGGAAGAACAATTTAGCCCCGGGGTCGGTTGGTTATTGCTCTCTCTTTCTGCTTGTTAGGTCTCATTGAAACGTCAGAGTGAGGGGTCGACAAAGTGCTCCATCCCTCGGTGGGCTGTGGTGGGTGGGTGGAGGACGTGAGCGAAAATGGGACTTTAGGTTGGTTACTCGACACGCACTCAGTCAGTAATTCAGTCGGCCATGAGCGGTCGGTGGTCACATTGGCTGCAGTTGCTTCTGTAGTACTCGCTGATCCTACGTATGTACATACGAATACCTCACGTGAGTTGCAATCGCGTTCATGATTTATCATCAGAGCACCTTGAACAACGGCCGAGACAAGCGAGACGCGGCTTATGAGGAGGCGCCCCCCGCGCCGGCTCGCCGTCTAACGTTGTTTGCATCTACAAACATCTACCTACCTATCCTGGTGCACACTATTGATGTACGAACGTCGTATGGGCGAATTCGTACTCCATGCGAACGGGGATCGCCCTGGGTCACCACCCGCCTAGTTGGAACCTCAACCTGGGATGAACGGCCCTGCTCATCTCTTGTCGGGCTATTCTGGCCGGGAGACGGGCAGGGTGCTCGAAGTCGCCATGGAAGCAATCTCCGGGGCCGGATCGCCGCCGTGGGAATCGGTTCCGGCATGACAGGAAATTAGCAATACTCATGGCGCGCAGCATGCTGAAACTCGAGGGCGGAGGGTGGAGGGTTGGCGTGGCGGCCGAGTTGGAGACTCAATAAACCAAGCAGCATGGGCGTTAAGGACAAGGCCGCTAAGAAGCCGGGACACGGGTCGATCACGAGTGTTTCCTTGCGCTTGCACGGGTTCCATCTTCTTGCAGACGACTCATCAACTCAAGCAGCTACATCAGAGATGCAATGCAGCCCGCCCACCATGAGATCCGCCATATCGTTCCGCGAGATGCCGCGATCCCACAATAGGTACTATAAGCACGAGACAATTTCTGCAGACCCAGCCAAGATTGAATAGCGCAATTGTCCAGCAGGGTTGTCACAGATGATGATGGATTTGGCAATAATAACTCCCCTAGCAACTCACACCAGGCGGTTGAGGGACACGGCGCAGCACCAGCAGCCATGTTTTTTTTGATGGCTTCACAATGCTCCCTTGCAAGTTGAGGGCCACGTCCTACCGAACCATACGGATACACATGTGATAGTGGCTGGCCCAACTTTAATACCACGCCTGGTTCAGCTGTGTGCGGGCATCAGGCCTGAGAGTTCGTCCCATCCCCCATGCCGGGTCATCGTGTCGGTCTCATGCAACGAATCCCGCCGTCCATCGATTTCAGACGTTCCATTTCCCATGGCCCTGTCCAACGATCTGAGACCTGAACGACGCCCAAGCAGAAGTCATGCTGGTGCCACCCAATTTCTATTTTTGGCGATAGCGCACGGATCAGAGAGGGTGGTTGTTTGCAAGGTATCTTGATTGGACTTACCCAATGCATCGATCGTTTCAGGTTATGCGGGCGCTAGTAGCCAATTGCCACGGTGGAGGATCCAGTTGGCGCGATGGCACCAACGGTTTCTTCGGGCGAGCACTTACGGTAATTGGAAGGCCCCAGCATAGCTCATCGGAACGGAGTGAATTCGCTATGGCTTGCATGGAATCGTCTGTTCTTGAAGCGGAAATGGTAAACTAGAGGATATTTCTCTCGGATCTGATTTTTTTTCTTTCTTTCTTTTCTTCTGAGAGATTATCGCCCTGTGAGCTTGAAGGCGGAGGAGGCGAAGCATCATACCTGGATAGGATGACGGTGAGCCTAAAGGCGACGACAACTCGATCACGTCCGAGGCCACTTGATAAATGTTGATGCTGAGACAAATGAAGAACCCCACAGCAATTTCGCCATCCAGGCCTAACGGCGGCAGAGTTTATGATGACCTTTTACTTCGTACCTAATGAGGCAACTTAAAGACCTTCAGGAGGATCAGCGAGGATAGTAGTGTCCTTGATTACCTAAGCGGAGATAGATTACCCAAGTCGGATCATTCACAGCGGATAAACTAAAACGCCGGGCTCTAGCCGGGGTTCGGAACTTTCCCACACAAGCCACGCGCAGCATTTTCTCGCGTTCTTCACAACATCCATCAACAACGAAGGGCACTCAATTCCACGACACAACGGCCCCGAGCAAACCACGCAGTGATGAACCGATCATCAGCCCCCTGATTCAACGCTTGACACGCAGTAAGTCACCTACAGACACAACGTGCATTCCTCTTCCGTGATGAATTCAATAATATTGGAGCTGTCTGAATTTCTTTGTTGAAAAGACAATATACGCAACTTAACCTGAATGAAGATCCTCGCCATCAGCCTTGTTTGAACTGCTAAGTAGAGCATCTACTGACATGGCCAAGTACAATATCTCGCGATCATTATCCTTTCCCGCAGAGAATGCCACGGGATCTCACTCATCGGAATCTACGTTTTCCATACGGCTAGACCCATCCATGATGGAGGTTGCGAACGGAACTTCCTCGGCTAAGGGCCAGGACACCGCCTCGGGTCAAACGGGGGAATATAAGCTCAAATTCTGCACTGTTTGCGCGAGTAACAACAACAGGTTCGTTGCCGCCATCTCTAGTATCATTCTTTGCTCATAATTAACCATCGGCTCAGATCTATGGAGGCTCATCTTCAACTCTCCCTGGCAAAGTATCCCGTCATCTCGTTTGGGACCGGGTCTCTTGTGCGCCTACCTGGCCCAACCATCACCCAACCAAATGTTTATCACTTCAACAAGACCTCTTACGACAGCATGTATAAGGAGCTTGAATCCAAAGACCAACGCCTTTACAAAAACAACGGCATCCTAAACATGCTAGGCAGGAACCGTGACGTCAAATGGGGGCCTGAGCGATGGCAAGACTGGCAAGTCGGTGTGCCTCGTCTACAGCACTCCAAAGACAGAGGGAGCGATGGCACTGAAGGTGGCCTTGTTGACGTAGTCATCACCTGTGAGGAGCGATGTTGGGATGCCGTCGTTGATGACTTACTCAACCGGGGCTCGCCAATCAACCGGCCTGTGCATGTGATCAACGTCGAGATCAAAGACAACCATGAAGAGGCCGCCATCGGTGGTCAAGGGATCTTGGATCTTGCCAACTCCCTCAACGCAGCAGCAGCAGAAGAGCGAGACGCTACAGGCGCCACTTCATTTGACAATGGTAGTGCGGCAGCCAGAGCCACCTTTGATGAGCGAGTGCCCGATGTTCTGGCAGCTTGGCAAGAACGATGGCCCAACCTACCAGCGACGTGGACTTTGGCTTGGTTCTAGACCGACACGTCTCTTCGCCTTTTCTGACAAAGATCACGAAATGGATAGAACTGGCAATGCATCTTGAAACAATGGACTAGACAGGAAAACATCCACACTGCTGTCCGCAGTGCTAGCAAATAACTTCTGGCAGATGATCTCGAAGCCATGTCAGTCGGCGCGGAAGGATGGCACCAATGGCACTAGGAGATCTTGGCGGCATTGTTGGCAAATGGACCAACCGTCAACGTGCGATATCCTTATGGTTTTGGGCGCGTCGAACTTGGCCGGCGATTTCGTCGACCATACAGTGAGGTTGACCCAGGATAAGCCTTACCCGATCCCCACGGTCTTGGCATTGAAGATCCAGGATTGGATCCATCCCCTGATCGGCAGATCATTACTAACACTGGTGATCTATACCAACTGCTTCCTGAAATCCTTAGAGTGTATCATGACACTCCGACTCACTCCCAACCCTTCCAGACCGTAAAACATTTCTCGTTCTCGTATTTGAGTAACGTTGTGTCTTCGCGCAGGACTAGCACGAGCTCGTTCTTCTCCCTTGGAATGACTCATTTAGCAGGTATCACGACTTGAGCATTTGACTGTTCACAGTATTCAGCGAGATGCCGGTATCTTGCTACGTTCTCCTCCGTCCGAAGCCTAGCATTAAAATCTCTGAATATGAAGTAGATCATGGCGCTGTTCGGGGAGCCCCTTACAGTGCATTGCGTTCATGACTGATCGAACGGATGAGTGGGCATAGCGTCAGCGCCAGCTCAGGCTACCATGGCGATTACCCAGATTGTCCCATGCAGTACGGAAGTGGTCAGAATGTTTCCGGCTATTTGTGCCAGGTGGAGAGTTGATGTGACCTATGCATCTAGTAGACTGCATCATTTGTGAATGAAGTACTATTTACATTCTGATTTCACGTATACGGTTGCGCCGTGCCAGGACTATGGAATCTTGTCTTTTCTTGCGGGATGCCCGGGCACCGGCTTTGGACGGACCGGGGGCGATACAGAAATGGGCTAGCTAGTCCTGGGCCGATGCTAGAGTGTCCGGATTCAACGGAGGCTCAGCGTTTTGTTTCAATGTTCTTCCTTCTTAAGGCTATTGTCTCCTGGAGTCCTAGTAAGGATGTTCTGTCCTGAGCAAGCCCAAGACGCAGGCCGGCGGGTAGAGAATCAGCAGAGCCTGTCGATCATACTGGACAGATGATTCGACCAGGAATATGGTCATGGCAGGATGACCGTAGCAGGACATGGATAGCAAGAGGCTTCTGGAAATACGAACTGCACCTAGACTCCGCCTCGTCGGTGGACACAATGGAAGTGGACGTTGGTAAATTACGCGGATATCATGGCATCTAAATGTGACGAATTGTTTGTACTCTGCATGAATTCGTGGGATGTAAGGTAACTCTGCCAGTGTTCGTCCTGTTCACTTTGTGCCCTTGAAAATCAATGTTCCCCTGTAGTACCTAGCAGTCGAAGTCGCGTGCTCTCGTAGATGAAGTTGAGATTGGATGACCAACTCGAGTTGTGCATTGTGGCTGACCTTTCCAGCCACTGATATGCCTTCCCTAGACACCTCCAGCAAGCTTCTAGTCCAGGGGAAGGAGATACGTAGAATACGTGGAAGAACGGAGCTGGATTAGTAGCCCGTACGTATTACACAGCAGAGCAGAGACCACGGAGACAGAAGGAGATGGATGGAAGGATTCCATCAAATACGGGCTAATTTTAGTAGCTACCTATCCTCTCGCATGCCGCGCAATGGCAGCGCGTTATCCAAATTTGTTTTAACACCGGTGCGAAGGGCTGTTTTTGACAGCGCACGCCGGAGGATTGCTCCCAGTTAGCGGTCCCTGCCAAATCGAAGAGCATCCAGGCTTCAGGAGTCGGGTCTAGGTGATTCCGTCCCTTCTCCCGGCGGAGCCCATCCCCAGCGCCTCCAGCTCGTTAGGGGCCGCTAGGTCCTGAGTAGCCGCCCAGCCGCCGGCGAATCACTGGGGGCGGTGTGCTGGGGGAACGGGGGACGCTGCCACGCTGGAAGGCTGCCGGCTTCAGGGGGAAGGCGCCAGTCGATAGCCTGTCGAAGCACTAATAAGGTTGGCCTTGGCTTGAGCGCCGGGTTGGATCCTGGGAAGGGGGGGCCGGACAGTATCGAGATTGGACACAGTGAGGTGAGCAGCGCTGAGCACCCAGCGATTCAGAGTGAGGCGACAGTGGAGGCCAGTCAACTCTCTGCCACTGACACACCCGGGCTGCTTTGTCCCTTGCATCCGCATCTCTAACCGCAGCCCATCCGTTCAGCCATTCATCGCTTGTGCTGCAACCACTCCCACTCGACTCAAGCCAATTCACCAATCTGCTGTTGTATCCATCCATCGTCTTTGTCTTTGTCTTTGCTAGCAGATCGATTGCTTACCACACTGTTTCCTGCCGCTTCTACCGCTCACCTGCGGCTCTCGCGGACAGACTCATTGTTTGTCGTCGTTGTCGGCCTCGTCATCTGCAGACCTACAGAGTAGGCCATCGACCGGTCGGTGGATTCGAGAAATTGCAAGTCGATTGTCGATATCACTGCTAGCAGGGGAGCCATGCCAACTTGGCCACCCACCAATAGCTCATTTCCCGACCGTCGAGATCTGTTCCCCCCAGACACCCTCCTCACAATCACAATCACACTGGACATTGCCTGTGCTGTCGACTTGGCTTGTGCTTGTGCTCGTGCTTGATTCTTGCACTTAACAGGACAATTTGGCACTGGACGCTTTGCACACCACGAAAGGAAGCCGAACCAGGGATTCACACATACACACAAAATAAGACACCCACAACATCCACCCCCCCAAACGGTCCAGCCCCAGCCAACCCCCTTTTGGTACCAAACCGGCCGTCACCCCCTTCGCAGGGTTCGCTTCACCCGCAGAGTCGTGGAGTCGCAAAGTCGCCTTCCTCTTGTTCCACGGTCCACGGCACACACCGAATTGATCGAGCCTCATCGCCTTCCCTTCCCCGGCCCCCGTCTCTCTCAGGTCTCGCGTACGCCCTCGTCTCCGTCACTGCCGACCGACTACCAAACCCCGGGATCGTTGAGGTTCAGACAATACTCCCCGTCACTCAGATACCTTCGGCTCCCCGGTGACCTCTTGGCATTACGCCCCTGAAGGGACACCAATCGTGTGGGGGAACCTAGCCGTCGATTCCAGGGACGACGCACCTGCATTTCGTCCGGTCCCGCGTGGCGCCTTTATGAGACAAGCGACTGGCTGTGCTTCGTCTCCCTCCAGTCTCCCGCCGTGCGACACCTTCTCCTCGATCTTTTTTTTACCATCATGAGCATCAGTGCAAGCCGCAATGCGCCGTTGTCCCCCATCTCTCTAGGCGGTAGCGAGTTCTCCGTCTCTAAGTACCAGGCTGCCGACGACGGCCCCTATCTCAACAGTCGCTCCAACCTGGCCTCTCCCCCGAACTCGGGTGGCTCCAACATCAACATGAGCATGAACGGCTTCCCCTCCGCGCCCCGGAGCACCGGCGGGCCATCACCGCCCGCCTCCATCGCCCGTTCCAGCAACGGCACCAACATGTATGCCAGGAGCGACAGTGGCCGTGACAGCGTGCGCGCCGACCTGGACGAGTCGATCCTCGGCGAGCACTACATCGCCCTACGAGCTTACCTCACCTCCCGCGACCCGAACCAAAAGGGGCAGCCGAATAAGGCCCGCGACAAGCTATTGCGACTATCATCAGTCCAGTTTTACGAGCTCAGTACCGATGTCTTCGACGAGCTGCTTCGAAGGCAAGCCGCCGCAAGGGCCCCTCCGAATGGCCCCAGTGGTCCTCCCTCTTTCCTGCTCCCCGAAAAGACCTTCCATCCGAAGCGAAATCAAGCCCGCCAGAGGCTCTCCTCCCTTGGACCCCCACGGTTCCGTGATCTAGCCGCAGACGTCTTCCACGAGCTGGAGCGCCGTTTTCCCCGGTTCGTTGGAGGCGATATCCCACGCCAGGGAAGCCCCATGTCGATCCGTGGTGGTCCGATCAGCCGCACCGGTACTCCGGTCAACGGTAATGGAAATGGAAATGGGTTCCCCCCAAGGGGCCAAAGCCGCATGAGGAGGCCTTCTGATGCCCCCTCAATGAGAGGTCCTCCACCCGCCGATCCTTACGGGGCACCAGCATCTCCGATGGGACCCAACGGCGATTATGGACGCCCAACCCCGAAGCAGCTTAACCAAAACAACACCATCGTGCCGAATAAGAGTACCATGTTGGAAGAAGATGATGATGGAGACGCATTTGCCTTAGAACAGACCACAAACGACGGCGAAAACAAGAGAAGTGCCGACAGTGGTGTCACTTCAGACGTGCGTGTCTTTGACCTTGTACCAGGAGATGGTCGATTGCTAACAGAGACTAGGCTGACAGGAAGCTCATCGAAACTTACCAGACGCAAGTACAAGAACTGCGGGGAAAGTTGGATGGCATGGAAGATGCCATGAGAAAGAGAGAGGACGAGATGAACAGCGCTCTGGATCAGGAGCGAGCACGGTTCACCGCCGTGGACCTTGAGAAGCAAGAATGGACTAACCTCCGACTCGACCTGGAGAATAAACTTGCCGAAGCCCAGAACCTGAATGACTCGATGAAGCAAGAATTACAAAGGGTACGGGATGATCATGACTCGGAAACGCAACAGCTCCGAAACGAAGTAGTGGCGGCGCAACAAACTTCAAGAAGCGTGAACCCGGCCGACGGGGACTCTCAGCTTCAACGAGAGAATGAAGACCTTCGCCACGCACTAGAAGAGCAACAGCAGGTAACAGAAGAAGTCCGACACGAAGCTGAGGAATTTTTGCGCGAGATGAGAATGCTCTCCCAACAAAGCGGCTCGACATACGAACGACAAGCGGAACTCGAGAAGACCATCGAGCAGCTTGAGCACGAAGTCCGGGAGTGGAGGAATCGCTACGCTCGCACCAAGACGCAGCTGAGAAACATGCGCGCCTCTTCTATGGGAATTGGGATCGAGCATGATGCTGCCCAGTTTGTCCGGGAAAAGGGATTCGCTGACGACCGCGGCCTCGTTAAGGACGTCCACGTCACCAAGTTCCAAATCGCGATTGACGAGCTACTCCAAAGGGCCCGGACTGGAGACCCAGAGACCGTAATTGATGCCATGAAGTCGGTGGTCGTTGGCGTTCGTCGCATTACCAAGGATACTGATGTTCCCCAAGCCCAAGACGAGGAGACAGCCCAACAACAGAAGCAGATTAGGTCCAAAATCTCAGCGACGGCGAACAACTTGATCACAGCATCCAAGAACTTTGCGGCCGGTGCCGGAATATCCCCCGTCTCGTTACTCGATGCCGCAGCATCTCACCTTTCGGTTGCCATCGTGGACCTCCTGCGACTTGTCAAAATTCGGATCACCCCCACCGAGGAGCTGGACGATGAGGAGGACGAGGGAACTATTACTCCCGTAGAGTCGTCTGGATTCTTCTCTCCAAACAGCAACGACCAAGTGGCTGATCTTCAGAGTACGCTTCCCCTGCCCCCGCCTTTCCAGGGACTAGGCGGTACCCGAGCAAGTGCAGACTCATCCGCCTATAGCCCTGTGAACTCCCCCCGACAATCCACGGATCCGTACTCCCGGGACAAACCGAACGGCATGGCCAACGGGATGGGTTATCCTGCTGCGGTTCCAAGTGCTCTGAATATTCAGAGCCATGGACCTCCCCAGCAGGATTCCCGTGCCGCCGAAGATCTAAGAGTAAGCTGACTGAGGCATGCTGTATACGATCAAGGTTGCTAAAATGTTACTAGCTTTATCTTGAAGACCAGAATGCTATCTTGGTGTCTGAAATCCAAAACCTCGTGGGCACCGTGCGCGGCGATGCCAGCATCCGACAAATCAATGAAGGGATTGGGTCTATCTCAGCCGTTGTAGGCAATATCATCACCGAGACCCAATCCGTCGGGTACGGGGAGATGGTTAACCGGTTGACGGACTGTCGATCACGACTCCTTGAAGCAGGCGACCGCGGTGAGGATATGGCTAACATCGGCATCGAAACCAACGCCCACGAGTGGCGCATGTGGACGCAGACTTTGCCGCCCATCGCCTTTGAAACGGCCCGAGAAGCAAAGGAGCTTGTTCAACGGGTGGATAGGATAGCGAATCCAGGCGGGAATGATGACTTCTCATAACCTGGTATTCCATGAGCTGAAGTGAAAGGGAGCCTACGGATCTTTACGTGTTGTACCGACAGCCTTTACATTTCGCGTTGGGGGTTAGGGACGACTACCTTTAATACCCACTATTAGGCGCAGAGTTTCCTCGGTATCAGACAAACCTCTGTTCTCACGCTTGTCATGTTTGGATTTTCTCGGGTAAGGCCGGGAGCTGTTAATCAGCATTTGGGCGAATGGGTCTGTGAACATGGAGAAGGGTATTACATCGTTGGGTAATGCTACACATGACGTGGCGTTGGACATGATTGTGTGTTGTTGTATGGGTTCTGATGATACGTTTGGGGGCAGCAATTTTTACATGCCCGGCAGTGAGCAAGGGGGGTTGCATCCAGTCTAATGTGCATCGTGAGTAGCGAGGAGAGATGTTACTTTCACTCATGTCGAGGACAGCAGTGTTGAAACGATAATAGACGTATAGAAAGAAATGAGACAAATGTCTCAGTTTACTATGGGGACATGTCTCCTGTGAGAAAGCTGGCAGTGAGTTGCGATACATTTGTTGTTCAACTGAGAGTGGAAGACGATTGATTCCGACCCCGGGAGTCATCTGTGGCACGTATGAAACTTGTTTCATGGAGGCATGGAGTCTCTTACATAGCCTTTGTGCTCGTCCTTTTCATCACTGCAGACGCTTCTAAAGCAGGACTTGACTATAGTTCTTGATAATGCTGACCGAGTGCCCTAGAAGCCTTGGCCACCGTTTCCAGCCTTCCCTCGCCATCCACCAGCTCGCCATACCACCAATCGCCACGACGAGCCACATATCCCAGTTCCGGGACTTCCACGGCGGCATGCGCATGTAGGCGGTCTGAAGATGCATTGGTGTCCGCTCAAGCCCGTCCTAAAACCGCAGCTCCTGGTCGATCATGACCTCCTCGATGAGATTGGCAGCCAACTCTTTTCTCTTGGACGCGATGGTGGCGATGCGCTGCGAACGACGCACGTTGCGGGCGATGCTGCCGTCGGCGTCGGTGCAGATCCGACCAATGGGCTCTGTTATGGGATCCGATGCTAAATGCGACTTGTTGAGGGACAAGCCGACGCCGGCCTGGATGAGGCGGGCGCTATTGCACAGATGGTCGAAGAAGAAGCCGATGACCAGGACAGGCACGCCGTGGAAGATGGCCTCGTTAACACTGGAACCGCCGCCATGAGTGAGGAAGAGGGCCATGTGGACATGGGCTAGGACCGCTCGTTGCGGAAGCGCGAGGTCAGCGACGCGTGCTCGGAGGTGAGGGTCTTCTCGAGCTGGAAGCCCGGCTGGTCGGGATGGTAGGACGCCGCGGCCATGACGACGGGCATCTGCGGCCATACGATGGCAACCTGAACACCGAACTGGTGGAGCATGTCGCGGGCGGCGGCCTTGGCGAAGTAGTCGGCAACGATGAAGTGCGGCGCGGCGGCCGGGTCGGAGCACAGCGCCCGGAGATTGCGGTAGGCAACAGGCCAGTAGCGGTCGAAGAGATACTTAGACTGCATGAAAGTGCCGAAACCCTGCGCCGCCGTCCACACGTGCATGCGCTCGTAGTGGGCGTCCATCTCGTCCTCGGGCGCCGCGGGACCAACGGTGTGCACGGCGCTGTGAAGGGATAGCCGTCGACCTAGAATTCCTGGCCTTCGTAGGTGGCGAACTGGATTTCATGGCCGCGGGCGGCGTGGACGGCGCCGGTTTCGAGCACGGAGGCTGTAGTGCACGGCGTGTTAGTCTATTTGTCTTGTTGGGGTTGTTCTTGGAGAGACGAGGAGCAGGACATATATATACCGGCATGGGTAAAGCCTCCCGTGGTGGCTTGGAGGAGAATCCTCCGAGGCGCTCCGGAGTCGAGATCAGCCATTGAGGTTCGAAACGAACAAGGCCAATTGATGTCATTGATCTCCCAAAGATCGAATCAATCATGCGACCGAAAACGGTGATGATTTTATAACACAGCCTAATATGGGAATTAAGCAGTTAGCATATAAGGCTGAATCCCGATGTGGCCTGATTATATGGGTTTCGTGCCGATGGGCAAGAGCCAACTGCAGTAGCCATGCGAGAATATTACGAGAGGATTCAGTGTACTCGACCAACGCGTAACTTAGCAGGATCACGGCAATACGGCTTTAGTTGTCAGATTGCCGATTCAAGGCTTGTAATGTTGAGCTATACTACCGCAAGTTGTGTCATTGAGCAGGTCTATACCTGGAGGGAGCAGGAAGCTGGCCTAGCTGTTAACTCCATCGGGGTCGTCTAAGCCGAAATACAAGCTTTGCAGGGCTTCCAGAACATCAAGACGGTGTTCCAGAATGAATGCCGTTCGCGTGATATGAATCCGCTTTTACTAGCTCTGGCCCTACGGGATCGGCCGGGTTATGTTCTAGACCATGGAGTGACTTGGCTAGATGGAAAGAGTTCACATGGACGCATAATATTTATTTATGAAAACTCTTGGTGAAATACCACGTCGATACAGTGCATTTGTGAGCTTGTTGCAGTGTCAGAAGTGCCACGGCTGTGCTGAACTTGCGAGTGTCAGAGGTTCATCCGAGGATGCTAGTCACTAAGAAAACAGTTCGAATTGATTGAGATCAACGGTTTAACTACAGTTATACCAAGTTCGTTGAATCACTGTTGTTAACTTAGGTCGCTCCTTCTGCCTCATGTCTCTCTCTTTTCATTCTTCTTACACTTGCATCTCCTCTTTTCACTCTTCTTGCACCTCTTTCACCTCATCCGCCTCCCTACCGCAGCCGATATCTCTACCTCCTTCACCTGGGGGGAGGCTTCCAAGGAATCGAGGTAAGACAATAAAATAGTGTCCCTCGGCAAGCTGAGTCTTCATTGTCGCTAACAATACATCTTCAGAGTCAGATAACATCACACTTCTCGCCCTCCGAAGACACAGCATACCTCAATATATCCATCTGAAGAACCCACACAAGACGAGCACAGTCATGGATTACATCGAGAACCCCACAATCTCCAGGACCCCGTCTTCTCGTCGGAGCACCCCATCTCGAGCTGCCTCTCGCTGCATCGCCTCGTATGATATCAGCCTATACTTCGATGACATAGATGAATTTGGCCACCAAGGCGGCGATGTTGACAGATGCGACAATCCACACGACGCTAACTACGATGAGAACGATGGCGATGTGGACGATGTGGACGATGTGGACGAAAACGACTACGCTGAAGATGCTGAATATATGGACGATACTGAGGACGTCATCGATACCGATGAAGGTATCCACAACAACAGCGATGATGGATCCAGTGACGATATGGACGGTCCTGAATATATGGACGGTCCTGAAGATGTGGTTGATACTGAAGATACTGACCATATAGACGTTGACTCGGCTCATCTGAAGGCTCCTCGATCCACAGAATCTAAACTCAACAACTTCAACCACAACTCAGAGCTGCTCCAGCGGTTGAACTCCTTGGTCGAATCCGGTTGCTTGAGCATCCGCCCGAACGGAAGGATGGAGCTTGATGACAACATGCTTCCCGTGGTCAAGGTTCCGCGACCGACACTCTCAGAACTCTTCCAGATCCAGCACTATCTTGAGAAATCCCCGGGCCTGTCTTCAAGCTGGATCGAGTTTCGTGAAAAGTTAAGGAGTGAGCTAGGGCGAGCACGTGCTGGCAATGCGACCTGGACCCACGCCCACGTCCGCGATTGCGCCCAAGCGGCTCACCAATCCACATTGGTTGATCTTGCAAACATAAGGGCCTTCTCAGACATTCTAAGCCGACGAAGTAAGTGTCTTGATCATTGCAGTCTCCTGAGTCGGCTACCTCAAGCGGTGTGTCGTCTTTGTGGGATTCCGACCAGCCACGTCCACGACGAGAGCGACTGGCAAACAGACTTGGCCGAGAAGCTATTCGAGCAGGATAAGTTTTGCTATACCCAAGTCGACATAATTCTTCGCGAATCTCACCTGTGTAGGAAGCGGCCAGAAGTCAAGTTTAACCAAGCCCGCCTCAACATGAAGCGGCTCATTGACGGTCTATTGGAGCACTTCGAGATGAAGCACCAAGACCGCTTACTGAACATGCCGCCGTTTCGTGCTCTGGGAGAGAAGGCGGGGGGATGGAGCTCTGAAATTGAGAAGCAACTCTCTCAAATCCCGATAGATGAGCCATCGTCACCTTCGGGTTCACTCTCATCGTTTTAGAGGAGGTGATGCTTCGGCCAAAGCCTGATCCCAGCTATGGATTGGTTTTTGGCGACGTCCCTCTTTCTTTTTATTAGTGACTGGTGACAGGTCTCAGCGTCCACTGTCTCGAATTACTGTACTATCTATCCGCCAGCCGCTGGAAGTGGTCTCTCAGCTTTCCTTTTGCTCCAGCTCGACTTTTTGCTCGCCCGTTGGTTCATTATCCCAACTGCCAGCACTTTGCAAGTTTGCAAGTGATAGCTGGTCTTTACCGAGACGAAACCGCCCCCACTTTAGGTGGGGAAAGCTTGGGTGCATCAAATCCAACAAGACTCTGCCGTCCGCGATTAGGGAATTTGACTACGGCCTCCGACACCTGCAGTCTGCAGTTTGCGCGGGTAGCAGCCTGTCAACCTGTCAACCTGTCAACCTGTCAATTGTTCTTTCCGTTTTTTTTGTTTGCCTCCCACTGCCGGCGCTAAAAGAAGATGGCCCCGCAACCCGAACTTGAGAGCAGTCACGAACCACAGTGACGGTGCTGGCGGATAGAAGTTGGCACCTCAAGCCCGATACAAAGTACGTACCCCTCACTTCACCAGACCCCACCAACCCACCTGCGCAACCCGAACCTGCGGGCATCCATCCGGTCCTGCGTGTCTTGCCAGTGGCCAGACCCCCCCCTCCGACCAAGCAAAGAACCTAGGAAGGAACCTTACGTCGCTCGACCTGACTTGCCTTCGAGGTGCGAGGTGGCTTGCCGCTTGCTGCTTGCTGCTTGCCACTGTCTTCTAACGCCTCGCCTCTCAGCCTCGTTCAATCCTGTCAAACGCCCACAACTGACTGCTCTTTAAGACTCGTTCCGTCCTGTCGCCTTGAACGTTCCGTCGTCTTCTCCTTACCGCTCTGCTTTCACCCCGAGTCTGCCAGCGTCTCGCCCTTTCTCCTCTGCCGCCAACATCAATTAGCCGATCCCCAGGCCGTCCGGTGCTGTCCTCTTCGCCGCCAGTCGCAGTCGCCACCTGACTTTCGCCGACGGAATCTGCGCAAATCCACGACGACGCAGTCCTCATCGCATGCGCCGCGCTCGTCGACCAACAATTCCCGCCGGCGCTGGCCTGTCGCAACAGGGTCCCAGAGGCCCTTCCAGCTTCAATGGAGTCGCAGCCAGCGTCGCTTGACCTGGCGCCCCTTAAGCCCGCGACGCTTCCTCCTTCGCCTTCGCCTCATCCGCTCCCTCGTCCGCTCCCTCACCCGCTCCCTCACCCGCTCTCTCACCCTCACGAGCCCGCTGTTGCGGTTCATGCCCATGCCGATCCCGATCCCGCCGCTGTCGCTCACCCGTCCCAGCCAGCCGACCAGGGTACTGTCCCTATCCCTGCCGGCTCGCATCTCCAAGCCGAACCAACACCAGCCACAGATGCCACAAATGCCACAGATCTTCAAAGCCCGGACCAAAACCTCCTCTCATCAGATAACGTCTCACCTCAGCCTTGTCTCTCAAATGAGCAAACCGCCCTCCACAATGCCCCGGACTCGCCCATGAGCTGGGACGGGAGCTCTGCCTTGAGCGACCTCAACTCCAGCCAGTTTCCCATCGATGACGAACCCACCCAGTTTCCCATCCAGCATGACTATGACGACACTGACGGCCACAAGGTAATGCGCCTCAAGCCTACTGTCGACCAATGGAACGACTTCCCTGCTCTGCTTGCCTTCGCTCGATGCCAAGGCGCTGATAATGACGGCTGCTTCAAAATCATCCTGCCACTTGAGCTGCAAGAGCCCCTCCCCGATAAACATTCTCAAAAAGTTGAGGCAAACGCATACCGTCCTCATCAGATCAAGAAAAACTGTTTCTGGCGCGTTGATACCGTTCCATCCGAGGGCACATTTGCCTCCTCTATCCCCGGGCCAGAGTTTACGGCCAGTGCTGTCAAGGCTGTCGACAATCTTCGCAAGATGTATCGCAAGAACAACCGAAAACAGATTCGCAACGTTCGCTACAGAGTCGATGTCCCCGCATGGACCCCGGATCAGCGCCTTGCCGCTGGCGTACCGCAGCGGAGTCCAATCCATCCACTGAAAGGCGACAAGTTGGATCGAACCAGAGCAATTATTCCAGGAATCCACACGCCCTACGTGTATGAATCTGGCCCCCACTTTGGTGCCAGTTTTCAGATCCATGCAGAGGATTTTCGTCTGGTTTCACTTAACCACCTGTACAAGGGCCGCAAGATTTGGATTGTGGTTCCTTCTACTTCGGTCGACGTTGCTGAGGAGGCCCTCGGACGACAGAACAGGTGCTCTCAGTTTATGCGCCACCGTGCCGAGTTTTTCTTCCCCCAGAAGCTCGAGAAGCTTGGTATTCCCTTCCGCATCGTCGACCAGCGCCCAGGCGAGACCATCGTCATCTTGCCCGACGCATACCACGAGGGTTTCAGCACGGGATATACGATTGCGGAGGCCAAAAACTATGCCGACGAGAGCTGGACCACCGATACGTATCAGCCATGTCAGCCCAGCTGCCAGCTCGTCACGGCGATTCCAGCTGATCTCCTGAGACCGCTCAGAGAGGGTGAGTCACAACTAAACTTGTGCGCCGGCTACGAGGTAATGATGGCTGAGACGGAAATGCCTGGGCCGGCGAAACGGAGTTTAGCCAGTGAGGATCAGGATGAGGGTAATCGGCGTACTAAAAAGACCAAGCGATAGACGTCGGCGCACTGGGATCGGTCTGGAGTTGGTATTTACACGTCACGGTTGTGTTTCTTTTGAGCGGCAAGGATGGTCTACGGCTTCGGAATACCCAACACGCACGGCGTACTTCATCTATCGGCAAATCAGATATGATATGATTGGGGTTTGATCTTTGCTCTTCTGCGTCTTTCACATGGGGTTCTTTAAATCCAGCTTCCCCTAGAGCCTCGAAATCAAAACAGGCTGGGGATAGGATTGTCCTCACTGATGGCACTAGGGCAGTTTTCAAACACGTAATCACGTAATGTTTTACCCTTATTATTTAAGCTTCATGACACCTCACTAGGGAGTTTTCTTGTCATAGGTGGAAAGCGAAACTTAGTGAATAATTCGTAGTATTTCGCGTTCATGCATCATGTCGATCATTATTCCAACTAGCCGCTGGCAGTTGCTCCCAGCATTACCAAATTCGGGCCATGTAAAAGTGACATTTCAGCTTGTATCGTCCAGATCCAGCCAGTTTCTTCCTTCCTCCTCATGTCCTCTAGAAACGCTCCCGATCCTGTCTCTGAACCTCGTCCCGGAAGACGTTGCGACCACCGGCTGTGCCTTGTTGCTGGAACGTGGGGTCGACGGGGCTGTTGGCCAAGCTGTCGAGGCTGTCGCTGTCACGACGAGGACGGGTGGGGGCATCGCGGTACTCGGGGGATAGAGGAGGGGAGCGAATGTCCAGTTGGATGCCGTTGTCCTTGCGGCCAAACATACGGCGCTGCTTGCGGCCAGTGTAGCCAGCGCGCTTGCGGCTCATGATGTTGCCGAGGGAGATACGGCGGGTCTTGCGGTTCCACAGGCAGCCGCCGACGATGAGCAGGAGAAGAGCGCCGAAGACGGTGGGCAGGGCGATGGTCAGGGTGTCGCCGTCGATGGGAGGCGTGTCCTCGTTCTTGGGGAACTCCTGCTTAGAGAGATGCACCCACATGGCAGTGGACTTGGTCTTCACGGCGCTGCCGTTGGCGTTGCTGTAAAGGGTGAGAGTGATGTTGTGGTCGCCGTAGCCCTTCAGGTACTTGGATTTGATTTTCAAAGGCGAGAAGCCCCAGGCGGCGGGGACGCGGTCCAGCTTGTGGAGCTCTTTCATCTCGCCGCTCGTCTCATTGAGGTAGTCGAGGCGGACGACGACCTCGGTGGCGGTGGTGTTGTCCTTGGTCTTGTTGAAGTAGTCGGGGTCCCAGGTGACTAGTTTCACGCACGCGGAATTAGCACAGTGGATCCTCGAAGCGATTGGGGATCAGAAATTGATGTTCCGGAGTTCTTTACTTACCGTAGTAGGTCGAGTCGACGAACAAGGTGCTGTTGGCGGACGGGTCGCAGAAGGGCGCGTGTTCGCCGTCCATGTTGTGGCAGCGGGCGAAGGCACCCTGGCCGTTCTTGGCTGTGGCAGTCGGGTTGGGAGGGTCGCCAGTGCTGGTGGTGACCTTGCCGTAGGCGGTCATGGTGTAGACGGAGGCCGTGATGTCGTGAGGCGCGCCGTTTTCGATGGACGTGGTTCCGTCGACGACGGTCATGGAAGGCGTATTGGTGGCGGCGGGCTGGCCCTCGTCGTCGACTTGGACCCAGGCGGCTGTCTGGTCGGCCCTCTTCTCCATGACCGGCGCAGGTGCCTCGGCGGCTCTCTTCTCGACGGCCTTTTTCTCAATGGCGGCGGCGAGCTCTTCGGCGGCGCGGTAGCGGAGGGTCGAGGCCGAGGCCGAAGCCAGGACGGACAGGGCGACGAGGATCGTGGACGCGTGCATGGTAGTGGTTGAAGAGCGTGCGCCGCGGTTTGTTTACAGTGCCAGGTTTCCGGTGTTGCGCAATTGACCGACCCGATGGACAAGAGGCGAGGGAGGATATGGGAGGAGGATGAAGGATGAAACGAGGACGAGGACGAGGATGAGGACGAAGAAAGGAGAGAGAAGGTAGCAAGGAAAAGACAGTGCGGGAGAGTCGGGATGGGGAGGATAAGTTTTGTGGAGGACGGACCAACCAAGACGAGGCTTTTTTTACAACATCGGCCTATTCCTACAGCGACCTCCGGTTGTCTTGCATTGGATCTTTCGGCCTTCGGGTGGCGTCCTCGGCCGTCTGTCCTGGCGGAGATTCAGGGGAGCCCTGCTGCGTATGTTGTCTCTCCTGGGGGATTACAGCGGGATTACAGCGGGTTGCCCCTTGTGGAGCCAGCACCCCTAGCACCGGCACTACTGTAGGTACAGGGCGGCTGGGGAGGACCTTTCCACTCTCATGCCGACGGTGCCGAGCGTCTGATGTCATCGTCCCAGGTCGCCAAAACTCGCTTGTTGCAGGGGCGGTGTTACTGTGATACGTTCTTGAGACGCCCTGGACTTGGGCACGGGAGTGTTTCGAGATGCTTCACAAAGATGCTTGGCAGTTTTTGGTGGGTTTTTATTTTATGTTTGGGTATCTAAATTTATTTTAAACCGGCCTTGTCACAATTAATGGATGAAATTGGCGCATCAACGACTAACCAGCGACCCGAACCCGTCCGCATGCTAAGAGGAAGTTTACCCTAGAGCTTCGGTGTTGATGGACGTTGCCAGCGAGTTGCTATTGCATGGTTATTTAGCACGACAAAAATTACTGTCGCGAGAATTATGTAGGTGCTTTGAGATTATGTGTCACTTTACACATCTGCCTAGTCAAGTCACACTTCTGTTGGATATGTCACAATTTTGGCCTGCGAACATGACCGCGGATGAAGTTTGTGAAAACAACAAAATTGCTTTTAGGCAACACGACGCCTGCGAACCTAGACAAACTACATATACATGAGATTAAATATGTCCATGTTAAAGCACATAATCGATTCAATTCTATCAACTAGACTGGCCTAAACAAGACATAAATGGCTCACGCCGGTCTTTATAACCCACTTGGGCTTCTCTCCTTCCGTCAAGCGGGTCCTCAGGATCCTCTGGTAAGATGGCCGAGTTGGTTATGGCGCCAGGTTAAGGTCACCTTAATCATTATTCCTGGTGGAGCAATCCTCCTGGGTTCAAGTCCCAGTCTTATCAAGTTCTTTTTTTGCCTTTGCGGAAGTCATTCTCCTGGATGCAATACGGGGAATCCTTTTGTCTCTGGAGGTTTTTTTCTTTTTTGATGGCGCAAAAAGTTCTGGTGGACAGCCGGCCAATCACTGAGTTAGTTAATGTTAGATAACCGGGACACTGGCATGTCTAGAGTCACAGGGAAATAAGAGACACTGGAAACCATTCACTTTGATTGGTGCCAAAGTAGTTTTATAGTCTCGTATGTATAAGGCAGCTGTAGGTTCCCTGCCAAGTCCAGAGTGGCCTTCCCCTTGTATCTACCACAGACCGATCAACTATCTGCCTCCGCTTCCTGATCTAGTCTCTTCCTTCTTGGTCTTCTTGGTCTCCTTGTTGCTGTTGGGGCAACTCTTATTGGGGCACTCTCCCTGATCGAAATACTTCCATATTTTCTTTTCGTCGCCAAGCTCAATGCAACCGTTACGATTGGGAGTAGGCATATTCCTTGCTATCGCTTTTTCCGACACTAGCTTGTACCGGGAACACTCCAAGGTAGTGATGCAGAGCATATGTTCGCATTGCTCGCATTTTTTCCAGACGAGCCAGCACATTGTATGGTGTTCGGACCGAACTTGGTCAATGAGTCAATGGGTGAAAGATGGATGATGACATGTAATGTACGAATCGTCGAGGGTTGAGTTGACTTTTGTTGAAGCGGTACGGATCCCTGCGCGCCAGCATAGGTCTATATGTATGTGTACGTGATATCTTATTATTCGCTGTCATGACCCAACTCCCAGAACATCACAAAAATACCCGACTCTCAATTGAGCACAGGCTGTTGCGTTCCGCGCGGGTGAGCTCTGAATACCTGAGAGCAAGAAAACGGACATCCGCTAAATCAAGGCTAGTCTCAACTGGCAGCTACTCACCTCAGCCACGCGCCGTCGCTGAATCTAGATCAGAATGGATCGTGGAATCAGCCTTAAGAACGATCAGTCCAATGAAGTAATATCCACTGACTAATTGGCTGGCTAGCTAGGCCACTAAGTCGATAAAGGCCGTTCTCAGCTCGATGTGGCTGAGTGAGCAGGCTGCCTCGACATGGGTTTAACTACCCGTCGCTGAGCTTCCGACTCTGTCTCATGAACTCGTTTAGTAACTTCTGTTTCATTTTCTGATCTTAACAATGGCAAACCCCAAACACAGTTTTGACAGCTATCCCTATAACCCTCTTCCCCATTCGACATGTATTCGTCTGCTCCGCATCGAATCCCGCAAACCAGGCGAAGACAAGACATCAAGCATACGATGTCGCATGAAGACGGTAGACCTCCACCACAGTGCGCTCCTTAAAAGTGAATCACCCGAGCCACCGCCAAGACCAACAGTTAGATGGGACGAATATGTCACGCAGAAGCCCAAGGAACAATGCAAGATCTTGGATGAGAGGCGCATCGCAACCAAGATGCAGAGGACCTATGACTGGCTGAGGGGAAGACACCCAGCGCACCGCCGCAGCCAAATTACCGACACGTTTCCAGAGATTGACATACGATACGACGACCGGGAGAGGTTTGCAGGCACGTTGCGCCATCAGAACCTGGGAGTCGACGGTAACTTGATCTTGGAGGATGATAGAAAGTCTGACGATTTCCTCGCTGGCATCAGACGCATACCGTCCAAGTTGGCACTTGATGCGACGGAGCCCCCCCAAGGCGAGCCACAGTATCGCGAGCGATTCGGATGGAAGCGTTCGGATAAGGACGATAGGCGCCCTGGAAATTATGTCGCCATGTCGTATACGTGGGGAGACCCAAAAGATCGAGTTCCTATCATCATCGACAAGCACAGAGTCCATGTGACGAGGAACTTGGAAATAGGACTACGAGAGTTTAGGGAGCTGGAGCCGTTTAAACGAGGACTATGGATCTGGATAGATGCTATCTGCATCAACCAGGACGACGAGCCTGAAAGAAACGCTCAGGTTCAAATAATGTCAGTTATATACGAGCGGGCTGGAAACATTATTGTCTGGCTCGGACTCGCCGACTCGACGAGTGACACCGCCATCAAGTACCTTCAAGAGATCGGCGCTCCATACAGGACCGAGTACGTCGAGGCAATGGACCACACTGACCTCATAACGGCGCATACGCACCGAATACACGCTCAGCATATAATGGAGAGCGAGAGGACTAGGTGGAGCTTCGCGGTACGAACGAATACACAAGGCCACAACATCGAGGATGCCGTCGACGAGATGGTACAGGTCTACCAGTTCTTCAATAGGCGATACTGGCGCCGGCTTTGGATTATCCAGGAGCTCGCCATGGGCAGAGGCGGTATGCCGATCGTGTGCGGGTCGACCGTGACTCAGTGGCGATATATGCGCGATGCTGTCTTCATGATATCCTCGGCACTAGACGTCTTCAACGAGCTCATCCCGAGGGCTCTGCACGAGAGGAATATTCCCATGGACGCCGAGCACTCCTTATTGCACGTCGCTGCCATCGCGCAACTCGAGTGCCATGGCCATAGGAAGCCATTGCCGCCGCTCCCTGAAGAAGCCCAACATTGGACACTAGTAGAGAAGAATCGAGACACCAAACATGGCCCTTTGCGTGGAAACGCAGTTCAAACGGCGTTGCGTCTAATTCGAAACGCTCATACGACCAAGCCGATCGACAGGGTGTACGGCGTGCTTGCCATCCCGGGCTTACCACGCTTTAAGATAGAAGTATCCTACCAAAAGTCTGCAGGCGAAGTTTTTGTCGACTTTATAAAGCAGTGCATTCTGAAGGGTTACTCAGCCGTAGTGTTCCAGTATCTCGATGGTTGGGGACCGAGCCCTTCGGCTGGTTATAAGCTACCATTCTGGTGTCCGGACTTGGACGGCGAACCAGGCCGACATATTGGGATCATTCAGGGCAACCACCACCAGGCTTCAGGGGAACCGCATTACTGGGAGAATAAACAGTTCTGGCCGCGCTTTAAGATGATATGCGGCGACGAGTATCTCGCCGGCTACGGGTTTGTTGTAGACACTATCGACGGGCTGGGGGCTATCTCGATAACGGACCGCGCAAACATGCACTTCCCGCTAGATTTCAAGCCGGACGTGGTTCCGCCAACCTCCCAGGACGAGTGGCCCCATCGAGATAAACCCGAGGACGCCCTCTGGTGGACGCTGGTTGGAGGCGCATGCGTGGGAGGCGACTCGCCTGGATATCTGTTTTGTGACCTCCTCTACGCCATTCCGACCGAGGAACCGCCAAAACACTCGCCAAACCATCGTCTGTGGGACTTCATCCACACCTCACGGGAATTCATGTTTGCGGGTCGACCTCTGAAGTCTCACTTCCCGCCAGGGGATCTGTTGGATGCTTCGGTGGACTTCAGCAGTGCGCCGGCGCGACAGGCCATGGCAGCGCAAACGACAGGCCGGCGTCTTGCAACGACTGGCAAGGGATCGTTGGCGCTTGTCCCGGCGTCAAGCCAGCCGAAAGATGTAGTTATAATCATGATGGGACACGGGAACCCGGTGGTTGCGACACGTCTGGAGTTTGAACACAAGAACATCGTGTACAAGATCAAGGGAGATGCGCTGGTGTACGGCATCATGGAAGGACAGGCGGTGGAGACGGAGTTTTTCGAGGGGAACCGAGATTACCTCAATCAGTTTCGTTTCATTTGACACATATAACTATCGCTAATACACGCCTACTTGGCTATATTTGTTCTCCTCGACTCCCTGACCAGTATATCCAAACATAGGCGGACGAGAGCCGTGAAAAGCGGGGAGATACACACTGAACAAACCGTTCCCTTCACGTAGAATTACAAACAAATCAAAACCCATAGCCCTTTACCGTATTCTGTGAATCTTCATGCGACCGTACTTGTCCAGGGACACGGTCTCGTCAGCGCGCATGAATATGTGTCCGCTGGAGCTGTGCTCCGTGTCGACTCCCTTGCCCTTGTGGGCCTTCTCCATCTCCTCGCGGAACTTGGTCTTGGGCTTGCCGGCCTTGATGCGCTGCTTCTCGAAGAAGACGTAGGCGGCGTAGTAGGTGAGGTTGGTGTTGCCGTCGATGACGCCGCGGCGGCCCATGAAGTAGCGGAGGTTGGCGGGCGACACCTTGCGGCCGTCGGTGAAGGTCTTTGAGATCTCGCGCACGAAGGCGGCCTGCGTGACGCCGTCTTTTGCCAACAGGGCGCGGATCTTCTTGCGCACCTCGTCGCAGGTGTCGTAGATGGGGACCGAGTTGGAGGCCTCGCGGGGGAGCTCAACACCGGCGACGTCAAACAGGTCGGCGGTCTTCTTGGTGCTCTCGGCGGTCTTGGGCTTCTTGGGCTTGGAAGCCTTGAGCGGGAGGCCCTGTAGCTCGCGCTTCTTGAAGAAGATGAAGGCGCGGTGGTATGTGTCGCAGCCGTCGCCGTCCCAGGTGCCGGTGCGGTTCATGAACGAGCCGTAGGCCTTGGAGCTAACGCCGAGGGCGTCCTGGAACTGGCCGACTTTCATGGCGCCCGAGTCGATCCAGTTGCGGATCTTGCGGCGCACCGCATTGCACGTGTCCGAGTCGTGGAGGCCCAGGCGTGGATCGTCATCGTCGATGTCCTGGACGTTCTCTGGGAAGAGATCCTCGTTGGTCTCGACGACGTCTGACTTGCGTTTCCTGGGTTTCGGCGCGGGTTTTGCCGCAGCAGGCGTGGGAGCCGGCGCGGGGACGGGCGCGGACTTGGCCGTGCCCACGTTGCCGAAGGAGGCCGGAGCGACGTTCTCGTTGGTCGGGCCCGGAGGCGGAGGCGGAGGGGAAGCCACCGGCCGGCTTCCAAGGCCGTAACCAACCGGATTCGGCAGACCCAATCCCGCCAAGCTGGGAAGACTATTGGGCGCGAGGCCGGAAGGCGAAGAAACTGGGACAATGTTTGGGTTGAAAGTCGCGAGGGCGCGGGTCGGCGACCACGACCAGCCGGAGGAGGACATGTTGCGATGTGATGTGATGCGATGTGATGCGACGTGGAGCGACCGGACGTGAATGACGAGGGTTGATGCCCAAGACGATGACGATGTGTAAAGTGCGTAAAGTGGGGGAACCGAGAATCTGAATGTCTTTGAATCTTGAATCTTTTGGGTCTTTCAATCTTCTAAGGCGGGCGATAGCTCTCAACTGGGTTCCCAAAGCGGATCAGGTATGGTGATGGCTTCAGCCAATGTCTTATGATGGACCTCACCAACCTTTGCTTCTTCGACTCTTTGTTATGCTTGACGCGTCGGTACTTTCAACTGCGTGCGACGCGTTCACAGTGGGCGGGGTACCAGTATTTATTAGTTAGTGTCATCTATCACCTTGCTTTTTCCTAGGCTCCCGATGTCATTCCTGGCAACGTATTTAATGCACCTAATTAAGCCATCGCAGCTTAGTCCACCCGAGGTACTTGGTAACATGTATTTAGCCCTAGTTTATCCCGGTCCAGGGCTGCGGCGAACGGAGCTCCTCGGGGGCGGAGCGGGTCTCGGGGGGACGGAGCATCGGGGTTGGATTCCCGTGTAGGCCAAAAGCTCACAAGGGAGACTAGATGAGGTAAAACGGGCTGGTGCACTGTTCATAAGTATGTCCTCTCTTTACCTACCGCCTATGTAGGTTAATTGATAGGGTACTTAATTCCCGGACTGGGTCCATCTCACCTAGGTAACATCTCCTCCGCTGTCTGCTCCATCCCTGAATGCATCTGTCTTATTCGGGGAATATAAAGTCTTGATTCGACGGAGGGGTAAGCAGACGGATCCTTCGCAGGAAAATGGATGAGCCCTGCATAGCAAATGAAAACGATACCCTGAGCAGCCAAGAGGAGCAGAAATGGGCTGTGGCGAGCTTGCACCCAAAGTGCTTTCGAGGCAATACCTATGTACATCTACATCAAGGCAACCAAGTCGGGGGCTAAACGGAGAAATCGTCATGTTGTCTCAACATTTAGGTAACAAAAAATGTGGGACATGTTACTGACTTTGGTCTTCAATCTCGGTTGACTTGCTGGTTGGCCTGTATCTATTTCCGAACACTCTAACTGACCGAGAGGTAGGTCGCCAAGAGATGGATTCCGAAGGGAATTTGGACGATACCAAGTCGCTCACTTAACCCCCCCCGGATTACAACATTGCCTTATCCCTAGATTTCTTCCGAAGTCGTGTTCCTGGAAGAGGGGCGCCCCCAATGTCATTGCTTATTACCGCAGCCATTGAATGACCAAGTCGTATTTCGAGGCAACCTTGCCTCTTCTTATGAATCCCCTCCTCATGTTATTGACCCCAGCTCGATCACTGCTCGATGCGGCCTTGTGGACATCGCGCGACCAGCTCGAGGTGGAGCTGTGGGGACTCGTGACACGACTCGCCTCAAACCTAGACAGGCTCCGCGTGGGGGGAAACCCGAGCGTTGTTGGAAATCGTGGGGGTGTATGTTCAGAGGAGGCTCCTGATTGGGACCTATTCCATTCGTTCGGCTGATGGTACCAAGTCTCTGCGGTGAGATGCTTACTAGATCTTGCTCTGTCTCCCTGTCGGCTATTCCTTTCCCTTGGGAAATTTGCTTCCCGAAAGAGGGGGTTATAAGATGAACATGGAAGACCTGGTTATTAGTCTGTGCCCGAGAAGATATTCTGTCTTGTTTCTTCCATACCTGACGTTCTTGTTATTCTGCCGTCACCTCCATGTTCACTATCAAACTCCGATATACAAACAACAACTAGAACAACCAAGTCATCAGTCATCATGACCATCTCCGCAGGAGCAAAACAGAGCGTCGTCACCACTCCTTCTTCATCATCAACAGCTGCCCTGAAAGATGGAATCTACGTCCCAACAGTCGCCTTCTTTACCCCTGAAGACACCATCGACATTGCAACGACACAAGCCCACGCAACTCGACTTGCCCAGACAGGCATCGCTGGCCTTGTGACCCACGGATCCAATGGTGAAGCCGTTCACCTTGACCGTGCCGAGCGTCAAGCCATCAATAGAGCCACCCGGACTGCTTTGAATGCTTCTGGCACATCTCACCTCCCGCTCGTTGCAGGCTGCGGTGCACAATCCACCCGAGAGACGATACTGCTCTGTAGTGAGGCTGCCAGCTCAGGGGCTAGCCATGCTCTGGTTCTCCCGCCCGTATACTACGGCGGTCTGCTCACTACGGATCTTATTCTCGAACACTTCCGCGCAGTTGCCGATGCAAGCCCAATCCCGATATTGATTTACAACTTCCCCGCCGCTTGTGGAGGCTTCGACCTCAACTCGGACAGCATCCTTGCCTTGTCCAAGCACCCGAAAATCGTCGGCGTCAAGTTGACTTGCGGAAATACGGGAAAGTTGGTCAGAGTTGTGGCGGGGACAAAGGAGACCTCGTTCCGGACCTTCGGTGGGAGCGTCGACTTCACGATTCAGACACTGGCGGTGGGCGGACATGGTATCATCGGCGGCACAGCGAACATCGCCCCGAGGGCCTGCGTGCAGATCATGCAACTCTGGAGAGACGGTAGACAGGACGAGGCTTGCGTACTACAGGAAGTTGTCGCACGCGGGGACTGGACCGCGATCAATGGAGGTTTCGTAGCAGTCAAAGCTGCGCTACAACGTTACTACGGTTATGGAGGACAGCCCAGAAAGCCCTGCGCCTTTCTTGACGGCAAGGATCTTGAGTCACAGCTGGCAGAATTCTCGGAACTGATAGATGCGGAGAAGAAGCTACAGCATTAGGATCCAGTTAAGGGTTTGCCACAGCGGTAAGAGGCGAGCGAAGTCATGGCTCAAGATAGGAATGGCGTGGGCGCCTGGGTTTTTGGGTAGTTTGTGGACCTTGCCATATACTACCTACTAATAAGGAATAGATCTCGCAGTACTCTCTGATCTTCACTTCATATGACCATACAAGCTGCTCCTTTCCTACATAGGGCATGACTATCCTGACGACTGAGCGGTTCAGAGTCCAGAAAAGACCACGAAGGTGACAACTTGCCTGCCGATAACGGAGGACATCAACCTCGTCTCGAGGCCTTGTAGGTACTACCTAACTGTCCTGTTGTTTCTTTACCTCATCGTTCCTCACACTACGACCCCCAAAGCACAGGGATGGCAGGACAAGCCACCCCCGAACACGGCCCCAGGGCCGTCTTAGTTCCTAACAGGATAAATTTCCGTGTCCCGTCAAGGATCTAGTGATCTCCAGCGGAAATATATTCTCTAGTGGAACACTTGCGGTTCTGCCCTAAACCCGACGAACTGGACCCAAACTTTTAGCGGAGTATCAGTATGCAATGCTTTTGAAGCAATTGGGCCCGGGGGAACTTGTCCTGCAGGTCATACCATGACCCCCACAGAGGATCGCCATGATCATTTCTGTTATGCAAGTGATCCATTCTGGAGGAGACGATCTCGGCAATGAACGTTGCAGTGAATGTGGCTACAACTAGCATGAGGGACCTTGGGTGAGGAGGTATGTCGGAGACATGAGCGACGCTAGTAAACAGTTGGGTGATCTTTGTTGCAGTGGGGTTGACTCTAATAAACCTCATCCAAGCATCTTCATAGAAATTCATTAGACAGTCTTCGTTATTATACCAGTAACTACAAGGTCACCAAACACATTGGGCGAGAATCTAGGCCGGCTAAAGCAGCTTGGATCTCACAAAATGCAACACCAAGGTTTGGTAGATGACACTAAGCAAGCAATGACAGAAAATACCGTCCTGCTATTTCCAAGTGACATATGAATTGATATGTTGCTTTCTACTGCATCCAAATTTCCGAGTGCATAGTGAAGATCGCGAAGATTGGCGAGCATCCCAGGAAAGATTTAATTCACATCCTAGTCGATTGTATTCAGAGCCTGGAGACGGTGAGAATGTCCTTAAGCAAGTATGCACAAAACAAAGTTGAACATGTTCGCCGAATCACTGCCGATAAATGGTCAGCACAATAGCCGACTAATCGAAACTAGTGACCTCTGAGAACATGTAAAGGCGCCGGAGCTCAGCCAGTAGAATTACATAACTTGGTGCGAGGTCAACGTCTCTGAATTGTATAGATTTATGGGACGACAATGAATGGTATGTTTGTGATGGGTTGATCATTGCAATTATTGCAATAGTAGGGCATGAGAAAGCCTTTAATAAAGACCATAGTAAGACGACTCAAAGAAAAAAAGGTCAAAACAAAACTGAAAGTCATTCATGGGTCGTCATCTAACGACGGGTATCTGCCGGTGTTACGAGGTTCCAATTCAAAATAACCTTATTCCAAAATGCACCTATACACCCTTCCATCTTCCCTCAAACGCCGGGAATCCATAAGTAAAGGTACCTAGAGGGCACAACTTGCTGAAACAAAAATTCGAACCATTCCGAAAGCTCGTCTAACTCTCGAAGCGTTCCTTGCGGCATCGTCTTCTTCGATAATCCGTGACACGGCTTTCCAAGCCGCACCCTGAGGCTTGCTTATAATCTCAGCTCGGGTGACGAAATCAGGAACCCTGGGCGCGTGTTGCCCGTATGTAGTAGTGAGCGGGTTCCCACGTGTGAATACGGCTGGGATTCTACGAACCCAGAATTGTTCCATACGTCTCGGGCGTTGCTCGATCTGTGGGTAGATGTCAGCTTCGGATAGACTACCTTGGTGGGTTACAGGACGTACGCTTGAGATCTCGAATTCTTCGTCGGATTCCTCGTCGGATAGGTCGGAGACAAGTAAATGAACCTTGTCGTCGTTGGCCGAATGTATAAATGCCGGATTTCGAGAAGACGTTCTAAACTTCCCCAAAGTTCGAGGAGCTCGCTTCATAGGACCTATGGGCATTCCCCCGAGCAAGATCTCGTTGCCGCCCTCTGAATCACTCTCCATGCTATCCAGGATAGCTTTTCTTGCCACCACCAAGAAGGGTTTCGGCTGATTTCGTGGGATTACCAACATTCGAATGGTGTATTTCTCTGCGAAGTGCTTCTTATATAAGGCGAAGTATTCCCTGGCAGCAACTTGACGCAGGTGCTGGGTTTCCTCATCTTCTTGGTCTCCAAACCCAACGAAGCAAGATGCGAACCACGATATACAAGAGTAGTTGTCTTCGCAGCCGTATAGAACTGGCATCTCGGTTCGTGAGAGATACTTGCAGTACTCGGCGTTTGGAAGGAGGTGAGGTTTACCCAGTTCCAATGCAGGGCGTGCGACTCTCAAGTAATCACTGCACGGCACCCAGTTGGGAGGCTGCGCCAACGCACAGTAGCAGCATCGAGATACAATCTTCTGACACATATTGTCGAGTATACTGTACCTCGAGTATATATAAAGTTGCGAGGAATAAAGGCAGCTAAGATGACCGAGAGAATGTCGAGAAGATAATAGAAAGCTGGAATGGTTCTAAGCGGTGCTTTATGAAGTCGAAGGATGGTGAAGTAGGAAAGTGAAGAGAGTTGGAAACAGAAGAACAATACCTATTGTGCATTCACATCACTGTCGTGTTCAGAGACGTGTGGACAGTGAATAGGTTCTGACCAGAAGACGGAAAACAGGTAAACGCGAAGTGACGGATATTTCAAAAAAAAAAGTTGAGAGAAGTTGGTGACTCCAGCGAGCCAAACATGGTATATATACGCTCTTGTTTGTCGAGAGGAATCAAGATGCACCTTGGTGGTTGTGGCAGAGGTTAAATGAGCCAAACATGTTGTTTATAAACTCTTGTTTGCTGGTATTGACCTAGAGACACCTTGAGGGTTGTAGAATGACTAGCTTTCAGTGAAGGAGGAAGGTTAGACAGCCTCGGTGTCTGCCCTAGGACAATGGACGAACATAGGTGACATTTTCATGTTCGGAAAGCTAAGAGTTAACTACTTGCGTCTATCGAGTGTGATCGGTGATGAACACCAGTATGGCACCACCAAAGCAACGGAATGTGAACAATGAGCAGTGAACATTCTTCTTGAACTTTTTAAAAACCCGACAACTCAATCTAATCAAAACGCCATGCCATGGACCAGACCCAGGATATTCTACAACCTCACTCGTGCTTCCTTGCCTTCTTCACCTTTTTTCGCTTGTCGCCAAACGCCTCCTCGTAGACTTCCGCAGCCGTCTGCTGTCCCGCGACCTTCCTCTTTGCCTTGCTGGACTTGACACTGACGACCGGATTCGACTTGCCCTGCTTGGTGGCATTCAGGACTTGCTTCTCGGCCTCCTCCCATGCTGGAGCAGCTTCCTCGATCTCGTATCTGTGAACCCTGTTAACCAAGTTCTCCGGAACTATCTTGTGGATCGGTGCTTACTGGTCGAGGGGCAAAGAGTCAATAAGCTCTCTTTGCTTTTGCTTCAACACCTTGAGGGCTTCATCACCACCCTCTTCGAGCTCGTCGTCGAGGGTAGTAGCAAGCGGGACGAACCGATCGTCGACCACTTCGTCATCGTGGGCCCCGCTGGCATGTTCACGGGTCACACCCAGACTCTCAGGCTTGGGTAGTTCTGCGTCCACAGCATCCGAGACGAGTGTAGAAAAGTGGGATGTCACCTTGCGTAGAATTTTAATAAACATGGCGAGGAGCTGGGATGAAGGTAGGGAAAGTTCTTGAGAAACGGCATCCAGGTCCTTGTGCTGCAAACCAATGGCAAGGAGAATGCACTGCTGAACGCCGGACAGCTTTATATCGGACTTCAGGCGGCCGGTGAAGTAGAGGTTGGCGATGGTCGGGATCAGGTCGAGAACAACGTGATAGTCAAGCATGTTGTTGGCATATGACTCGAGTCGCTTAAGATCGAAGGGTGAAAGGAATTTGTCTAGTTCCGCCTTGGTTAAAGATTGAACCTCGACCGAGTCGAGTTTGGCACCGAGGTTGGCCGACTCATCGAGGCTGAGAGCGCTGATGGCCGGGAATGCACCGAATTGGTACGAAAGCAGTGACAAGAATCTCTTGTGGAAGTCTCGTGAGAAGGCGCCTAGCCAGCTTCGGTCCTCGCTGTTCTCAAGCGGCCGGAGCATCACACAAGTGTGCTCGCCAGTGAGGTCATTGGCTGTCTGTCGAAGGTAGACGGGAGAGAAAGAAGCTCGCTTCCAGAACTTGTGAAGGGGAGCAGTCAAGCCATAGCTCACGCCGACGTAATCAAGACGTTCATGCCTCTTCTCAGAGAGTTTGGAAAATAGGGGAGGCATCTTGTTGATATCTCGAACCTTGATGTCATCATCCAACAGAGTTGCGTTGGCTAATTCTGCGTCAGTGACTCGTGTGATGGTCTCCTCCATCACCGTACCCTCATCCTCAGACAGGTTGGTAAATCGGCCCTCATAGTAATCGACAAGAAGCTCCAGCGCCTTGGTGCCATATCCCATTGACACGTACTCGGGGTTAGTGGCAATTCTGACAATTCGGGCACCAGACAAAGATGCAAAATCCTCGTCTTGGAACTGCTGACTCACGAGCCAAGGGATCAGATCACCACTTGGCCGTTGTCCTCGGCTCAAGCTGTTCAGCACGCTTTGTCTACTAATTTTTCCTTCAAGCGATACCTGAATTACGCAGAGAGGTTCGGGCAGCCTTGAGCTGTCCTCGGCAACGGGTGGTACGAGGACAAATAATTCATGGGCTGGGGCGTCGCTCATGAGCTGCAAGTCATCTGGGGAGTTCTTGTAGTGACTGGCAACGTAGAGAGCAACCATTTGCTGTAAGAACTTTTCGGAGACGGGGTGGAAGGAAAAGAGGGTATCTCGGTTGACGTTTAGAAGTTGGCATTGAGTAGGATCGGGGCACCCGCTGATGCTTGACTTCGTCTTGGGGAGCGTCGCGTCGAGGCAGAGTAGGGTGTTGAGCCACTTCTCGACGGAATCTCCCTGGCCATATCGAATTGGCTCCGAGAGCGTGATTTCGCGCAACTTCCTGCCAGTTTGGAACTCCTCCGTCTTGGAGGCCTTGCCAGTTGACCGGTCTGTGATTTCTGTCCCCTCACCAGTAGAAGAAGCGGAGCGAGATTGCTCTCTAAGTTGCTTGATCAGCTTGAGAGAAAGAGATCGGCCCGTGCCTTCATAACCGTTTATAGTCGAAGCCATGAAAACCAGGTACGGCCCCATCAGCTTTCGCACGAGAGGCAGAGGAATGGCGGCGGCCTCGTCAATGACCACCAGCTCGGCCTGTCCTAGAACGTGGGCATCTTGAGGCCGGATGTACTGGATGGTCTGACGGTGCTGTCGGTGGATGTTTACACGAACAATGGCCTTGTTGAAGTCGGGGTTGGTGCTTTGAATAATCGAGTAATCGGCGTGATCGGCGTAACCTAGAGCATCGAAACCCTTGAAGATGAACTCGAATAGAGTTTTCAAATTCTCGGGGGACGGAGAAGTGATGAAGATGTTGCTGTATCCATATGCGACAGCAGCGGCAACTGCGACACCCATAGCGGCAGACTTTCCTCGTCCTCGAGCAGCAGTCAGGGCTACTGTGCTTCGCAGTGTCTTCTCGGCGATCGCGTCGGTGAAGGTGAGGAGAGCCTTGGCTTGGTCCACGGTCTTGGCGAGGGTGATCAAGGATCCCACGGGCTGCTGGTCTTCGTTGGCCGCCTTGATGGAGTCAAGCTCGATTTGGGCTTCGGTCTTGGGCTGGTCCAGATCGGGAGGAGGTAGCTTCTTGACGCCCTTACCACCGGAAATGGGAAGCACGTTCAACTCATCGTCGATGACTAGACATGAGTTGCAGCTGCCCAGCGACAGGATGAAGCGCTCGTTGAATCGCGCAACCACATCGTCGTGAGCCTCGGTCCTGTATCTCGAGTGGACATCCATCGACAGGGTGTAGAGCTGCTTCAAGCTGGTCATGCCCTTGACCAACAGCACCACCAAGCCACCACCTTCAACCGTCTCGATCGTTCGCGCAAGGATGTTGGGAGTGAGGGCCTCGAAATCTTGCAGAATGCACATGCCGAACGTCTGACCCAGGATCTTGTCGGTCTCCTTGTAGTAGGTATATCGGATGTTGTGCAGCGAAACGAAGAGTTCGAATGGGTCTTCGGTGTTGGCTTCTCGGATTCCTCGCTTGATCTCCTTCTTGATCTTGTTCTCGCGCTTCTTTCGGTGACTGGCGGTTTTGCATTAGCGAAGTCGCATCGCGAGATACGCTCGCATAGTCTTACCTGGTGAAGCCCAATAGCTTGTTCTTGTAAGCCCACAGAACAGATTTGTTCTGCTTGATGTCCATGCTCGACATGATGTAGTGCAAGTGAACAATCACATCCTTAGACCTGTCGCCCACCACCACGAAGAAGCTTCGCTTCTTTTCTTGCAGTCCATTTTGAATGAGCGCGGGAATGCGTGAGTCTCTATAGACGATGATTAGCTTCTCAAACAGATCTTGGAACTCGTATGGCGACTTACACAGCCTTACGCGTCATATTTGCAGTTTTCCAAAGACCAATCGCTTTGAAAATGGGCGGCGCATATGCGGATTCGACTTGAGAGGTGGGACCAAGCCTAGAAAATCCAAAATTTTGGCGGTCGGCGCTTTTCTGCCGGGCGGTGTTGGTTCGGTCAAAATTCAAGGTGGGGGCTTCACCTGGCAGCTCACCTGGCCCACCGAAAACTTTGACTTCCTTGAGGTTCTGACTACGGTGTTTTGAGATAATATCCGCAACCGCTTGGGCTGACTTGTATTACCTCTATTACGATAATTTTAGGTAAAAGGTCTCTTTACCGTGAATAAGGCTTCAACTTCGCCCTTATTACGCTGAAGAGCCTAAAAAGACTACAAGTGTCTAGAAGTTGTCCACCACAATTGTATCAAGTTACGAGGCTTGGAGAAGAGGCAAGGTCGGGACTGCGTGAAGAAACAGAATGAATTGACGACTAGTTATACAAGGTGCAAACTACTGAGGACCTGAATTCATCAGATGAGAACTATTCAGTCCAGTTCGCAACGATGATTGTTACCTGCGCGAGTCTATAAAAGAGAAAGCCTCAAAGCACAATGATCAAATCGAATTGACAAATCATCACCTGCCGTGCCAGACACCGCAACGAAAAATGAGTCCCTTTCGAATGCCTGAGCCCAGGAGAAACAGCATGCCGAACGGGGGAGAATTATGTACAGTCAGAACTAGCTCTAAGTTCTATCCAGCTTGCGTCGGAGGTTTCGTGTCCGCTTCATGAGCTTCTTGTACTTCTTCTTCTTCATCCTCAATTTTCGTTGTCTCTTGACGCTAATGGCGTGAATGTCGCGGCGGCCACCCTGGGCTTCGTCGAACTTGAGCTGGCGGAGGGCGAGGCGCTCCAGGAAGCTTCGAGGCTGCGGATCCTGCATGATTTGGGGGCTGTGGGCCATGATGCGGATCTGGCCATCAGGGTCGGTAGACTCTTCGATGGTGAAGAGAGCCTTGTAGACACGATATTGGGGAACATCTTCCACAGCCTCGGCCTCGGCCACGGCGCTACCTGCCTCGCCAGCGGCCTGCGGTTGAGGCAAAGGTGGGGGTCGGAAGGGCAGAAACTCGCCAGACATAGTGTCGATCTGGAGGTACATGCTTGACTCGCTGCCGTCGGCATTCTTGATATCGACCTTGTGCATAGCCTCCATTCCCTGACTCTCCTGCTGCCCGCCAATCGTCATCTGGGCCATGGGATCATCGAGCTGGTCGATAGTGTCGGAAAGGGTGCTCATGGTATCAGCCATTCTGTTTGCCTTGGTTCGGGAAGCGAAAATGGACGCAAAGTGCTCGTCTGATACCGTTCGAGGCATTGTCTGCGTAATCGAGATGGGCCGATGTAGCGAGAAGAAACTTGATAGTCCGAGGGCTGAGATACTGTTAGTGGTTTTCCCCACGATTTATAACCTCGAATCAACCTACATTCTTGCGACATGTGATGCGTATTAGGAACGCTAGGCAACTTCTTCATGGAAGCCGTTCGCTCAGAGGCGTCCTTGTTCTTGCGTTTTCGCTTCTCGCCGCTCGCCTTGCCATCGCCCCGCGTCGACGTTGACGAGGCGGGCACTGACTGGCCGGCTGCGATATCGTTAGAGCCGCTATCGGATCGCGAAGGCTTCGAAGAGGAGCATCGTCGCTGGTGTCCGCGGAGAAAGATGGGAGTGGTTTTGGGCGCCGAGGAGGCGAGGGATGAGATGACGCCGGTCTGAGGGGTGGAAGAAACGGCGGAGGAGACGACGCGCCGCACCGAGGGGGGCAACATCTTGAAGCCAGGTGCGGGCAATCCGCAGAGTCTGTAGAGAGAGGTGAGGGGTGGTTTCGAGGTCGGGATGAATCCTGACGTTGGCAGTTGCATCTCTTTCAAACCCGGATTTGGCCGCGCTCGGTAAAAGGCCGCGATGATCGTGGGTGGTGGCGCTAACTGTTTGTGGCCTAAGGCAGCGATACGGTAACTTTGGTTGTTGGGGACCAGATGCTAACCACCAAGACTGGATGGATCATGGGGCCTTAACGCGGGGAACTGGGTCAGCAAGTGACTCAAAGTCAGAGATCCGGCGCCCAATCGTCATGATTGCTATTAAACATGCCATTAATACGCTCATAAGGGTGCGTTAAGGCCTCTTATTGCTATGGTCGGATGTATTGCAAGCTCATTAGCGGCGGCTGCCGTACTCGTCAGATAAGTCGGACGAGGGAAATAGATCAGGCGGGCTTGATAGTTGTATCATGAACAATGACGTCTTTTCTATCGGAAATATGACCAGTTTCCCAGGAGGCATGTCTCCATCTCTAACCATTTATTTCTCTCTCTATCCGTGAAACCAACGAAACAATGCTGTACTGTGAAAAGCTTCATGCTAATGTGAGCTAAAACACACACGTCTATGCTAATGTCGCAGAGCAGGCACCCTCGGATAATGCACCACCAGCCTACTGGCTGTTGACCCAGCTCAGGTACGAGTTCCAGCCAATGGAGATGACATTGGCAAATAGAACACGGTGTTGGAGAGGCAGGAATGTGAAATTGATCATCTGGACGAAAGGCCAGACCATCCAGTTGGTCTGCAGAGCAGGCCACCAGGTCTTGTCCAAGCGCTCCTTGGCGCTGTTGCCCTCCATGGTGGCCATGCTGCTGAGGAAAACGCCGATCATGACAGGCGCGAAGAGCAGCTGGTCGCAGGCGACTCGGGCGACTGTCTCAAGCCGCCTGTTCCTTACATTGACGTTGCGGGCGAGGAACCCAAACCAAGTCGTAGCCACAGGGCCGAAGACGACTACGAAGGAGTCAGTTTATGATCGTTAGAACTGGTAAAACACGCCATGGAAAACTCACAGCCTCCGTAGAGGGCCATTCGGCCAGTCCGGGTCAAGTCATGCTTCTTGAGGCCTCGCTGCTGAACAAGTTGCTGGGCTGTGACATCGCCTGCGGCGAAGAGGACGGCAGTGGTGACGCTCTGGGTCAAGAGGGGGCGAGCGGCAAGCCTGGCGTTGTACCTGGAGGTGGCGTTAACAAGGAATGTAGGAGACACAAAGTTGACGATAGAGAATGATAGCGTACCATCGAAGCAGAGAGACAACCATTGTGACGAGAGTTTGTGATTAGGAGCGGAAACAATCAGAATCTTGGAGCTTGGCCAAAGTTTAAATTCACTCAAGGCCTTGGGTTTTGCGAAACGCCCCGACACGAATTTGGCTGCGTTCCTAAAGCCACACTCAACGTTGGACGAAGTGACGTGACTATCCGCGACCCGACAACTGGGGAAGCTGCTGCAGCCAACGGCAAAAAATTGGCCGGGTTGAGATGGTTGAGGATGACGGAATACCCGGTTAAAAAGAGGTAGAGAAAACCAGCACAACAAAGCGGCAAGGCTTTCTTCAGGTGCAATAGAAGAGTGATCAGATATTGACACGGCGAATGAAGAAGGAAAATATAACGAAGCGGCGCTTGATGGATGTCGATCGCATCTCAAGGGGTTCCAGATGTTTTGTGTTCCACTGACTCGGCAGACCCTCTGCAAAGCGATACGTCCCGTTAACGGTAAGGAGGTTGCTTTGGTGCACACCGACGTCTAAATTCTGCCGTGAATTCGATGATCTATAAAGACATATCGAGGTATTTGTATGGGCTTAGTACATATATTCTCCAACGGAATGATTGAAACGAGACTGAACGTGCCAAGAGGGGAACCCCCCACGGACTATCTTCCTCCACTCCAAAGTAGCCTCCAGGCATCCTGGATTTGTCCAGACTAGTGATGTAGGTAATGAAGAGAAAAGAAAAGAAAAGAAAATCTGGGCTTGATCTCGTGAACAATCCTGAGCCAACCACCCTTACCGAGCACGAATTGGCTGTGGATCAGTTGAAACATCAAGGATTGGGGTCACCGCAATTTCTGTGCAGGTCATTATCGTAGGAATGGGATGGCGTTTGAGGAGAGGGAACCCGTTGTAAGAGGTCTATATCGAAGTCGGGCTCCATCGACATACATCTATTTCCTGCATATATCCCTACTATAATAAATGCGCAATGCCGGCCGTCCGCCTGATCTCCCCCACGACGGAACTTTCCAGCGGTCTAGTAAAGACAAGATCATTGTCAATTGTGCCATTGGAAGCTTTGTTGAGTCGGGGTACCAAGTCCGGTGACTGTCTGCACGTGGCCTTGGTGCATATCTGATCCCTGCGTACAGCGCCGATGCTTGCCATTGGAGAAGGGAACTTTTGTGTGGATGAGCAAATGTCACAGACAAATTTCTCCTTGTTCTTGTTGGATTAACGCCTTTTTTGCACCTGAAAGTCTGTGTGGACGGAATAAGTAGATAAGTCGGCAGCTTGGAATCGGAACAGGCTTTGACGGGCCCGAACAAGGGGTAATTGATATTCTACCCCACGTGGTCCTGGCTTCTTCAACCCATGCTTCCCACTGAAGCTATTGGCACCTTCTGCCACTTGCTCATTGCTCGTCAGTACTGGGTAATAATGGGATCACCAGAGGAACCAAACTGTCATTCCTAAAAGTAGAGAGGCGGCTGCTGAGCGATCCGAGTGGACGAACAGCTATTTCTCCTCACTTCCTCCCCGCTTACAGCTACCGTATTTACCGTTGCTACTGACAATCAAAGATATGTTCAATTACTGACTGATACGGTATTCACCACTGGCCAGGGAACCTATCATAACCACCATCATCTACAGGGGTCGACTCACGACGATACGCCCAAGGCACCATCTGAGGAGGTTGGAATAAGGCCATAATCCGGTCCCCTTAAGATCGCTGATCTCGTCCCAACTCCCAACTCCCTCGATCCGACATCCTCCATCATCCATCACCCGCGACACCCCGGCGCCATGGCTGACGACACAACCTCAAACGCCGGCTCGTCTCCTCCTCAACCGACCGCTACTCATAGCTCCCTCCGCATCATCACCATCGCGACTTTCCTCCCTGCGTTCCCCCTGTGCATCGCTCACGGCGTCCTCTCGCACGATCCGGTCCCCGCTGTCGGCCTCGTGCCACTTGCCTTCTCCGCGTCCGGCGCAATCTTCCTGCTCCGCCGTCGTACCGCTGACCGTGACGAAGATGGCAAAGGACTTGCGGCGAGGCTGTCGCACCCTGTTCTCGTCTTCGCTTGCGACGTCATCCTCGCGGCCGCCCTGATGGTCGTGCTGGTCTTCACGTGGATTTCTCCGGGAGGCTCTCCATCGCTAAGCATGCTGGCCGCCTATGCGACGATCCCGCTGCTCGTCAACTTGTACGTATTTTGGCCACTACACGCGCTCGTTCTTCGTCACTAACACGCGTCCCAGCACTGTCCACCTGCTCCTCGCTCTGCAGTCCTTCTACACGGGCCTCGCTATCCACAGCCTTGTCCAGTGGCTCGCCTGGCGCACGCTTCCTCCCGATTGCCCCAACTGCAACCACCGTCTCCGCCCACCTTTTCCCGAGCTACCTTGGTTGGAACGAATCCGGCGGCGACGCGATGACCACGCGGCCTTGTTTGTGGATGATGAGCATCGATATCGCGACGAGGAGGAAGGTGACGCGACGGTGGGTGATGTTGAGCAAGGCGAGACATCGCACGCCGCCTTGACACCCGAGGCGGTCGAGGTGAAGAAGAAGAAGGAGCGCAAGGGCAAGACGACTCCGCCGTCGACCGAAGACCCTGCGTCTCCTTGGGGCCCGTAAGTTGAACGAGATTCCTCAGGCGGAGGCTTCTCGATGAATGTGCAGCTTTGCGATGCTTGTTCAACACTGGTGTGACGAACCGACCATGGTTCATTTTCATTCTGTGACAATCCCTGGCGAGACGATTATACCCTTTACCATGTTGACTCTTCAGTTGCTTGCACTGCTTTGTTTCTTTGCCTTTGCTTACCTAGGTTGAATGTGAAGTGTGACGTGGGTCCCACCACTGTACCTTAGCTAAACTTGCAAAATTCTTTGATACCACTTGGACTATCACCACTGTATATCCTTTTGTGACCTTGTTTCTCCAATGAGCATGTCTTACACCCTTTGCTGGGCGCTCAGAGATCGGGAGCTCCTACGACGACCGCGCCCTTGAAACAGGGAGCCCATAGCGACTCGCCGCTATCGCTTCTCAAACACAAGAGGTTTTGGCCTCAAACACGCGAGGTCCGTTCAGGCTATGCCCCATCCATTGTAACAAATTTTGATCAAACAGCAGCACGGCTTTAGAAGCCTCAGAATGCTCATCAACATAGTAAGTAAGTAATGTAATATCGCTGATCATCTCGCTCATTTCAGAGGTTTCTAAATGGAAGCTCTCCCTCCCACAACATCAACCACCATGGCAGATTACAGGCAAGTCGCCCCCTTTCGGAAAGCGATTCCCGACTAGATGTACATAAAGAAATCTTCAGAAATGAAGCCCTTGTGCGCCAAGCCTTATAAAATCAGAGGGGAAGGTCATCGGACGACTATCGACTATCTTCATCCAACTTGTTGTGCGTCCTTTTCCTCAACGCTTAGGTAGGTACTTAGGTATCTTGAAAACACAAATCAAACATCAGGCACATGCCACTTAGAAATGCTCCTTCCAGAAACGGAACTCGACCTCCTTGACCGTCGCGGCTTTGCAGGCGGTCTTGATGTCGCGAGCTGGTGATGCAAGTTAGCGCTAGTTTCGGGTGACAATGCAGAGTAGATGGGAGAGACAAACCTGCTACTGAAGGGCCGCAGAAATAGACACCAACCGTGGTTCGCATGCTGCCCTCGAGACCGTTGAGGTACGTTCGGTCTAGGATACCGTTGCGCATGTTGGTGAATAGCTTGGGGAAATCAGGACGGCCGAAGTTGGTTCGCGAGCGCAATTCCGTCAGAGGATCCATGTCGGCACCGACGCTGTTGAGAACGATATTCTGAGTGGTGTCGATGTCGAGCTTCTGGGTCAGATAGGTGTGGATCTTGAGGAACTCGACGCCAGTACTGCCGGGAACGCGGGCGGCTTCGTTGGACTGTTCCTCGAGGGAGGAGAGCAGCGTCTGGAACCACTCGAAGGAGCCGGTGTCCCTACATACCCAAATGAACTCGACACGACGCAGTCGTCGGGGTGGGTTGGGCGAGTTGCGTAGATGCCAGATGTTCTTGAGGATGGATGCCCATGGAGTGACGCCGATACCAGTGCCGATCAACACAGCAATCTCGTTCTCGAAAACATCTTCAGCGGGGGCACCGTAGGGTCCGTCGATGCGCAGGGCGGGCATCTGGTCGCCGTTCTGGAGGGCAACCTCGTACATGCCCATGGGGTCAACTTCATCGTAGAGCTTGGACTGAGCGCTACCGGCACCGAGGGCGTCACCGAGCTCGCGGGTGAAGTCGCCGACCTGGCGAACGTGGACGGAAACATAAGGGTCGAAGGGACAAGAGGTGATGGTAAAGGGATGCCACTGGTACTTGGAGAGAGACGGCACCTGGAGGAAGAGCCACTGGCCGGCCTTGTACTTGAACGAGGGCTTGTTGAACTGGATTTCGACCACATCGTAGGGATGGCGGACGACTCGAGTAATACTGGTCTCGCGACGGGCCTTAACCTCACGGTAAAGACGCTCGAGAAGGTAGAAGCCGCCGGTCCATAGCTCCCAGCGCCATCCCAGATAGCCAATGCAGTGCTCCCAGAACTGGTCGCCGGCAAAGGGCGAGATAGCCTCGGGGGTGTCACGGACGAAGCAGCCGACAGTGTGGGTGTAGAGGCCCAAGAAGAAAGGGATGAAGAGGTGGTGGGTGTACCAGAAGGTCTCAAATGACTGCTGGCGGATACGCGCATGGGCGGTGGTGTACATGAGCAACATGCAGAGCAGCATGATATGGCCAGTGATGCCACCGGCTTGAGCGTAGTGAATCTGGAGAGCGCTGACGGGGCGGATCTGGGTCAGTTCGACGTTGAAGAAGTTGACGTAGTGGGCGCTAGTGTGGAGGACGCTGAAGAAAAGCAGGGAGTAGGCAATCTGGCGATGCATCCAGAGGTTCTCATCGAGCGGCAGAAAACGGAGCTTCGGACGGACCCATCGCATGATGGTCCGGCATACCGGGAGTAAGATAAGCATACAGTCGACGCTCAGGACGAGACCGGCGCCTCGGGAGATCCAAACAGAGAACTTGAGGGTGTTGAGACCGGCCAGTCGGGCATCGGCGTATTGTTTCCACCTAGAGAGAGGGATGTTAGTCGCGGTGAACGAGAACGAGAGCGAGAGACGAAGACAGAGGCGGTCCTTACCAGCCATAAGCAAAGATTCCCCAGTGAAATGTCCAGAAGAGGATGTGGAAGAACAATTTAGATGTGGTGAACTGCTTCTTTATGAGCTCGAGGTAGCCCACTGATGCACCCATGGTGACGGTGTATGATGATGGGTTTCTGTTGTTTTTCAAGCGAGAGTCGGCCAGCGACAGCACTAAGAATGGGTGACGAAAGGGTCCAAGATGGATCGTGGCTCGATACAAGTCGTCGCTGTGCGCGAAGTAATCGGTTCGTCGTTGGAGTCAGATTCCAGAATCCCAATTACGCCCAGTATATTAAGGTTTCCGTTAGAGGAGTGGTGAAAATGAGAATAGAAGTAATGAATGATCTGAGCCAGCAGGAAGAACGAAGCGAAAGCGATGGTTGGGTGATCAACCGTAGTGAGGGCTCTTCTGACTCGACACAACAACGAAGAACAAGAGTCGAAGAGGGCAGACGGAAGATGGACGAGCGAGGCGAAGGCAAGTTCATAAACCAGACGAAGGGGCTGCGAACGGACACGGCTTCGGCGTCGGCGTCGGCCGGGCGGTGTCGAGTCGCATGAAACCCGCGATGGCGGCACGCAGGAGGTGGTTGTTGCGTCTGATTGTGGCCGATGTGCCGGGAAGTGGGGACGGGGCGAAGGCAGGCCGGGAAGTGCGACAGCGCTGGGTGGTTGCGAAGAGGCCGATCAGACGTAGCAGGTGGTTTAGTCAGGGTTGGAATTCGGGACTTTGGCGTGTCAGGACGACAGGCGACGGGCGAGGATGAGACGCTGGGTGTGAGAGCGACGGCGATGGCGTTTCGCGGGGTTACGTTAGAGGCCAAGCCAAAAGCCGGATGGGTGAGTTGGTTGACGCGAGAGAGGAGGCGAAGGGAGAATTAGACGAGGAGAAGGGAAATGGAAATGGAAATGGAAAGGAAAAGCGAAAGCGAAAGAAGCCAGGGATATGTGGTGTTTGCCTCTCTTCCTGTTCTACTAATTTAGGTCGGTCGGTCGGTCAGTCATTCCGTCCTGCATCATGGGCGACGATTCAACTGCCCACCTAGGTACCTCCCGCCGTCATCCATCATCGCGGTCCAGTCCATCCACGTCTGTTGGTGCAGTCGTGGGCGGCTATTAGAGGCATGGGCATTGGCTTCTACGGGCTGTCACTGGCCGAGTAAATTTGGAAACACAGGGCTTGACAGGCGTGGCCCCTGGGGCTCGGGCTGGGCAGCTCCTCCTGGGCGCTTAAGAGGTGGCCGTCCAGCCAACGACAGCGCTCCAGGTTTTGGGCCAACAGCCCTCAGGCCCCTGGGCTTCCAGCTGCAGGTGAGGTTGCAGTGGGCCCCGGGGGTCTTGGCAGAGATGGGTGCACTGTGACGACGCTAGCGGGGGGCTTTATTAGTGGGTGACTCCAGGTGCAGCAGCGCACTTCCAAGCAAGTAAGTACTAATTAATGGATGGATGGAATCCTCAGCTTTAGTACGGAGTAGTGTATCAGCACCCGACCCGACCTCAGAAAACCCCAGGGCCGGTAGACTAAGGCAACTAACTAGACTAACCGATCCACGCGAAAATAGGCGAGATCCATCCATCCCCAGCCATGCTGCACCACATGGGCTATCGTCGTGATCGATGCATCATGGATTCTCCTCCTTGCGGACTAGGCTACTGCTAGGGCATCCTCGGATCGGGAGACTTCCCTCTCCAAATGGCATGAGCTTAAATCCTCCCCCGTTCGCTCGATCCGAACTTCCGGTGTGACGGCCTGTTGACTCTGTGACAGTCCTCGCCATCACCATGCCCTTATTCGTACATCCATCGTCCATCTTGGTCCTAACCGCCCAGATATCGATAGCAAGAAACCTGTGCATTAATTCGTCGCTGTCGATGGTCGAATGACTGTCGTTCGATTACATCCCTCTATCCATGTGCTCCTCTCCCACACTCTCACAGCATCCGCAGATCCTCTGACACTCCAACGCTCTGACACTCGTCCAAGTCTCTGGTTTCTCGTCAGGGTCTGTCACTGTTCCAGATTGCCCCGACCATGCATGCCGATCAACCAAGCATCGCTCGCATGGAAGGTCCTCTGGTCTCAGCCCAATCCTTCCATTTGCTCATTGGCCCGAGTCCTACGCATTACTCGAGCGCCGTACAAAAAAACATTCTGTCAAACTCCTAAACGGACCAAAGCCTCGGAGTCTGATGGGATCGCCTTAGGGGGTTTTCAAATGAGGGGCGGCACATGGGGAAAGAGGAAAGTCGAATATCCAGTGCCGCTAGAGACATTCTCATACAGTCATCATGCAAGCCATCTCGTTCACTTTTGTCTCATCAAGCCCTAGCGGATATTTGCCTCGTTGCCTTGGTTCTAAGACTTCCGAAAATCAACGGGACCTTGAAACCAGACTACTGCCTCTTTTCGTCACAAAGATTTCATGAACCGCCTCCTCTGTTCTTCACGCCAAGCAGACAATCGAAGCCTCGGCCTGTAACGAGGGAGGTTGGTGTAGCACAGCATAGGCTAGTTGCGTAGCACGGAGAAGAACTTCGAGAACGAACTGCAGACACCCATACCAATGTCAGCTGTTCCAACAACAAACACATCGCAAAAAGAAAAGTGCAGCTGTAGAGGCCAGCAAACCCAAACAAACACGGCGGCGTGGTGTCTTCTGCACTTTATACCATCAACATGATTCGAAGCCTCTTATGGGGTGGCAGCGTGTACATGCGTGTTTGTGAGACCTGACCATCAGAGACCGGGAAGCACTGTTTGGCGGGCGAGTCTCTCTGGACAGCATGACTTCGTTGCTTTTTGGGCATGTTTTCTCAGTCCCATAGGGAAGCCATGGGTGGGTTGGTCCCCAGATACTTGCAGCATTCATCTACTGGCTTCCATCCTACCCAAGAGCGGAAAGTATCCTGCGCCATGGAGTCTCAAGTGTGTAACGATTTCGCTGAGTTCTTTGACGATGTCTGCGCCCAGGGCATGAAGAACTTGGAATAAATGGCCGTGAGTCCTTCATTTGGGAGCCTGATCATGGTACCGGTTCGTGCTAACATGACTACTGCTAGACCATCCAGCTCCAATTGCAGACATTTTCCGAAAAGCACCGCAACGTCTGTCGTGAACTTGAGCGAGAGCGAGCTACCAGTCTTCATGCCAAAGAGAAGCTAAGCGTTTGGAAAGTGACGTCAAAAGGCTCAAAGAAGCTGTGGTGGTGCGAAAAGACGAGCTCTGCTGATAATTAAATACTAACAGCACATCAAAATCAGAATGCCTCCTCCGTCCGCCTTGAACTTGAACGAGAACGGCGTGCTAGCTAGTATTCCAAAGAGAAAGTTAAGCATTTAGAAAGCGATGTCAAAACTCTCAAGAAAGCTGTGGTAACGTGAAAGACGAGCTCTGCCGATGATCAAATAGTAACATTGCATCAGGATCAAAATGCCTTCATCCTGGTCTTGATCGACGCCGACGCTGATGAATATCTGGTAAGAACCATTATGGTCTCATTTGCGGTCATCGGCTAACTGATCTCCTCCAAGTTTGACGACAAGTACTATCGTAGAGATCCGTTCACAGGCGGAAAGCAAGCTGCCCTCGATCTACGCGCTGCCATTCGAGAGTGCATCAAAAAGACCAAACCCGAGCTCGCCGAGACTCCCATTATCATCAGAGCTTTTGCTTCTGGCCATGACTTAGCTGAGTCTCTCACGAAACCTCAAGTTTTCAGGGTCGACAACGTCAAGAATGCCGTCTTTCGTTTCGCGGTCGGCTTCTCTGAATCAGACGACCAATTTGATTTCGTTCTGGTGGGCTTAGGGAATGACAGGGGAAATCGCAAGATCGCAAGTCAGTCTCATCTTGTCTTTCCACTCTAATCACGCAAAGCTCACGACGTGTTTCTAGGTGCCTTTCGGCAGTTTGCTGAGAGCCTGTGTTGCAAACACCTTGTTCTCGGTGCTTGCTATGACAACGGCTATGTTCGAATGCTTGAGAAATATCTTCCCAATCTCGAAGTCGTAGAGAAGGTAATACTTCTTAAATCGTTCTGAACGGGCGTTAAGTTTACTGTACTGCCTTTTGCATTTACTACCATAGAATCATTGTTTAGGACGCAGCTAGTCACTAATATGGCCGCCAATAACCCTGGCACTATCCTGGTCTACTAGAAACTATCAACACAAGTATTAACCATCGTGCCCACAGCTGCGAAGAAGATTTCATCTTCCAATTGTTGGTTGCCTCTAACCCCTAAAGACACTGTACCCGTGCCTGATCACCCCACGGAGAGCAATGTGGCAACACCGCGCCCGATGCTAATTAGAGGGACCGCGGATGAAATGACAATATTGCTCAATGAGGACTATCAGCGCCTAGACTTCCGATTGCCAAAGCCACCACAAGCAGCTATTGATATCTCGGAACACAAAGTCAAGTTCGAAGGCAAGCGGTTCTGCATCTCCTTTTACGTCAGGGGCTTACAGTTAGCGAGGAACTTGCTCAGCGAGCCAAGTTCCGATGGCGTATGTGCCCTAAAAAAGACCGTTGTCGGGATCCGAGGTGCACCTATGGGCATCATTGCCTTTGCTATCAAACGTGGAAGTGTGACTTCCCAGATGATTTACATCATGTTGACCTGGATACTTGGAGGACGGTTGATGTTTGTTGAGTTGATCTGTTCATTTAGCAAGTGTCATGGATCCAACGTCTGATTTTGGAAAGGGTCTACATGAGTGGCGATGGCCCTTCAATTGTTCTCCTTTGTGCTTTCTCTTTAAAGTTACCTTTGAGGAAGAGATTTTCTGCTTCCACAATATGATTTGTGTTCTCATAATGTACCGTGGTTCTTTCAACTAACACAACGTTCATTAATTAAGTCTGTTGAAACTAGAGAGCTGTTTCACATGGTTCTAGTTTTCTTATGTGCTGTCGTATAGTCTGACTCTCCGGTGCTATACTTACTACCCTACATGGATACTGTGAACATGGGTAGAAAATGCAAAACAAGGGTTGAGAATGCATTCTTCTGTTTGAGGAATGATGAAGAATGGTAGAGTAGAATATTAAGTACTGCCCCTAAGGCACACGCATTACTTTTTTTGGTTTCCGCTGGCGAATGTCGAGGCTCGTAGCGGTGATACAATAACCGGGCTCGAAAATAACGAAAATAAAAATGGCACATGTAGTCCTCAGATATGCTCTCAATACTTATTCTAATTTTATTATTCATTGTCTGACACCTATCTGTTGGATCAATTACCTCTTTGTTGCAATCACTCACCTCCAAGTAGTCGAGCTCAATGGTGACGGTGGATTATGGTCCCAGAGTGCGATGGATATCGTACTTCAGCCTGGAACCCAAAAAAACGGCAAGCTTCCATCGCGGGGATCTAGGTTAAGAAAAGATAGCTCGGGCTCTAGGCAAATTAGCGGCTTTCCTCTCTACCATTAGCTTACCCGCCCATGTCTCGCAAAACTGTTCACCTAAGTAGTGGCCGCCCGTTTAGCTCAAACACCCCACACCCCACACCATAACATCAAAACCTCGACCTTTTCTTAACAATGGAAGCCCTCAGTCGGTTCAAAATTTCTGGATTATTCCACATTCCAAGAACTGGCCCCAGAAAACAATTCAATGTCGTTTCATCGATTCACATTTCTATGACTCGGCCAAGCAAAATGGTGCTGCCAAGATGGAACAACCGGCACGTGCCATGCCACTAAACGAATGACGTAGGGCCACCTCATCCCGCGCTTGGATATTGCCCTACTCTGGGCAGCTACTCGGATACTGTTCTCTTGCCTTCTTCACATCTTCATCTTACAAATGACCCCATTTTCTCTTTTGAGCGTGTATAATTTTCATTTTGTGCGCCATTCGCTTCGTGCCCTTCTATCCCACAGCTATCAATTGGCGTCAGTTGACTGAGGTGCCATGTCTGGAAAAGACGACGCAGACGACGCAGCACGCCGGTATACCACGCCGTATAGCGCACGGCATCCCATTCCCACAATCTCCAAGTACCGAGAAGAGCGGGCAGCAAGACAGGAGGAAGCTCTCAACCGGACCGGAAACGATGATGAAGCGGGAGGTGATAGTAATCAGCAACATGAGTCGAGCCAAGACGGTGCAGTGGACCGCCCGGCGAGACCAGAGGCCTCTCAACAAAACGACAGCGGCAAGAGTCCCGAAGAAGACGAATCAACCACCCTTAAAGATACCTCGCAGATAGACCCCAGCTCTTCAGATCCCAAAAAGAGACGGAAAGACATCAAGAAAAGCAGCAAGGAGAGGGCAGAGCGGGAAGTCACAGACCCCGTCACTCATCTTCCGGTGACGATCCAGGACTTCACCGATCAAGCGCTGAAAGAGGTGAATTTGGACGACTCGCCATTTAGCCCTCCAGAACGTGTTACTACCGGACTTAGTACCGAGAAGAAGTCGGATGAGCAGCTCGCAGAGGAGAAACATGATCTTCAACAGCGCCATGATGCCATGGCCGATTTATTCCCCCCTCCGGACTTCGATGCACTACGCCTGGAGCTTGCTGCCATTAGCAAGCGAGGCGTCACATTTGGCTTGGCCGGAGTCTCTATGGTTATAGTTGGCGCCTTCGCCATCGAACGGCTACTGAGCACGAACAACCCGCCCGGTATCAAGGCTGGGGCAATTTTCAAGAGTAGCCCGGTCTGGGTCGTGTTGGCTGCCGCGAGTGCTGGCGCAATCTGGTTCCTCATAGTCTCGACGAGAGAATGGATATCCAACAAGGTTCAAAACATCTTTCAAGACGAAGTCTGGGATGCTCATCGACGACAAACCATCAAGTCAGCAAAGAACCACGATAGCGAGACCACTGTGTGGCTCAACTCCTTGCTGGGTTCTGTCTGGCCTCTCATCAACCCAGACCTCTTCACCAGTCTTGCCGACACCCTCGAGGATGTCATGCAGGCATCGCTGCCCAAGTTTGTCCGCATGATCAGTGTCGATGACATCGGTCAGGGAAGTGAGTCGCTTCGCATCCTCGGCATTCGATGGCTTCCTACAGGCGCCGCGACCAGGGCGGTGGGAGATGATGGAAAGCTCCAGACCACAGAGCAGTCTGAAGCCGAGGCCGACAACCAGAAGCCAGGAGACAGCGGCAGCGAAGGTTCTGTTCCCGATGGAATGGAGGCCGAGGAGGGGGATTTCATCAATCTTGAGATTGCTTTTGCATACAGAACTCGATCGAGTTCCAAGTCTCTGAAGGAGCGAACCAAGGACATGCATCTCTACCTTGCTTTTTACTTGCCCGGCAACCTGAAGATTCCAGTGTGGGTTGATCTCCAGGGTATCATCGGGACCATGAGAATGCGTCTCCAGCTGACACCCGATCCACCGTTTTTTGCACTCTGCACAATTACATTCCTGGGCCAGCCCAAGGTCAATCTTAGCTGCGTGCCCCTGAGCAAACATGCCATAAACATCATGGATGTTCCATTCATTAGCAACTTCGTCCAGTCCGCCGTCGACGCGGCCATGGCGGAGTATGTGGCCCCAAAGAGCCTGACACTCGATCTCAAAGACATGCTCGCTGGCGACGATTTCAAGAAGGATACGACCGCCGTGGGAGTGATCATGGTCCACATCAAGCGTGGCTATGAGTTCAAGATAGGCGATTCCGGCATTCCCCTTATTAAGGACGGTAGTTCCGATCCGTACGTCTCGGTCGGCTGGGCAAAGTTCGGTAAGGTATTGTGGACTTCGCGCGTGATTGAGAATGAAATGGAGCCATACTGGGATGAGACGTGCTTCGTGCTCGTAACGCCTCAGGAGTTGAATATTGCAGAGAGATTGCGCATTCAGCTCTGGGATTCGGATCGAATGACGGCCGATGATGATCTCGGACGCATTGAAGTGAGCTTGAAGGACTTGATGAGAGATAACGAGTCCAATGGAAAGATGTCGAACCGCAAGGATGGCTTCAGGGCTCTGAAGTCTGGGGACGGCATGCCTGGTAAGTTGGAATGGAGCGTCGGCTACTTCTCTAAGACGAGAATTCAGCAGCGTCAGTTCGATCAACAGACGCACGATCCAAAGGTTCGCTCCATTGATCAATTAAAGGAGAAGGTAACAAATTCATGTGAGCGAAAGCTCCGCGAAGCCATGTACAAGAATGGCACCAAGAAACGCGACCTCAGCGAGCTCGAGCAGCAGAAGAGCCAGGAACTGAAGGCGGAGCAGGACGCCATGATCATCTCAGCGCCGCCACCTGACGGGTACCCTAGTGGCATCTTCAGTCTCCAGGTCCACAACATCACAGGCCTGGAGCTCGAGCGGCTCAACAAGCGTGACGCAGCCGAGAACGGCGCGGCGAGCGACGAGGAGGAGGCCGGTGAAGGTCTCCCAAGTGCGTACTGTACAATTATCATCAACCACCGAAAAACGTTCAAGACGAGAACCAAGCCTCAGAACGCAAAGCCATTCTACAACGCCGGCTGCGAGCGCTTTGTCCGCGACTGGCGAGAGTGCGAGGTCTTTGTTTCGGTCCGGGACGCTCGACTGCACGAGGATGACCCCCTGCTTGGTATCGTCCACCTCCCTCTCGGCGAGGTCTTTAAGGAACACGCCCAGATAATGGGCTTTTATCCCCTGACAGGAGGCATCGGTCAAGGACGCATCCGCCTGTCCATGGTCTGGCGAAGCGTTCAACTTCAGGCGCCACAAAACTTGCTTGGTTGGCAGTACGGCACCGTCGAGGTTCAGCCCACGGCGACCATGGCCAACTGTCCCAAGGAGCTCCGGTCTGCTAAGGTTAAATTCCGGACGAATATTAGCTCTGGAAAGATGCAGGCATCCGAAGGAGACAACAGTGAAGGTGATTCTACAGCAGGGGCGTGGAGCACCAAGCGTGGACGGAGTTTGGTCCTCGCTGTCCAAAACCGCTACAGCAGCTGCTTGTCCATTGCGTTCAAAGACCGGAACTTCTTGGGCGATGATACCGCAGCCTTTGGCATTCTGTGGCTCAAGGATCTGGTAGACGATGAGCAGAGAGAATTGGAACTCCCGGTGTGGAAGGGCGACTTCAAGCGCGCCGCGGCGTGTACCTTGGAGGAGTGTGGGGAGAAGCTCGGCACGATTAAGTTGAAAGTGACGTTCTGGTCGGGATTGGTGAGTTGTATTTCGAGGGATGGAGAGGATTCTTAGCTGACATGGCACTGCAGGGAAGCGCGCACGCCCGCTGGGCGAGCTGTGACGAACATCTCCGCAACATAGTGGAGGTTATTGAGACGGCCCGCGACAACCTCGAGATCGTTCGCCTCCAACGAGAGGCCGGCATTACCAGCGACTCGGACTCGACGGGCCAAGGCGACGGCCCATCGCACTCTCAAGCCCTCGACAACTATTCCGACGCAAGTTCCAGCTCTAGCTCGGACTCGGACTCAGACGACATCCCCGATGGAAGCTCCGGTAACAAACAGGGCCCCATCGACAAGATTCGCGACTACAAGCGGCGCGACCGTCGTTTGCACCGACAGCACCGGGGCCTGATGCAGTGGAAGGTACGTAACTCACATAACAATGAATGAGCGATCCGAAGCATCCGCCGAGCGCCATAGCATCACACGAAGCTCGCAGGGGTTGTACCATGTGGCTCCCCCGTCTCCATCCCCTGTCTCCGTCCGTCCCCATACCCACTCGAGAACCGACCCTAGCTCCGGCCGGGTCTCGATGGCGCCTCAACTGGGTCTCGCCTCGCCTCGCCTCGCCTCGCCAAGTGGCTCTCATTTCTCCCCCGGGAATGGCCGCCTCCAGACCGAACCGCCTCCAGACCGAACAAACATGAACTGACGAGTGCACAGATACCGCGCACGGCTAGGTGGATCAAGCACAAGTTCGACCGCGTCGGAAACAACGTTTCCGGCGTCTTCGACCACTCCTCTAAGCAACCCGGGATCGAGACCGAGGTCTAGACGCAAGCCACGGCCTGTTAAGTGACAGGTCGTGTCTTCAACTCACAAAACAAAAATGATAGTGGGGGGCGTGTATCTATGTACGACTGAAATGTCATGATCTATTTATGGACACTGGGGAGAGTGGAGGCAGGAAGGGAAAACAGAACAACCGTGTTGAAATACCCAACATTTGGTGATAAGCACGAAATGGTATCATTCATTAATCACGCTAAACGTGTCATCATTGCGCGTGCTCTGTGCTATTCATATCACCCCTTAACCAGCCGCCTTACATGCAGAGTCGTGTGCCAATGCTTCCTAGCCGTACTCAATGCGAAAGGGCTTCCATGAAGTAAACCGTCTAATGTTTCTCCAATACGGAACAAGAACCGATGAAAAGTAACTGCAAACCCCCCCAAACCATCCGCCTTTTCGTCCGCCCGCCCCGTTTATCTCGTTTCAATTCGTGTTTCTGCTCTCTTTGGCCGAGAGCCCAGAGACCTCCGTTGCAACGCCCGACCCGTTACACAATAATTGCTTTTGCTCTTGTTACTTAGAAGGTATATAAGAAGGATGTCTTCACCAATAATAATGAAGCATGATAGAACCGTATTGGAGAAGGGTTCGTCGATGTGTGAGCTAATGCGCCCTGATATGTATAACCGATACCCATGGTGATTGTTGGAGTTTCCGGAATTTTCCAGTCTACCGGCGAGGGGGCTGGTTCTCACACTTTAGCTTGTTGACGTTCTCCTCCGTCAACGAGTCCCCGCCCTCTCGATCCTGGTATGGATTGCTGCTCCTATAAGTCGGAGTTCCGCCGGCCGCGTCGATCAGCTTCGTCTCCTGGAGATGGGTGGACCACTCCTGCTCTCCCTCGGGCCGTCTGACTTGGGGTGCCAGGTCGGCGGCGGGAGAATCGAATGGAGATGGTTCGTTCTGTTGTCCGTTCGTCGTCAGAGGCCGAGGTGTGATTGGGCTATTGTAGTCGTCCGCTGTCTGGCCCATTTGAGGCATGTCCCCTTCTTCAATACCAACATGCGGAATGTCGGCATTGTCGCAGTGTTCGCTCATCTCTGAACAGTCCGAGGCTGATGGATCTGGAGGAGTGACATCACGGCGCCTCGTATGACACCATCTGATGAGCATCTTCTCCAAAATTGCACCGGTTACGGGTTTGGGCAGGTAATCGTCCATCCCAGCTCTGGTACACTTCTCCCGGTCGCCTTGAATTGCCGATGCTGTCATCGCCACGATTGGAACGTCTTGAAGTAGTGATTTGAACGGTAAGTGGTGTCTCAGAAGGTGGGTGCACTTGTAACCGTCGATGATCGGCATCTGAACGTCCATTAGGATGACGTCGGGTTTCGGGTTGATGCCCTTAGAGGTTCCCATGAGATAACCCAATGCTTCCTTGCCATTCCATGCAGCTGTCACCTGGAAGCCAAGCCTGCCGATGGTCTTCGTCGCGATCTTCTGATTGATGGGACTTGTACATGTTAGCTAATTATTACGTAGGCTAAAGCAGTGCGACTTACTTGTCCTCGACTACCAAGATGTGGATCTTGGCACGTTCTGACGGCGGCAAATCTAGATCAGTGCTTGATGCTGTCAAGACAGATCGGGATCGGCGAGGCATCGATGAAGGCGCCTGGGCACTATCAGAAGCTATGGGAACCGCGACAAGTTGCTCATACTCTGAACTGTTGCAGGACATGCTCAGTTCGGACTGCAATCTATTAGGAATGGCACCGGCTTGAGCCAAGTCCGCTTCGGCGGGACCGTTTGGCTTATTGAAAGGAATCCAAAATGTTGCAATTGTTCCACTGTTGACGTTCGCCTCCAGTGTGATGCGTCCTCGCATAAGGTCCAGAAGGTTTTTGCAAATGGTGAGGCCGAGGCCAGTACCACCGAAACGTCTTGCTGTCGAGGCATCTCCTTGGCTGAATGGTTGAAATAGTTTCTTCCGCACATCATCCTGGATGCCAATGCCCGTGTCCTCAACTGTGAACCTGATCTCGACCGACTCTGTAGTCTCTTTCTCTTTGACCACCGAGAATCTGACATATCCTTGGTTTGTGAACTTGATGCTGTTGGTTAGGAGGTTCGTAATGATTTGCCGCACTCGTCCAGGATCCCCCATAACAACCAAGTCGTTTTCGATGTCATCGCCAATGTGTGACTGGAAATCAAGGTTCTTTCGCTCAACAGCGAATCGCAGCATCCTTCCCACCTCCTTGACAATGTGCGACAGCGAGAACTGCACTTCTTCGATGTCCAATCGCCCAGACTCAACTTTTGAAAAGTCGAGGATATCGTTGATAACAGTAAGTAAGGAAGTGGCAGAACTCTGGATGTTCTCAACGTATTCTTGTTGCTCCTCGTCCAACTCCATACCGGCCAATAGCTCAGCCATCCCAAGCACACCCGTGATAGGCGTTCGGATTTCGTGTGACATGTTGGCGAGAAATTGGCTTTTGAGCCTGTTGGCTTCCTTTGCGGCAGCTTCATTAGCCATCGCCGTTCGCTTCTCTTTCGACTGCTTTTGCAACGCCTCTTCCCGAACTTTGAGCTCAGTAACGTCCATGATGACACCAATGACACCTTCAACGCATGTTTCGCCAGTCATTTTGCCTTCTTGGGTCTTCTTACCCGTCATGGCGAGGAAGCGAGTTCGGTACCATCGATCATCTGAATGGTATGGTTAACTTGGATACAAAAGAGTTATGCCAGAGTGTATTGGTCCTACCAATTCCATGTTCGTGCACATCCTCGGTCGTTGTACCGTCCAAAATCCGTTCGATGGGCACTAGGAACTCCGGGCGCTCGCCATCCGCTAATTGAGCAGTGAGGCGATTGAATACGGTGTACATGTCCTCCCCAATGAACCACCTGGTGCCGTCATGGTTCTCTTCGTGTGTGTTGTTCCAGATGAGGGCACCCTCGAGCATGGTCACTTTGCGGTTCGGGTCGACAGTGAAGAGCGTAACGTGCGAATGAGCTATAACACTGAGTAGCTGTTGTCGTGTGCGTTTGGAATTGATCTTTGTTTGAATGCTTTCGTGTACGTCGGTACATGTACCTGTGTATTCTCGGTCAGCCGCTGAAAGCAGGAAGATATAGCGTGCACGACTTACCAAACCACTTCTCAACCTCGCCGGTTTCCTTGTTGCGCAAAGGCAGAGCCCTGCCGAGGAACCAGCGCCATTCGCCCTCCTTACTCTTGCATCGGTATTCCGTTACGTATTGGTCGCCTGTCCGCAGAGAATGCTCCCACTTCCTGATCGTATCAGGCATGTCGTCGGGATGAAACGCATCCACCCAGACCTTGCCAAGGCTGCGCTCGGGGTCTAGGCCAGTGTAACTGTACCATCGAGTGTTGAAGAAATCCACCGAGCCATCATTTGTTGCGGTCCATACAAGTTGAGGCATGGTGTCGCAAATGAGCTTGAATCGCTCCTCGTCGCGCTCTTTGATTTCCGAGATCTCTTTGGTCATCACAGTGACGTCGCGACCTGTGACGACGCCGGCTAGAAACTCACCTGTAGCGTCATCTCTAATCGCCTCGCCGAGGACGTCGAAGACTACCTTCTTGCCCTGGTCATCATACATGCCGATGCGGACGCCAGAGAAAGGCTGCTCGGTTCTAAGCAGGATAGAGATGGGATACTCGTCAACCTCTGACTGGCGAGAGAAGTCCTCGGAAAACATATGCCAGTACTTCAGAAGCTCAAAGCCATCGAGGGACGCATCGAGAGGGACGTTCTTCTGGAAGAGTTTCCGTGCGGCCTTGTTGGGAAACGTGACGCTTCCGTCCTTCCACATAGCGAAAATGGGCATTTGAGTGTTGTTGAGAAGCGCGTCTTTCATGAGTAGCATTTTCTGGAGCAGCGAAGGCGTGCTGGATTGCGAGACAACGGGTGGCGGTCCCATCGGGGGGAAGGGGCTGGACGACATCGTGACAACGCCAGGACTGTGGAAGGAGGGTGAGTTGGATTCGCGGCTAGAGGAGACGGATGTTGGGTTGGAGTGGTTTATTGACCTGCGCTCTGCAGCTTCAAGGATGCTCGGCCGTGCAACGGACTTCTTTGTTGTCGCGAGTGAGGAGGAAGGCGATGAAGTGCTGGTAAAGGTCAAGGTGAAGAAAGCCTGATGGTCTTCAAGTTCCCATATAGTGATGATCATCTTGGCGAAGACCTGATACTCAGACTCCTTGGTATTGTAGCGATCGTCGAAGGCCACCTTATTAATGCCCTTGCGAGATACGACGACTTCGACGACAGCATCCTGGGAGTGGCGCGGAGTAGAGGTCTGTTGTCGCTCCGGGACGGGCGTGGCACTGGTGGTCGGAGTGGCTTCGCCACCGGACTGAGACCTTTGCGAATCCTTCGTAGCACCCCGGACTCCGATTTCTTCCACCAGCGTACCCAGGAAAGCCTCCCATGTTGTCCACACAGGGCGTCCGTCTTGCAGCATGTCAATGCCTACCTGGGAGAGTGTCTGGCCGCGTAGGCGCTCAACAACGGCGGACGCATCTTCCTCATCCGAGTCTTCAGTGACAATGCCTAGCATGCGCCCCATGGCCTCGTTGGCAAGGACAACGGTTTTGAGGTTGTTGAGGACAATGGTAGGCACCGGAAGATAGTGCATGGCAGAGAAGGCAAGCTGGCCCGGAGACATGCTAGGCATGGTGAGACGGAATGGGCTCTGAGAAGGGGTTCGTGAAGCAGCACGAGAGTCTCTGAAAAACCGCCCTCCAGCAAGCAGTCGTGGGGTGTCATCATGACGGGTCGAATCGTTGGCCAGGTCTTGAGTTGCCTTCGGCTGTCCCGCATCCCTCGCGGCTGTCAGTGGGACCCGTGATGGGCTGGGGTGGGATTCGGATCGGCTCGTTGGGGAGGAGGCATCGTAGGTAGTAGGAGTGGGCCTCAAAGCTCGGGACTGGCTGCTTGCACGAGGTTGGCTAGGAGGGATCATATCGCATCCGCTCCGTCACGAGGCATGGAGGGAGTTGGGTTTTGTGAAGGTGTCGGAGGATGGGGGTCCGTTTAGTCGAGAAGCTGAAGTGCTGAGGGCGATATGGTGACTGTTGTTAGAGGAAGATCGGTCAAAATATTGTCAGAAGAGGTGTTGTCGGCAGAATCGTCGTCGGTAGAAGTAAAGTGTCGTTAGGGCTTAACGAAGCAAAGGTCTCGGAGCCTATGCTAGGGTAGACGACGGAGCTGCAGGGAACTACCACGAGACAGAGTAGTGCAGGTTGAGGATTAACATGGCGTGGAGGGTATGCAAGCGAAAGCTGCCGACGAACAGCAAGGCGACAGAAGCAAGCAGGCTTTATGTGGGAAAGCTTGGAGGAGTTCCGAGAAGACGCTCGCTCCGATAGTCAGTCAGTAGGAAGTAGGAAGTCGTCGAGCGGATCACGGAGGACCGGATGGAGCAGGTCGGCGAGCCACGGCAACCAGCGAGGATCAATGGCAGATGAGAGAGGTTGTCGGGTCGAAGTTGAAGTGCTCTAGGGGCGGCAGAAAGGTGGAGGAGAAGGAAGTGGTTGATCTGGGCGGCGAGAGGAAGAACCACAAGGCACATCAGCCCAGGACCTAGACCGCGGCGGCTTAAAGAGAGCTAGGACCCGGACCAGGACCAAAACCAGAACCAGAACTAGAACCAAAACTGGAGCTAGAACTAGAAACGGAGGTTTGTGCTCTGTGAGCCAGACGGGTAACGACAGCTAAGTTACAGCTACAGAACAGACAGTCCGAACGGATGCTAGTGGAGTGATGGATGGATGGGTACGGGGGCGTGTTTCGTACAAACAACTGCCTCTACCGCAGTAAGGGTCGAGGTCAGCGGTCACTTTGAGTTGGGGGTACGGACGGGGATTGAGACCCTGAATTGACGGTTTTATTGGAGCTGAGACGTCGAGGGGCTTCCATCCATGACACCTCCGCCATGAGCGCCGACGAGCGGGGGGCGCCAAAAAGCGAATACCGTGCTAGGGGGATGGATGGGGCGTTCTTTCTAGGGGCCCTACGGGGTGAGCCTCTAATGTGGAGGGTCCATTGACGCCGCAACGGGGGTGTTCCAGACGGGTGGGGGGGGGGGGCTAACTTGGCTACTTGGGGCCAGGGCTCGTGGGGCGCTAGGGCCGGGGTGTGTACGCGCAGTGCCGATCTAAAATACGGCTACAATGGGAAGACTTTTTTAATGGAGGGGGGCACAATTCGCGGTGAGGAAGACAATGTGGAAGGCAAGATCGACGAGTTTGGCATGATTGAGAATGCTGGGGAGGATGTTTGCGCAGTCATGCTTGCGGCATGTTTATGGTTGATTGGTAGACTCTACTGAATAAGCCGAACAGCGGCTACAGTATGTCGGTGAGTTTAGGTCAAGTGTTAGACTTGTTGAGGTGTTCCGTTGATAGCCCAAGCAAAGTCATCAAAGTCACTAACAACGATACTCAACCCAAGCTCTGTCCATACTTATCTACCTTACCCCACTACTTTACGAGGTAGTCCATCTCTTAAGGCCCAAGGTTTGCTCGTCTCCAGCTCCTTAAGCTCCTTAGCTCCCCAGCTCACAACACAGTTCGATCTTAGTGAGGATATTCTAGTCCGGGCATCACTACAGAGATTGTATCGCTGCCCCATGTCGCGGTTGCACTGTCAGCACTTGCGAGTTGCGGGCACAGCATGTTCGTGCACACAGCTGCGCTTGCTCCTTGCTCGTGCTGTGCCGCGACCAACAGCGTACTCCGAGTTATCACATCCTCCTGTACGTCCGTTGACTCATTGAGGAGAGTTGCAGCGTTGGTTGCTGAACATCCGTTCCCTTTCCATCCATGATCTACGCTGCAGCAAAGCTCCTCTGCTGCCAGCAAACTAGTCCGAGCAAACCCGCGTCCACCTAAGGTACCTTGCATTGCAGCAAGTAAGTACTTATTCAGGGGCCCGGAAAAGGCTACCAGTGGAAACAGCATTCTATTTGCTGCCGTCGTTTTCACAAGAGGGTTGGGCTACGGCTAAATATCTTTGCGTTGGGCTCTCGTTGGCTGGTGTCGTACAAGATGTGATGTGGATAACAAAATGCCTTAATGGCCTTGGTGGAGAATTGTCCTGCTTGCTATAGACTACAATACTTCGGATGGCATCTTGACCACGACGGCATTCAATGTTTGTAGATGCTACACTACTGTTACCAGCGAGGGGAGAGGGTTACAACACACATCGGCTACTACCTCACTAACCTACCCATGCCGCTTGAGGTGGTTCCGGTAGCAGGCCCGCTCACCAGTGGCAAAAAAACATCCGCACGATCCCACCAGCCAAGTTTCCTCTCCTCCATCTGTCCATCTCCAACTCCACCTCCGCCTCAGCCTTCCTTCCGCTCCCCTGTTCTCAACAAGCAGCGGCCACAGGCTGCCACCGTAAAGTGCCCCCAGATGCTCGATAGTTGACGGTCAACTACACGCCGCCGCTAGGCAGAATACAATTTCCTAGACACACCACAGCTGCTTCGCGCAATCCGGCCCGAATCCTTCCAACGGTCTCGACGCCCGGCTTGCCAGCCTTCAATGCCAAGTCTGGGGTGGAACTCCCAGTCGATTGACCGTCGATGGGCACAGTCTTACGCACAACGTGCTCGCTCTTGCACTCACGTACGAAGCTCACACACTACCACTCGTCGTCCCTATCGCGACGTCCCCCCTCCAAGAAAATGCACGGCACACAGGAGACCAAGGGAGGGCTGGCGAATGGGATCTTCCTCCTCTAGGCACCAGATGGACATGGAAGGGGGGGGGGGGGGGGAAANNGGGGGGGGGGGGGGGGGGGGGGGGGGGAAGCAACCAAAGTTGACACGGAGCGCAGAACTCGCAACGAAGCGAAGCATCTCGGGAATGGACCACGGGCCTAGCCAAGCTACTACCAATTTCCCAGCCCGACCAGACTCGGGTGTGAAGGTCTAGTCGAAGCTGCTGCTTTGTGAACGTGGCAATGCCGGCGGCAGAGGCCTAATGACTGACTCTCCAGGCTGGAGGACTCAGAAGCAGGCTCTGTGGACTCAGTGGTGGCACTTGGGGTGACGCTTGTAGTGGCATTCGAGCACGGAACCACAGATGGAGCCCTTGTAGATCCATGCGCTTCTCCGATGCCAAGACCTGGACCAAACATTTGTGTTCCCACCCCGGCCTCGCGTACCCTGGCCGTGGCTTGCGTTAGCAATGTCTCTCGAGGCTCGCCTCGCCCTCACAGCCACCTAGAACCTCCATAGGCCCTAGGCCTCTTGGACGTCTAGACTCAGGCCGCCCGCTGTGCTCGTAAACCCGATCCATAGACCCCTGCGAACCGGAAAGATCGAGGTGTCCGTGGTCCTCCGATCGTGTTTGCGAAGCATGCCGCCGCGGCTCTCCTAATTCATTCATCCGTCCATGAAGATCCGTCATCCATAAGACCCTGGACTATTGGAGGCGCGTGTGGCTGCTTTGTCCACACTCTTGGACCCTTGGACCCTGGGACTGGGTTTCGAGTGTTGCCAGAGCTGCGGATAATTAGTCCATCCTCCAGCTTTGGCCAAGCTTTACCAAGCTTATCCGAGTATTTGGTGTGTGGGACCGACCCCATCACCACTCGGTCATGGCCTCCGCTACGAATTGACTCCCTCGAATTGTTTCTCTTGACTGCCGCTTCAAGCGTTCCCGCCTAGGGGAATTATTGCAGTCTCACGCCCCCCCGGCCCCGGGCAAGAGTCGCCCCAAACGACCGGTTCTCTCTCCTCCTTCATTTTTGGATCCAATCGTTGTCAAGCCCGATCGTGGCCGAGCCCGCCTTGCCGATCATCTCCGGTTTCGATCGGCGCCTTTCCTAAACCCGCAAAGCCCACGACGTCATAAGAGCTCAGAAATCTCAGGTCCACGATCCCCCGTTGCCTTCCCCTGGTTCCTCGGAACCCTTGGGGCTCTTGGCTAGTATGACGCATGACGAGCATGACGATGGTTTGGCAAGATGACGATAGCCTTGCAAGCCTCTTTCGCAACATCATCATCACCGGCGTGTGTCGTTGCAGACAATGAAGTCATCGCTCACGCACCGCACAACGACGAAGCAGGGTCCAGGGGGGTATCTGGGGTATCATTGAATAAGCTTCCTGAATACTACAGTACTGATTGACCAACAAATGCAGACACACGCTTGCCACTATCGTGAGTTTTCTTTCATCTTTCCGCACGTTGAGCATGTCCACCACTGCCGATCCATCTCGGTTCCACAGAAACTACAATGCCATACCTGCGGTGCTGCGGAAGCGGCCGGCCGTGATGAGACGACCCTTTGTCGGGGGTTTCGGGGACTCTGTGTGAGGTCAATGATCGGCTGCTGTCTCGCAGGCTCTGGCGATCTAGATCGGCGAGCCTTGGACTTTTTCAAAGTCTCTACGGATCTCTCCGACCCGCACGCATCACAGCACAGAAATTCTACGGGATTGAGTAACGTGCAAGTCGCACATGACCAGTCTCGTACCTCGTCCGTTCCCTCGGAAACCGCCTGTCCGCTCTCGGCATGACGATCTCTTCCAAAGTCCGGCGTATCAGCCAGGGGCGCTCTCCCGACTCCTGGGTCTCTGGCCATCACTGAGCCGCCTCCATTGCCGGTGGGATTTTCCGCCGTGGGTGGAATGTAGGAACTTCCATATTTGACAAGGTCGTCTTCCTGGACCAGCTCCCACAAGGCTTGCGAGATGGCCGCCTCGTTTGCCTCGTCTTCTTCCGCCTGTGTCCGGAATCCATTTTGGGTTGCGGTATCTGCAATGCTCCGAATTTGAGAATCGCTCAACTTATCCGTAGCGCAACCCTTGAGCGTCTTGTTCCGCCTCTCCGCGGCATCCGCGATGACTTTCCGTATGTCCTCACCAGGTCGCGGAGCTGCTCCTCCTAGCCGTTTACCGCCGCCAGTCCCAGTGGGCAGTGCTCGACGCTTCTCGGCAGCATCTCTGGCCAGTCGGCGGGCATCACGCGGTGGCATCCGGGCGCCTCCCAGTCGACGGCCCGTCGAGAGGAAGCCCTCGCCGGTGTATCCCTTGAGAAGCAAGCCCTGATGCTCATCACGAAGTTGGTCCCAAAGGGCGTGGAATTTCGCGTCATGGGGGCCTTGCACGATATGGGCGAGTTCGTGAAGCATGGTGTCGATGACGCTCTCGATGGGTAAAAACTGGCTCCGATCCCCCGGATGCCGCAAGCGAAGGCATATCTTCCTTCCCCGGTCCACATTCAGACCTTTATCTTTGTTCAGCTTCTTGAAATGGCAAACCACAGGATGCGAACATACCAAGCAGGTTGGCCTGGTCAGGGAAGAACTCAGCCAGTTCTCCGACCTTCCAGCTCCGGGCTCTCATTATCGGCTTCACGATCGATGCCACCTTCTTAAGCGTATGCAGTGCATCGCTTGCCCTGGGGAAGCCTGCCAGGTGCACATAAGAAAAAACCAGTGTATCACTTCCGGACATATTTTGTTGTTTGAGGTTACTGGCCTGTTACGATACGAAAGCTGACGTGCATGCAACTTGTGTGCAACCTGGTGCAAAGGGAGCGGAAACCGATTTTCAGACGTCAAAGTAAATATGGTAGAGCGCAAGATAATTACGCCTCAGGTCGAGGTCATATCAGCGATTCGTGGCCAAGATGTTGTTCGTTTCCCTAACGGCCACGTCAAGCGACTGGTGCCTTGGGCTTGGGCCACATTCGCCTTCCGAGGCGTAAGTTGATCAGTGTTGCTTTCGCAAGCTGATTAGAATCAGTCTAGAAATTTCCAAGCCCGTCCACAAACTGATTACTAATATCCATCTCGTGCTTCATGACAGAAGATCAAAGTTCCCTTCCGCATCGGTGAATTCTCGTGTATCTGTGTCGCATGAGAGACTAGGGGGCACTGTTTTATTTGTTTCGGGGGTTAAATGCCAATAAGATCTCTAAGTTTGACCCATGCCAGTTGACGACACACAGGGTGAATCACAACTCGTTCATAGTTATATCCTAGTTATACATAGTAGACAAACTACTAAGAATATCCCATGTCAGGATACTGTTCAATAGATGATGGTCATTGACCTCTACAATATAATATTCTTTCGCTATTCGCAACATGGCGTTGCGTTGCCCAGATGTTCCAGTCAAATATCATCCATCCGTCCAATGTCTTGCACATATCGACCACCACAATGTCTCATAGAGGCTTTGTGGCCAATCCCCTCAGCCTCACATACGAAATCACTTCCCCTCCTCCAGGGTTCTTACAGACCACCTTCAGCACATCGGCACACTCCTTGATAGCCTCCTCTCTCTCCTCCGCCGGCACCGCATCCAGAAGCTGGCTCGCAAATAACCTCACCCAGCCCTCCACGCCTCCCTTGTCCGCCTTGGTCGGCCGCCACTCCCGCTCGGCCTTCTCCACCACGAAGCCGACCTGCTCGAGCTGCGCCGTGACCCAGGCCTCATCGGGGAAGAACCACGGGTCCGCGGCCAGCGCGGCGGACATGCCGATGCGGCGGGCTACGGCCATGAGAACGGCCGTCCGCATCTCGCTGACGTTAGACTGGCCGCCCATCTCGAAGGCGAAGGTGCCGCCGGGGGCAAGCGCCGCGTACACGCCCTTGAAGAAGTCGGGCCGTGTGGCCTCCGGGCGCAGGATCCAGTGCATCGCGGCGTTGGAGAAGGCTTTCGTGAAAATGCCTTTCTGCAGTTCCGGCTTAGATATGAGCTGCGTGGCGTCGATGACTAGAGGGTAATGTGTAAGTCGTAGTTCTCAAGAACTGGAGAGGTGAGTAAAACGAACCTTCAAAAGTGCTGCTCTTCGAATCTTTGCACAACTCGCGCGCCGAGTCGATCATCGAGGCAGAACTATCGATTCCAACCATCGACCCACTGCCTTGAGCCAAAACCTTTGCAAACTCGGCATTCAAGATTCCATCTATAATTAAAGTCAGCTCAGATCGCACTTGTCACCATCTAATAGGAAACCCACCACCACAGCCAATGTCGAAGAGGACATCGTCCTTCTTGAGATCCAGCCACTGGACAACCTTTCCTGCTAGCTTGGGCACAAACGATGCCACGTTCTGGTACTCCTGTATTCGCGTGTAAGTCGCAGCGTTCTTGCTCTAGCTCTAGAGTCGTGGGTCCAAAGGCAACAGGGGAGAACGTACATTCGAGGTCCAACGGTCTTTTTCAGCGGCCATGATTACACAATTGAGCTCGGAAAGCTGGAATACTATAAGTGTATGATGATTGTTAGGAAACCTGAAAGAAAACAGCTGTTCTTATACCCATGGCCCAACTGTGCTTCTTACCTTGAGGGGAAGTTCGGTTTGAGGCGGCGCCGAGATCGGAGCCTTGGTCCCCGGATCCTTTAACACCACAGACGAGCGCCCCAGTATCATTACCTTTTACTTCAACCTGATTTGCCCGCACAAAGATAACGGTTATTTCGGCATTGGAGGTATTGGATCTTGATGTGGGATTCACGTTTTCAAGTCCCTGTTCATATCAGTTGTGGATGACACGTTCTAGCGTGGTCTTGGATGTTTAGACCAACTGCCGCGGAGTCTTTATCATTATTGCAGGCGGTCAAGGGCATTATTTTCCCTCACAAACCCTCAATTAGTCAATCTCAAGCTGCGGGAACCTGTCCTCGTCTAGGGAATCCTCAATCCTCCCCATTATAGTCAACACTTTCTCCTCTTCCAGCCGCCGCCCCACGACCTGGATGCCAACGGGCAAGCCATGCATTGCCTTTGCGTCATACAGTTTATACGCGCCCTGGGCAACTCCGTTTAGCTTGTTCAGCCTGAAGTCGCTTGGTAATTGATCCTTGGCCTTGTCTACGTGAGTGACCGGCATAACTCCAGCCGAGTAATCCAGCTACGGCAGTAAGCAATGTGTCAAGCTAGTCGAGAAGTGGCTGGACTTACCAAGTTGAAGAGAAGCGTGTATCCGCAGCTACTCACAGCTTGATGCATTCCCTTGTGAGGAACTGCGGGGGTTGCGTTCGGCGGAGCAATCAGACAGTCGATATCGGTCTCATCCCACCAGTCGAACCATCTCCGCTTGTAAGCCTCCCGCTTGGCATTGAGCTGCCAAATTTGGTATCCAGTCTGGGGCTTCCAGTTTTCGAGAAGTCCTAGCCAGATGAAATCTCGCCGGATGTACTTGACCCAGAGATAATGCAGGTACCTTATGGGTCGGGAAAGCTCCATGTACCACCTCATCTGAGCCACGCCGGGATCGTTCTGTTCTCCCCGGCGGAAGAACGACATGGCCGTCTCGAGACCGTCACTATTGATGAGGATAGATGCGAGGCGTAATGCTTCGTATGGTGATGGAGGGTCAATCTCCACTATTTCATGTCCAGCTTTCCTAAGAGCGGCCTCAGTCATCTCCAGAGCTCTCTTGCAAGCAGGGCTGGGATCCACGACGCCATCTGTGCGAAAGACACCGATTCTTAATTTCCTGTGGGAGTATTCTCGCTCAATCTGTGATCTCCAAGGAAGGGGATGGCAAGAATAGTCATAAGTCCAGGGTTTCATCTGGATAAAAGCTCGTGTAAAGTATGTCAAGTCGTCCAAGGTCCGGGCCATAGGACTATAGATCGCAGGCACACCGTCCTGTCCAGGCATGCTAGTACATACTCCAGTCTTGAGCCATCTGCCTGTTGAGCACTTCAAGGCGTAGACTCCTGAGAAGTGAGCTGGCACGCGAACACTGCCGGCAACGTCACTGCCGATGCCGATTCGGCCGCCGAGCGCCAGGAGAGCACCTTCGCCTCCGGTTGATCCGCCAGGGGTGTATTTGTTGTTGTAGGGGTTTGTGCTTTGCCCCCAAATATCGTTGGATGACTCGAAGCTGAGGAGGGTAATGGGAACATTGGTTTTGACATAGGGAACTGCGCCAGCATCCTTGAGCAGTCTTGTCATTGCTCCATCAATATGCTTGGCATTTCCCACATTAATGCTCATGCCTACTGTGCTATCATAGCCGCCGACATCAATCGTGTCTTTCAAGCTCACCGGGATGCCGGCTAAGGGTCCGTCGAGGTTGATAGATCCGTCTGTTAGCCACTTTTCGGCATCGTGAAGCATGATCTCCGTAAGACAGTTTGCCTTAGCGTGGGCCTTCAGGGCAACTTTGCCGTAGGTGCCGAGGTAATCAATTGCCTTCCTTGGGTCCTGTTGCACATCTTCGACAAGTTCCTCAATGGGCTTGTCTAAAATGTCCCGGTCCAAGACACTAAAGGGACCATGGTATGACCGAAGAGCCTTGATGCGAGCGACTCTTTGATCTTGCTTGAATCTACTAACACCATCTTAGTTCAGAGAACGGCATACAGGCAGGGGGGTATGTAAGGAAGCAAGTACCAGTCTCGACGATGTTGCAGAGTCTCCAAGAGAAACATGACGACGTGTAGCCCACCAATTGGGAGAGCTATCGGCGAGAGGAAGCGAGATCAAATACCTAGATGAAGCTGAAAGAAGAATAGAGGCAAACTGACTGACGTAGGTAGGTAGTAGTGTAGAAGTTTGGACGAGACTAAACCAGGTCACGGGGTCTCAGATAACAGAGTTCTCCGATGTTGGAGTGGGACCGCTGGTAGCCGTCATTTTTTTCTCCCCGCAGTGAGTCTTCATCCGGTCATCGACTTACCAAGGCATGTGGTGTGGCGGGGGATGCTACAGCGGGGCTCCGAGCCGCAACCGTTACAACGATAGTCAAACAGGAACTTTTCCACCACAAGATTCTGTGAGGTGTGACTTTGAGTTATGTCTGATATTGAGTGTTTTAAAATTCATTCATTTTTATGCTTTTTAATCTGATCGATTTATAGTTGACCATGTATACCCGATGGATCTGCTGTGTCCGAAGTAGACCTTCACGGGGGCTGTCCGACAACTCAACTACTAGATGGCCATGGCTGAATTGAGATGATTTTGCGTATTGTATACTTCTTCGGGATCGACTTGGATTTATCAGCGCTTGCTACTGGAGGGCCAGTCTACTTGGATGCACCCAAATGCTGTTTCAGTTGCCCAGTACCACCCCAACGCAGAGTCGTCGGCTGCGTTGTCGTCTGCATGTTAGAAGTCAGTTCAAAGCACTGCAACGGGAACGTCACATGCGCCGTTCACATTGCAGATATGGTTAATATCAGGATAAAGACGTTTTATTACGTAACAGCCTCTCATCTAGCCGTTTTTGAGAGTTGACCTCATGATGACTCGCTTTTCGGTATTCACGAAGCACTGACAAGATCAGTTCTTTAACTGCACTTCGTACACAGTGTCGGTTACCATTTTCCAAGTTCAAGAAGCAATCTCACAAAGAGTGGCACTGCTGGCAGTATGCCTAGGAAGCTCTTGTACACCATAAACACAATCGTAAGCTTGAGATTGTTCTGAACGAGATGTGTGCTTTTCTTCTTATCACGATTTGCTTTTAATGTAGCTTTATTAACCAACCTCTGTTCGGTGAGGCGCCGGAGATAAAGAGCCGGTCATAGTTGGACGACCAAAATGTTTCACCGAATCTATGTAACGGGTCACACGCTCCAAGACCTTCGTCTCCACCTGTTTGCCGATGGGGGGGGGAAATGTATTTAATCACATTTGATGTCTAGATTTAGAGCAAATCTGGCGATTTAATCGAAGATTGGAGACCTTGGATTAGTTAGTAAGTAGATACGCGACTGGCACCCAACCACCGGGTGAAAATCCCGAGGTCCGTGCACGAGACGGTCCGCGAACTCGGCAATCAAGCTTCTCCACCAGCATGAAAGTCCAACATCGTCATATGGGCCCAACCCAAATTTCTTTCTTTCCTGTCACCCACAACCCATCATCATGTCGGCAGATGACAACAAGTTCCTCGAAGTGGTGAGTGCTGTCGATCCCTCACATCTCCCGCAAACTAACAAGGCCCTTGCAGCTCAACGGCGTGCTCCCGCACCTCCGCCGCTACTCCGAGGATGTTGCCCAATTTCTCGATGTCAACGTCGACCGAGCCGCCGTTGTCGTCCGCGAAACTCTTGCCTCGACAGAATGGATCCCCGAAGTGGTGAGACCCAAGGTTCCCGTCAAAGCCCCAGTGGAGGTCGTGGCACTGTCGCGGATGGAGAAGGTGCAGGACTGGCTGGCGAGCCACAAAATCTTGACCGGCATTATCATCGTCACATGCGGAACCGTTGTATTCCAAGGATACAGGACGAGTGTTCTCTACAGGAAAACAAGAAGAGCCAAGAGGGCGCGGAATGGCGGCCGTACCGAAGTGGTTGTCATTGCAGGCTCTCCCACGCTGCCTCTGACCAAGTCGTTGTCCCTCGATATGGAGAGGCGAGGGTTCATCGTCTACATCGTCTGCAACGCAGCCGAGGATGAGTCCACGGTTCAAGCCTTGGCAAGACCAGACATCCGACCATTCAGCATCGATACCACCGATGTGAGTTTTGTCCTGTCCTTGCTGAAATTTTTCATGGTTGCTAACTGCAGAACCAGCCTCCGAATGCCGGTGTGGCCATCGAGCGATTCGCCCTCTTCCTCCAGTCACCACAAGCCCCTGGTCCCAAGATGAAGCCTAACCAACTGGCTTTGACGTCGATCATCCTTATCCCGAGCCTCCACTATCAGACGTCTCCGATCGCTACAATTCCACCGTCGAGCTTTGCCGACCTTTTCAACACCCACCTCCTCCAGCCGATCCTCACAATCCAGGCATTTTTGCCACTTCTCACCTCCCGCCTGAACCCCATCGGTGAGAAATGGGTGCCCCCCAAGGTCCTCGTCTTTACCCCCTCCATCATTTCGTCCATCAATCCGCCTTTCCACGCCCCCGAGGCGACAGTGTGCTCGGCACTGTCAGCCTTCACCGAAGTCCTCACCGCCGAACTTCGCCCACTTGATATCCCTGTCACCCATATGCAGCTAGGCACGTTTGACTTCTCCAGCTTTGTGCCCACTCGGGGAGCGTTGCCGCATCAGGCTCTCGCCTCTAGTGGAAATCCCGAAGACACCCTAGTCTGGCCCGATGGCGCTCGTCACGTCTACGGCCGGAACTTTGTTGCCCAGACGAGCTCCGCCATCTCTGGAGGTCGAATCCGCGGTCTTCGTGGCAGCTCGCTTCGAGGCCTCCATAGTACCGTCTTTGATGTCATCGACGGGTCCATTACCGCTGATACCGTGCGAGTCGGTCTGGGAGCCAGCGTCTACGGTTTCGTGGGACGATGGGCACCCCGAAGCCTCGTTTCGTGGATGATGGGAATCCGCAAGGTGGATGAGCTGTCGACTTGGAAGACAAGCTCGTATGAAGGATCAGATGAAGAGTCGGAAGATGGGTCGGAGGCAGAGGAAAGCGAGAACGGTGAGACTTCACACGAGTTCATCGCCGTCCCCTCGGAATCTCACGTCTGGAACTCCGAGGGAGAAGGCGCTACGTGGACGCCTCAAGCGTCCGACACCAACTAAAACGGGTGAAATTTAACGGCCACTTCCAACATTGTACGCAGCATTTAACGATGGGTCATGCATGAAAAACGAACTACTCTGCTAATAGATGCCGTCACGACTCTACTTCTGGTTACATAATGTATCACGAAAGCTCTTCACTTTTACATTGTCAAACATCTCACCTGCTCCGCCCCCATATCTCTAAGCGTTAGACCATAGAACATACATGCGTCCCATGCCAGGCCATTTTCCCGTGCTAAATCCCATGAGGGTATCATAAATCTTATACAGTCCCCAGAACCATCAATCCGTTGTTCCCGTTTCTTTCCGTCAATGACCTCCTCTCCCGCGGAAGCGTCCCCTGCCGCCTCGCCATTTCCCTCCTCCTCTTCCACCATGTCGGCCGTGCCTGTCGTCCCTGTCCCTCTGCTGTTCTCTCATCCGCTCCATCTCCTCCTCCCGCATTGGCTCTGTTCGTGCATCCTCCTCCTCCTTCTCGGACTTCAGGGTTGGTTTCTCCAAATCCTTGGACCACTTGGGATGGGCACCCTCCTTGCAGTCTGGACCCTCGGGGCAGAATCCGGCAAGGTAGAAGCCACACAGCTTTCGGCGAACGTGTTTCTTAGAGCAGTTGGGGCCGAGTGGGCAGAAGCCCATGTCGTAGTGTGGGCAGGGCGGCAGGCGGCTTTGTGGATCGATGTGGAGGTAGAGGCACTCATCGCCGTTGGAGCAGTAGCCGTTGCGCATGAAGAAGTTGCACTCAGGCATCTTGCGCAGGTTGTACTCGTGAAGGAACTCGCAGTGTTCGCCCTTCTTGCAGAGGCCGCGCAGCCAGTGCTTGCACACAAGGGAGTTGAGCCCGCCGGTCGGCTGCGAGACCTTGGAGTCCGCGACGTGTCGCTCGGAGCATCGCGTGCCGTTGGGGCAGTGGCCAGACTGGAAGGCCTTGCATACTGGGCGGTCGGGGGGCAGGCCAACTTGGTAGGTTCGTTGGAGGAAAGGCGAGAAGTGGAAGTTGTAGGGGGTCGCGGAGTGGTTGAGGATCGCCGAGGCGGGAGATTCGGTGGTGGTAGCCATAGTTGGGCACCCCAAGGGCCAGCTGAGAGGATTTGAGTTCTTTTCTCTGTTCTCTCCTGGAGAGCTTTGTCGGAGTAATTTGATGGCCCGGGGCTGCAATGCTCGTGATGCAGTAGGCTTGACGCGCGGTGTCGATAGAGGCTGAGATGGGTAGTCTAGAGAGTCGTTGAAGCTAGAGCTCAGCAATTTTGGAGCAAAGAAAGCTGGGCCTGTTGGGTGACGTTAGTCGATTGTGGGGAGGTTTGTCAGCCAGGTCGCCCGCTAGCAGCGCCACTCCAAGTACATCCCGTCACTACACTCATCACAGCCACGCTTCAATAGTCCAGTTGCGATATGAAATTACTGCAAAAGGGCAACCAGTTTGTGATAAAACCTGTGTAGTTGTATGCATCCGGAAAAGAGCAGCCATGTGGGTTTCTATGGTCGTGCCGAAAGCTCATTCCCTTCTCCCAGGTTGAGATGGCATCGTGAGTTTAGCGTACCTTACACGCAGGCAGGAGCCAACGAAGGCGCGCATACCAGCTTGCCAGCCTGCCTACTAGACCCTTACATGCATATGCGAGGAAACTGAACAAGGCTGCCCAAAAGAGGCTTCTTGGATTTTCAACTACACCCTCTACAACAGCCGATCTAGCCCATTGTCACAGGATTCCAGGTCCTCGAAGAGAACAACCAGTCACTAGAAGGATGCGCCCAAGGCTGAACCCGAGTCGAACTCGACCTTCTGGCCATAGAAAATGCGGAAATTGACATATCGATGGACCCGATCATCGTCAAGACTCTGCTGCACATCGGCCACCAAATCCCGTCGTTCTTTCACAGACATGCCCAGCGCCGCCAAGGGTTTCGCCGCAAATCCATCGAGCGCTTCCAGGATATTGATCTTCATGAGTGCGCCTAAAGTCCTCAGCCTGTCGTCCCTGGGCCAGGTTGAAATGGGGACTTTCTTGATTTCAACTTGGATCTTGCTGAAACCTACTCGCTCAAGGGTTCGCTGCAGATCCTGCTTCCCAAAGCCAGGACATCCGTGTTTACGCATGCCTTCAGCGCAGAGGTCGCTGAACACCCGCACCGGGTCGTCTTCATTTATAGTGCCGTCGTCGCAAAGCACTGGCTGGTCAAACTCCTGGAACTCGATCCAACCACCGTTCTTGATATTACTTTTCCTAGTCAGCCAGTTTTGGTCATCCATTCCTTGCCAGGAAACCATACCCGTAGGCGTTAGTTACCACTGCCTCCAAGTCAAGAAGCACGTCAGCAACTCCCCTGAAATGGACGAGGTCAAAGCCACATCCGTGCATCCACTCCGGATCCTCGCAGTCCTCGACAAACATTCGCGCATTGATTGGCAGCCATTTTTGCTGAATCGGGGACAGGTCAGTGCCAACCACGCTCGCGCTCGGATACAAGTCGGCCACTAATCACGGTCAGTAATCGACTTGACACAAGTAACGGGTGAAAATGATGGGTGAACATAGTACCATCAATTGCCCAAGTTCCTAACATAATGGGATGTCAGTATGGGTACTTGAACGGCTTGCAAAGAATCTCACCTATCCCTGTTCCAATGTCAATGATCTTCTGTGGGAACTCGCCAACGTCAGACAAGAAGAGCTTTCCGTTCTAAAACGAGACAGGCCGTCAGCGATATGGGCTCATTCTGGACCAGTCTCACTCTGGTCACCAATTTTCAAACAAGTACCATCAGCTGAAGCATCAGGGCGTGCTTCGTTTCTTCGCGGTGTTGCTCTCCGATGTCATTTGGCAATGGATACCGCCCACTCATGAAGCTGTGGTATCGACGGCCATGCTCAAACTCATGCGCGTAGATATCCGGTGGCACGGAAGTCGAGTCGCATGAGCTCAGAGTCCCAGCATCATGTTCGTCATATATCAGTTCAAACTCGTCCGTGTCTTGATCTGTGGCTGTGGGCGTGTATACGGACTCGATACCCGCTATCGAGACGAAAGAAAAAGAGCGTTCATCGTCGCTGTACATCTTGACCGAGAAATTTAGGTTGAACCAAGTCAGAGCGGGCGCGGGATGGAAAAGGGCTTGATCTGAGGTTGAACACTCTTTATGCTACCCAGAGCACGTCCCCGTGAGACTTCGAAGCGCCACCTCACTCAAGACTGTGCAACGTCCGTCTGTGATTGCCTGCATAGAAACCGCTATTAGAAGGGCATCTGCGGCAGGTCATGAGACAAGCGCGGGCGGTTCAATCACAGCAACATCGTCTCCACCCTGCAGAGACAAAGAGGGCACGGCCGCTCCCGGTTGGTGTCTGGTTTTGCGCTATGCAGCATTGCGGTGCGTTGTTGGTGATGAGATTATGCGGCTGGTGCGTCAAAGCCCTTTTCGAATCGACTTGTATGGTTGAGCCTGCCATCCAAGTTGGGTGAGGGTGGAGTTTGTTTGCAATCCTTCTGACTTGGAGGGGAGCTGTTAACACTCGGACCCAGTACGGAATAGAGGTGAAAATGAGTCGTCCCTTTCCCAAAAAGCAAGCAGTATGCTTGCCCAGGGTCGCAGATGAATATGCGTCAGTTATATACGCTGTTGTACAAGGTCCTTGCCCTTTCAGCTAGTCGGATCTAAAAGATCATGATCTGACTGATCGACTCGATAGATCCGAGAAACGCTTCAAACGAACCAAAGCGACCAGGGGCTGTGACAGAGCCATGGCTCTTTCGTTTGCCACTACGGGGTATTGAAGGTTGGTTGGCTCGCAGCCTGAAGGCACGCCGTGCTGTTTTCCAACCAACTCGGTAGTCGGTCTCGGTGTCACATGTACTGCTGACTTATAAACGCGGGTATCCAAAGGGTGTCGATAACAAATGCCGCCTGATCGTCAGCGAGGTCCTAACACCGCCTCTTTGGAATCGAGACAGGGGAGAAGATCCTTTCTCGGCACTCGTGAATTGTCAGCGATGACTCCTTCAACCAACACAGGGTCTATTCGAGTCAGTCCACACTACTACATAGCAAGTTGACACGCTGTCAAACATTTGCTCCTTTGTCACTACGGCTGAATGGGACTTCTTTAATAACATTTCTCAAACCCTGTTTGTGACGATAGCAACAGATATATGACCATATAGCGTGGCTTCAGGGTCTAGGTTCCCTTGCCAGTCATCGGCGACAGTTCGCGGCCACTTCCCGACTTGTCAACATGTCATGCTTTACACAGCACCACGGCCCGAGGGTAATTGTCAACGCCAGGTGCCGAAACCGAGACCTGATCGAGGCAGTGTGCATTGAGCATATGATCAAAAATAAAGTCGCTGCCTCAGGGTGCAACCAAGAAAGCTTCGCATCGTCAGCTTCAAGTCTCCGTTTGAAACTAAAAGCAGGGCAATGCCAGCGTAGCACGCGGTTCCACGACTGACAGATGCTCTACACGCACTACCGATACACTCTTGGAAGGGGGCTTGCTGACTGCCATCCTGATCCTGTGCCCGATTACGCTAACAATCCTTTGCTAACATCACACGAGTTACCGATAGTGAGAAGGCTCTCACGGCTGCCGGGTTCAGCGGGCAAGGGTTGCTTGCCGAGCTGCCATGTGGAAGGAATCGCAAGTCAGCCCAGCCGCCATCATGACCGGGAGTCGAGCTGTCACCACCGACCTTACGTATTCGCCAACCGCCGCTAGTATTGGTGGCTGGTCTCAAGTTTACATTCAGGATGGCCGCGCATCACAGCCGCTTCGTAGGTGGGTCGGGCACTGGCTTCCTGGTTTCGGGGATGACAGGGTCCTGAGGTCCTGAGCGACATGGCCTTTTGGTTTGTGAACAATGAGGATGATTCATGGTGAAATTTAGTGCTTGATCCTGGCTCGACTTGGCTGCCAGGGTAATGACAGCAAGGACGGGGAGCTAAGCAGGAGCCGTCTCATTCCACTGAATGTTGAGCCGACATCCCTGGCCGTTTTATTATGGAGCCAATCTCACCATTTAGTGCGTTCCAAGTGTTCGTCGACCTTCCAGAACTTCTATGGCAGGCGAGCCCGTGGAGACAAATGAGCCGCACGGCTGTAAAGCCCTTATCGGAAGCTGGCTTGCCCCAGTCCCCCAGTCCCCGTCCGCCTCGTCCTGGAGGACGGGGTTGTGACATGGAGAAATGCTCTAACTATACTCGCAAGGCGCAACCAACAATGATGATGCGATTCGACAAGTCCCATCTTGGCCGAGACTGTTTCATCTCCGGGGCCACGCCGAATTGCTCAGATTTCCTGCTCTGATCCTGCGGCAACTCCGGTGGGAGCCATGCCTTGTGCCGTTGACAGGCCCTTCCTAGAGCACACGCCTACCTACTCCGTCCCTTAACTCGAGGCTCGAGGCTCGCGGCTTCGGTGTCTTAGACGGCGACACGCACGAGCCCGCAGACACACTCATACTGACACACACACACACACACACACACACAGGCGCGGACGCTCATCTCCCCAAGACGGAGCGGCGTCGTCTGCTTTGGGCTCGGTGTACGAGGCACGGGTCTACGTGTCTTGTTTTGTTGTCCTGCCATTCGTTTCATCTTTCTGGTCGACCCCGGGGCGAACCCCAGCGCGCTCCAGGACTATTATGGTCTTCGTTAAGCCATCACGGCCAGAACAAGATCATCCCGAGGCGTCTGGAGTTGCAGGTACTGGCCGAATACTAGACACCTTCATCTGAACTTGACTTGCTTGGGCTTGACCGCATCCTTCTCTTCGATACGAAGTAGACGGAATGAGCGGTGTCGCCGTTAAGCCCGAGTGTCACGAGCCAGTGTTGGCATGCCAAGTGCGGATGGCGGCTAGACATCCATCCAGCATCACAAAGCAGGCCCGAATTAGAGTGGCCCCAGCAATTCGAAATGGACTAATCATACCAGCAACGCCAGCAGCCGCAGCTCCGATGGGGAGTATTTCCTTACGGTCGCCCTTGATGGCTCTCGGTCACCCATGGTGGCTCTTTTCAGCTCTTGCTCCCGAGCCCTAGGACCCCAATTCTGCGAGTCTCATCATCCATACCGACTTAACGGCTCCCCGCAATTATGTCATGCATCATGGTTTCGCTGAATCCTAGACCCTCCCGTAATTTGAACACTGGTCCCTGCTCCACAAGCCAGCACCAGCTAGAGCACCAGCCAGAGCACCAGCCAGCTGGCCCTCGACCGAGTCCAGGCTCCTCCGACGCCGTGCCGTGCCGTCACGGTGCTGCTGCTGCTGGCTTGGGACTTTATATAGGTCATCGAAGTCCTTCTCTCCCACAATTCAAAGATTGCTCTGCCACCCTTGATGCCCGATTGCTCCAGCCCGCTCACTCCTACTTTTTCCTTTGAGCTTGCGGTCCCTCGCTTTTGAAGGATGCCGTGTACAAAACAACTCATGTCCGCTTACAACTCAACCCCTTCGCTTACTCCTTCCTCGATTCTCGAGCCGTCGCCCATTTTGGGGTTCCTCGTCTGATTCGAATCTTCTAAGCCTTTTTTCCCTATCTCTCCGTCGCTATCATGAGTCCTTCACGCAAGTCGCGGATCGCCTCCAATGTCATGTACACGAACGCCGTCTACTTCCCCAACTACCGAATATACCAAGGCGATACACCTGGAATGCTCAACTACAGCTGCATCAACCATGTTTATTACGCATATGCCAGCGTTTCCGTGGATGGCGGTGTTTTCGTGAGTTGCTTGCACCACATCCCCGATCTTGGTTCTCGGTTTCGGATCGCCCATGGGTGAATTACAGCACTGACTCAGGGTCCTTTTTAGCTGAGTGACGAGTGGGCGGACGCCGGAGCCCCGGTGGACGGTGTCCAAGGCGGACTGGGCTCCCTGATGCACCTTAAGCAGAAACACCCTCATCTCCAGGTCATCTTATCCATCGGAGGAGGAACCTCGTCTGAAGTGTTTCCCGTCGTGGCTTCCAGCACCCTCTTGCGGGACAATTTTGCGAGGTCCGCCCGAGGCCTTGTTGAAGCGTCAGGCCTCGACGGGATCGACAGTAAGTGCCCACCCGGAGAATAATGGAACCCTCCTCTTCATTGTGGGATGCCTAGGACTAATGGTAAACCTCGGAAAAGTCGCCTGGGAATATCCCAGCGATGCCCAGCAAGGTTACGACTTTCTCGCCCTACTGGCAGCCATTCGCATTCATCTTCCAGAGGACCAGTTCATTCTTACGGCTGCTCTACCGGCTAGTAAGACCGTGCTGCAATTCATCGACCTGGGAGGCATTTCCGCTTACCTCGATTTTGTGAATCTGATGGCCTACGACTATTTCGGAGTCTGGACCCCGAAGAGCGGCCATCACGCTCAACTCTACTCCATGAACAAAGACGAGACGTCCGGATCATCAGGGGTCTCATACCTCATGTCTCACGGCTTCCCGGCTCAGAAGATCCTCCTTGGCATCCCAACGTACGGACGCAGTTTCCTACATGCTACCGGACCCGGTCAAAAGTTCCGCGGAGGGGGCGGCGACGACGGCACTTTCGAGTACAACCAACTCCCGCGCAAAGGATGCAAAGAGGCCGTCGACAAGCGCCACGTCGCAGCGCAGTGCGTGGGTGCCGATGGGGGTTTTGTGACGTACGACAATCCAGATACTGTCAAGATCAAAGCCGGATTCTGCAAACAGAAGGGACTAGGGGTAAGTAATAAGTTGTTGGTGGCGGCGGTGTCGTTTTTAGCTTGCATTTTCTGTCTCGGACACAATCAACGTGTTCATTATCCCCGCGTCAATATGCAGCCATTTTTGTTGTTGGGTTAGTTTGCTGACGAACGGTTCCGCACAGGGTCTCTTCTACTGGAACGGTCCAGCGGATGCTAAAGAAAAGTCGAGGAGTTTGATTGCGGCTGGTTTCCGCGCCCTACACTCTTCTTGATGAAGAGGGGAGAAAAGGGATACTCATCCCGTCATGACGACTCATGTGTCTTTGGCCTGCGGCCTAGATTTGCGAAACTAGAACGGGACGACGATGGCGTTTGTTCAAAGGCATCAAGGTGAAGGGCATTTCCTGGCGTTCTTCTTAGACTTGGGGGATTTTTTTCATATCTGTTCCCTGCGTGTTTCCTTGTTGCGGTTTTCTTTACTTAGGTTTGATACACCCGGTTATTCATCATCAGTATCACCCTGGGACGGGCTGCAAGGATTCTAGCAGGGAGCAAAAGCGAGGGGGTATCATTTGCTATAGATTTCACTCACTCAATAGACGGCGTCGGAGCCTTTCTGGCTGCGAGGAGCATTTGCGTCCTCGATACATCCCCGGGGCAATGGAGGCTCAAGCCTACCTACCATTTCGATACTCGCTCCTCGTGTTCATCCCAACATCGTTCTCCATCGGTTTACCCATCTGCTCTGTCATCCATCACTTCGCATCACTAGGGGCATCAGAGACGCGGGATATTTCGGCCAGAAACGGTGTCTCCTGTTCTCGGACCAAACGAACCCATATCTACGAAGTACCGTGAGCCGCTTGGGTCTCACTCGCGCCTGGATCGGCAGACGAGCTTTGTAACGCGAAGCAAGCCAGGAGACTTGGTTGGATGCAGTATCGAAAAGGGGGTGGTGCGTCGCATTATGCATGCGCCGCCCCCACGAAACCCGCGATGTAAGTGGACTTCGTGGGATCGATTCCCGGCCCGCGGGCTATCAACGGGGCTGCAAATGGGGTGCCAAGGGGAGGTTTCCAGGTTTGGGTCCCCGGCGCCGGCTAACTCATACAGTACGTACTGTACAGTCCCCGGGAGGGCTACCGAGACGGGTAATGAGCAACTGCCTGTAGCAGGTCACGCGCAAATGACGAGTATTTGAGCAGCTTGTCAAACGTGCGGTGTTCTTGGTCGTCTGCAGTGGATGGATATTGGTAGAAGGGTCTCAACGGGCAGCTGTCACATGCCATGTCACATTACCCCAGCCGTGCTCAGAGAGGTTGCTCTCCCACGTGGCGATAAGATAAGCTCCCAGGCTGCATCCGTCATCCTCAGGACCTCAACGGACGGAACTCAACATCTCTCCCGCAGATGATTGTTTCTTCATCAATCACGCTGCGACCGCGCGGAACATTCATCATCACGGAGCCATCGCCTCTGAAGATGCTCCCGAAGTGGCAGTCGTCGTCTCCAAACACCGTCACCACCCTTGCCAGCTCCTCCCTTCACCATCATGTCCGCAACCGATAGAGACCCGTCTCCGCCTGCGACGGCCGTCGAGCCCTCAGAGCTCCACCATCATGACACCGACGACGCTCCCAAGGACACTTCCCCACCGCTGCCGCCTTTCGAGCCGCTCTTCACCCTCCTCACCAATTCCACGACCAACTCTACCGTCCACCCTCACATCCACTACATCTTCTCCGACGACGACCCCTCCGTGCTGGCCTCCGCCACTACTGCAGACCCCTCACACCGCGCGCTTGTCGTTGACCTCGCACCAGCGCCAGCCGGCGACCCCGGCCGGTGGGCCGTGTCGTGGGCGTCCAGCCTCAGCCCGGACTTTGCCGTGACCGGCTCCAGCGTCGCCGTGCAGCAAAACGAAGGTGACGATGCAGATGAGGACGATCGCCGGGGCGGCGGAGCGCTGATGCTCCGCGTCGAGGGCGTTGAACACGAGGCCGTCGACGGGCGGCCCGACAGCTTGCCGAGCTCCGGCAGCGGCGCGCTAGGTCGCGAGGATGTGGAGGGGCTAGCCGAAGACTTTCGTCGGCGGATGGGGGTACTCAAGAAGGTGGTTGACGAAGGAGAGAAAAGACGGGCTGCGGTGGGACAGCAGCAGAATGAAGAGGAGGGTGAGGATACGCATGACATGGCTGGTGCTGGAGATGAAGATGTGAAAGAGACGACCAAGGCGGATGATTGGCCTGATTCTGGGTGATTCTTCACGTATCCATGCACGTGGAGGTCTCACATAAATCTGCATCTCGACATGTAAAGGCATATATAGCCTTGAGCATTCTATGGACTTCTCAAAGGTAAGCTGGCTCGTAACGCATGAGAATCAGCAATTTTCTAACCACATACAGGCAACGCCGCTAAACGTCACTCAACCAGGACACACCTCTACCCATCTCTGGTGATGTATGGTATGGAGGGAATGAATCAGCAATTTCGAACCATAAAGGAGGAACTGGGCGTCTAGGTTGTTTTGTATGCATCTTGATTTTACTGTTTTGTTGGATAGGCATGTGACTTGGTTTCGACTATGCATCGCACAGCATCAGCATTAGCATCACACATACATTCATGTTATTTTACTACCAGAAAGATTACTCGGTGTCACGCCATAGATGATCAGACTGGAGAAGATTATCATGACATTGCATTGAACGACACCACAGTCGACAGACTATAAGCTAAGAGGAACAGAAGATGTGATTAAAATTCATACTATGAACGCCCCTAACAAATGCAATGAACAAAGCAACTCCAGAATGGGAATTCGCAAAACACCCGTTGCGTTCTCCAATAAACAAAGGCAACGGGCATCAAGGCTATAACGAGAGGGAAACACGAGCGAGATGTGATCCAGACAGTGATAAACAAGACACAAAAAAATTGGTTGGCAGTTGCCCATGCGGTCGTCCCCGTTGTCCCCTTCTCCACGTTACCAGAGGATCCGTGGTTTTCTTTTCCCGCCTCTCCAAAGCGTATATATCCCAAGATGAAAAGGTGATTGGAGCATGACCGGTCTATATGTTTTGCAACCGATCCTGCACGCTGCCGTGCAAACAGCCCTGATCCCTTTTCGCCAATAGTTCTTCAACTTCGTATATTGGTTGCTGAGATGGCGTTGGTTCAGTTTCGACTCAAAAAAAAAACCCAACATGGGCATTTAGTGCTGGGCCATCTGGGGGAGATGCAACCGCTCGCTCGCGAGCTTGGCCAAGATTTCGCCTGCACTGTTGTCTGCAACGCCGCGGTTGGCGATTCGGGCCGGTTGGCGGACGCCGATTTGCTTGAAGACGTGGAGGCCGTCGATGACGAGGCTTCGCTTCTTGTTGTCGTTTTGGCCCTTGACAACGAAGATATAGATGAGGACGATAATGACGATAACGACGATGATAGCCACTGGATTGAGTCAGTCAATTGCTTAGTTTCGAGAGTCTCGAACAACATACCACAGATACCCAGGCAGATCCACTTCTTCTTGCGAGTCTTTCGGGCGGTGTTAACAGCGACACCAATCTCTTCGTTACCCTTGTCGAGATTCTCCACGACCTCCTCACCCTTCTGCTCGATCTGAGTGACGGCAGCCTCCTGTTGGACAACAAGGGTGTCCATATCCTGGAACAGCTGAGCCAGCTCAACCATCTGCTGTTCAATCTTGACGAGAGCAGTGTGTCGGTCCTGGACGGCACTCAGAGCAGCGCGAGCGCGGCCCTGGCGGTCACTCTGCATCAGAGCTTGGCTGAAAACTTGTCCGCCAGTGGTGTCCTCGACAGCGGCGCGAACCTCATCCTCTGACGCGTCGGGGCGCACAATGCGGTACTGACGGGCCATCTGGTCCTGGGTGCGCTTGCGGAACTGAGACTCGACCTGCTGGTACTGTGTGATAGCCTGCTTGAGGCGGCGATCGACGCGGCTGACCTGGGGGCTGTTCTTGGGGGTGCGAGAGTCGGGGTTGGACTTGACGGTGCGAACTCGCTCGGTGAGGCCTCGGTAGAGAGCCATGGTATCAGTAGAGAGGTTGTCAAGCTGGCGGTTGGCGGCGCTCGAGGAGGAGCTATCGGCGTCGTCGAGGGTGCGCTGCTGGATCATGCGGAGCTGCTCGAGGTTCTGCTCGACCGTATCGATGCCACGATCAATATCACGGCACTCATTCAGGATGGCGTTAGGGTCGCCATGGGCGATTGGGTTGGCGTTGTAGGCAAGAGGAGCCATCTCGACGTTGGAGCCTGGTGGAGGTCAGCTGGTGATCGATATCTCATCACCAGAGTGGTGAACAAATCAAATCTCACCTCCATTGTAGCCTCCCTGCGCGGGAGGAGGGTTATCATAGTAGGCGCCAGGGCCGCCGCCATTGCCGTAGCCACCATCATCCCGCTGATCGTAGGGGTTTTGTCCGCCGTATCTGTGTTGATCGAGGTCAGTCAGGGGCTCATGATCGCGTTTCGGACGTGCGCGCCTGTCGTGGAATGGGATACTAACCCGTACTGTTGAGATCAAAGTTAGCAAATCTGTAGTAGAAGAATCAAAGTCACGATATAAATAATATACTGAGATTCGAGAAAAGGGAGGTGAGGCCATGCAGTGAGTGGCTCAGGACCGACCCAGAGCGCGGGAGGCTTCAGTCAAGGAGCAAGAGCCAAAGGCGATGGATTGAGATGAGTGGGAAGGGAGTTGTGACTTACGCTCATGATGGGCAATTTATTAGGGAGATAGTCTTGGGGAGAGAGTTGGTGATGGGGACGGTCGTCCGACGTCTTGATTTGCTGCTCGATCTCGTATTGTAGTCTGCCTCGTCTCGAACTCGAATGGTGATTTTTTATGGTTGGTTTCGTCTCGGGTGGGATCGTCTCGCCGGGGGTGATTCTCGTCGCACAGCAAAGAGAAGAGATGGCGAGAGAAGCGAGTGTCGAGGCGGACTAGAAGAAGATTTGAAGGATGAGATGAATAGGGACTAGGGAATGAATGGGATGGAGGGAGCGAATGTCGGGTGAGAAGGCGAGGAGGGAGCGAGAGCCTGAGACCGAGCGAGCGAGTAAGAGCTAGTGCGGCCACTGAGTTGGAGGCGCTGCCACTGGTTCAGGCTGGGGCAGTGGCGGCTGAGTACGGGTGAGGTACCTGTGGGTTTCCGCTGCAGGTACTGAGGGCGCACAATTTGACTGGTCGCAGTGTGCCGGTAGGAAATCCTGCCGCTGGCTGCCAGCGTCTCAGTTGGGCTTCACAGGGCACCCGACCCTTACGAGTCCAGCGAAGGACCCCTAGTGACGCACTGCCCACTCTCGGTACCGCGCAGGTACTCGTCCCTCTGCAAAGTGATGGCCCCCTTGTTTTCCAGGTTTCCCGTCCAAGTCGCCGTCGCTAAATTCATTCGCCCTGGCACTCGCAATCTCGCGACGGCAACCCTATTTCCTCGTCCAGATCAGCACCCACCCCTGCTACAACGCTTGCTCAAAGTCCCTTGGAAGGATTTGGGCCAATGCCAAGCGAAAACCGCTCGAGCAGGGTTTCTTTTTTTTTGGTCCTGGTACGCGGAAGAGACAAAACCCATGTGCTACAAACGGGGTCCCTCTAATCAATGCGGCGACGGGCAAACAAGCAAATGGGGAAAGTCCTAAAGCTCCAATTGTCACAGTCACAGCGGAGAGCAATAGACCTAGCACATAACTCAGCTCCCGACGCTATAGCCTCCCATGACAGTGATCAGTTTCCCAGAGACACTGCAGCTACTGAAGCCACTGAAAGCCACTGAAAGCCACGGCACGCCGCCCGGGGCTGACTTCACTTGGGTCCTCCCCAAATTCCAAGTCTAGATGCTAGATCCTGGATCATAAAAGCGAATGACCCAATGAAACGATGCGGGCTCCACTGTTTCATCTTGCGTGGTCTGCACTTTGGCGGCTACCGTCCATTCGTTACATCTTCAATCCCTCGAGTGCCAATTAAAGTCTCGAGCGATGGCCCTGGAAAACAAAGATCATCACTCATCCATCCAGTGGTTGCGCCTCGCTCCTTGACCGCAGCAGGGCCCGTCGTCTGGAATGCTCAATCCCCCAAAATCAAGAATAGGCTGCGCCTCGGGAATCAATAAAGTCATGCACGCCCGCAGTTAGGCAGGCTGACAACGCCTCTCGGACACCCACCACCAACATACAAGCCACAGGGAAAGCCTTGGATGCGCGCTAATAATCCGTTCAGCTCTCCGCCCAGTCGAGCGTCCATGAAGCCGCTGCAAGTCCAGCGACCATGACCAGGGTCTCGAACAACAAGCTTCGCCTGCCGTGGGGCTGGTCGGCACTGGCATGAGCGTTGGATTTGCCCTGTGGACCTGTCTCTCATTGCCACCAGGATCCAAAATTGGCGTCTCAGCACCGTGTCCGAACCCTTGTTTGATGATCGTCAACGGCACTGCTGCTCCAAGACAGTCCGTCATCGGGAAAATATTCGTACGTAACCCTCTTCAAACATCTCATCGGCCTAAGCCTCGACCTCACCTAAAGATAGAATAGCACCGCGACTTGTTCGGCCGTCAAGGTTTCTCCTGCCACAACCCCGGCCACCACCTCCTCTTTCAGCCGTCTGAAGTACGGGAAGGATAAGCTGACGCTCCACATTGGGGGCCAACTCTCTCACCACCGTTGCAGTTTTGACCGCTCATCAATATGGAGGTGAAGTCGACTTTCGGACAGGGCTTTATGTATGCAGTAGTAACGCCCGCGTCAGACTCGGGTTGCATCAAAGCACTTCATTTCCCAGTTAATCATTCATTCTATTCAAACGCCTTTGACTATTGGCTCTCCAGGCGGCAAATCCCTCTTGAGAGAACCCCGAACATCATTGACATCCGTCTTCCACCTCTTCTATTCTCATCTCCATGCACTTATGCCTCCAAATACTTCTAGTTACCCGTCTCTATCGCCCGTCTTCACACCACGGCATATGCAGAAACATAGCTGACACTAGAGCCCCGCGGCATCTTCACCATCGGCGTACTGCGCTGATATTGGATGACGTTAAATCGGCCTTTGCCCTCATACTCGGGCTGTTCGCGCAGCAACTCCAACGTCGCCAAAATGATCCCGATCGGATGACGTCCACAAACCGTATTCCGCGTCTGCCGAAGGTTGTTGAGAAACGCTTCGTGGCTTCCACTTTTGACCGCGTCCATGGCGGCCTCGTCAAGGACTCGGATAGTCTCGTGGATTGGTGGGTCACTCGGTGTTGGATGCCAGCTTTGCAAAGTGACAATATCGGATAGACTACTGGTAGGCGAGTATGGGGAATAGTGAAAATCGGCCCCCCAGTGGCAGAAGTCAGAGCTGATGATGAAGGCATTCTTAGGATCCATGATATATGGGAGAAGAGCCCGGCCAATAGCCTTCTCATCATCGCCGTCAGTAGACCCGATGAGCAGAGGAATAATGTTCGGGAACTGGTCTGGCAAGCCAAAGGTCTCTTGACATCGAAGGTAGAGGTATGGCATGTGCATCTCCAGTGAATGTTCATTCCTCTCATTTTTCTCTGGTATATCATCGATTTCGACTTCCTCTGTATCGATCGCATCTGTGAGAGTCTGTACTGTCTCTCGATCGATCGTCAGATCACCGAATGGGGTCGCATACTTCCCAAACGTCGTCGCTGCGCAGCCGCCAAAGCCATAGGTGTGTGTTGGGCCCAGAATGAAGACGCGCTTCGCCTGACTGAGATCGAGCGATTTGTATGCCCATGCCGCGCATTGACCGGAGTGTATATAGCCAGCATGTCTAGCACAAGATTATTAGGTCCCTACCAAGTCGTCGAGGCCAGATGTACTCACGGGGCAATCACGATACGGGCCCCGGGAATGGGCAGTGGAACTCCTTCGATGCTGCTGGGGACAGCTGCCAGGTAACCTTCGAGTTGCTTCTCCAAATCCTTAGGTTCCGCCAGGTACCAAGAGTCGGCGCCGCCGGCCTTGCCTGCTGGTCGAGTCGCCATTGTGGTTGGAACGATGAGTGAGGATGATATGACGAACAGGCAAAAGAAGATGCAAGATGCTACCTGCTTCTTGAACAAGAAAATGGTAAACCAACCTGGAGAGCTGTGCTCATGGTAAATAAGGTTCTAGTCGAGGGAGGGGAGCTCAAGGACGTTGAGGCGGGGTAGAACTTGCTTGCGACGTCAGCTCACAAGTCATGGCAGTTTGAGCCAACCAACGAACCTGCAATCATCAAGCACATAACGTACTTAAAAGAACTATTCCCGTTCGGGAAGTGCTTTTCCGAACTTAGCAGGTAGCCACAATGAAACTGCGTCTAAAACACAAACCACTCAATAGTATACATCAAGTAAAATGGAGGACTAAAACATGTTAGGTTTGAGGTTTGGATCGCGTCTTCAGATCCAGGCCAGGAGCAGGCCGGTATATGCCCTGCACATAGTCTTAAAGATAGCACTGAGACGGCTCTGCCAAGTCCTTCTAGAATTCAACCCATGAACCAGGCATAATAACATCCGCCTCCTTCTCTATCAACTTCCAGAACTGGGATGCCATCCACTCAAACTCCGGTGCCCATACAAGTCGCCAGTCCTCAGGGCGGGGCCCGACTTCGAGACCCAGCAGTCGAATCGGAACCCAATTGTTCTCGTTCCATTCGCCTTCCATTTGCCCCATATAATGCCTTATCCCCCCTGACGGTCGTTCTTGCTTCCTCGACATTACTATCGCATCCGCGTCCAGGGCTCCTCTCACTTGCCCTATAGTGACAACTTCTCGACGCCCATACTCGACCAAGTCCACTCCAGCAACTTGCAAATTCGAAACCCATTCTTGAATAGTCTTCTGGAAAACATTATCCCAGTGGAAGAATTCTAAGTCTGGTGACAAATAGCAAAGTGCGCCTCCAATAGCAGAAACAAGTGGTGTGCCCCGCCAGATCGGAACGTGATAGGCGTCCCATGGTATTACCGTTTCAATGCTATTGAGGTCCTCGTAGCTTGCTGCCGCTCCTATCTTCTGGGCTAACATGGCCCAACCCTCGTTGTATTGCCTTATGATAGGGAACTCTTTCCCTGGGAAGACTACGTCATCAGCGAATCGTATACCCAGCGCCAGAGCTGCCGAGTGAACAAGTGATAACTGCTCGCGTGTCGACTGGCTGACATCATGAAATGTCCCGTGTGCATTCTTTTCAAGAAACTGTGTGAGGACACATGGTGAGTTCATGCGAAATGAACCGAGTCGGAAACCCTCCAGGCGGTAAATCAGCGGGCTCGTGTACAGGGTCGGAAGGAAGCTCTTCTGGAAGGCTGCGACACCCGCGTCACCGTAATCATATCCCACCAGCACATGGAAGGCTCTCAATATGAGGGTGCTCTCTGGAACATCCATGTATGAGTTAAAAAGCTCGACGATTCGCAGCCGATTTTTTTCAAGTTCCCCTCCCATCTGGCGGTTTATGGGAGGGTCAATGACAAGCGATATTAGTGGGCATCTAGCTGTTCGTCAGCCCTTGCTCCTGAATTGCATCCGTTTTATTCATACTCTAAGCGGGGCTTTGGTACTATCAAGCAGTCATCAAGTCCCATGCGGAGCAGGATTTTGCAAACATCGTAGTTCCTCGATTCAGCTGCAAACTACTCAATCGTCAGTGTCATTCTCGTCAAAAGAAAAGCTCGAACAGACATATAATAAGGACGTTCCATCGTTATATACGTCGAATGGAGATGCTTTGCGTGTTCTGAAAAGCTCCAAGACACCATTTTTATCGCCGCTTCTCACTTTTGTTATAATTTCCGAATCAAACGGTACGACGTTGTAGACCCTAAAATTATACATCCATCCGCTAGGACTCGGACTTGAAGCGACTTCGTAAATGGACTGTGACAGCCAGTCGGGCCATTGAATGCAGGCTTGCCATGCTCCCGTGCCTTTGGTATACTCCAACGCAAATTTTCCGAACTTAAAGGAGGAGGATGTTTTGGTCTTGGCAAGCGGCTTTACCGTCTGGGAAACTGAGTTGCTTTTTCTGACCCAACCCTTCTGAGTTTGCTGTTCTCCATAGGAAAAGGGTGGCCGCTCTTTCGTCTGCTGAGTATCCATATATGTTGTCAAGTCGGCTGTGACTAGTCTTGAAATGAGCTTGGGGGTTTCCACCTGTCGACGTTCCATATATGTCGTCAAGTCATCCGTGACTCGTCTCGAAATAAGCTCGGGGGTTCGACTCGTCAACGCACTTGTTGCCGGGTTAGCGCAACTCCGTCTATATCGGCAAAACATGACCCGACTTACATGTTATAGAACTGGGCAGACAATTGGAGCCGGTTGATTAGACGGGATAGTCTCTGTTGGTATTGGTCTAGGATTTCCTTTTTCATTGTGACTTTCAAGGCTGCGGCCTTCTTTTTCATGCCCGTTTTCGAGTTTATTTGTGTGTTCATGTCCGTGACTAGCTTGGTGAGGCCATCACAAGCTTGTCTTGCAATATCCAGGCTGCGTGTGACCGAAGGGTCGTTTTGGGACAGAGGGGAGTTGTTGGATTCGAGTTGGGTTTTTATTCCTTCGAACATGGTTCCCAAGTCATCCATATCCGAGAGCATCTCCTGGATCTCGTCCGGAATGTCTTTGATTTCCTGCCATAGCTTGCGGGCCTTAACAACGCACTTGACGATGTCAGTCGTGATCTGGACAAAGGCAATAGAAGCGGCAGCGGCCTCCATGGTTGGTCGTTAGGCGTAAGGCTGGGTATTCGGTAGTAGGTGAAGTGTCGGGCATAAGGGGAACGGTTGCGGGTGGCCGACTCGGAGTGCACTCGGTGTGAATAGCAAACGACTAACAAGGACAACGGACGCCCGTCGATGGAGGAAAGACTGGAGGTTTTCGAAGCGTAGAAATGAAAAACGACTCATGATGCCAATAATTCCATGTCGACCTAGACATAGCCCTAGCTGGCCGCCTGGCCGCCTGGGGGTCTGCCGCGCCCCATTGCTTTTGCCGCGGACATTCATGCGGTCCCGGGTTACGCGCCCAGGCTGAGCAATGGATGTGAGGCTTCTTAGCGAATTACATATCGCTGTTGGTTGTTGCATCTGCCTGTCCTGTAACAACCCCTGCGTCTTGTTGCACCAACATGTTTTTTATGGTCATGGGTTCAGCCATAGAGGCAGTGTCTCCTCTGATAGTCACCGAGTAAAATGCCTTGCCGTTGGCCTGAATTGTACGGGCTAAAATGTACCGGTGGTGGCGATATTTTGCAAGAGTCGTTGAACATGTCCACCTCTGCCTGTACGAGTACAGTGGGAAACATCTATCAGTTAGCGCCGGGAAGACACCAGCGGTAGGAGCGGTGCGGTCCGCTAGCCAAGGCACTAGAGCTGGGCACGCTGAAAATTCCATCCGTTCCATTGGGTTGGATACATTTGCTGCTAAGAAGTTGGGCGCTTCTACACTGGTACTAATGCCGCCAACAAATGCGACAGTTGGGTGCCTATGTATAAAACACAAGACAGATACTAAAATTACACTTAGTACGGGCTGCGTTGGCATTCATTCATTACTGTAGCTTTTCCCCAAGACCGTTGGGACTACAAAGGACCTTGGTTCGGGGATTTCCATGTCGAGGCGTCTTGCACACGTTCGCACGTAGGTATTCCGTCATTGGCAACGAACCATCGATGACGTTTCCCCTACGGGAGCATTGTAGTTACGCGACAGTATCCCGTGTCAATATTCCGCTAGACTAGCCTATGCAAGCCTCGTCCATCCGCAAGTCGGTTTCGTTGTCTTGTACCACTACGGAGTACACCAATTCCAGATCCCGTTTAAAGTTGTTTCTTATCCCTTGCAAGCAATGTCTCGGTCTTTTTGAGGCCATACAGTAAAATGGTGATATGGTGGTAAGGTGGGTGGGTATTGGTGTGTGTCCCGTAGATGGAAGATGTTGACTCCGTCCACACTCGGGCACAAGGCCTAGGCCACCAAGTGTCGGGACCCGTGTCGGGACTAACGGGATACTTTCTGGGGAGACCAAAGACAAAAGGCGGGATTCTGTTGGGGCACTGATGTGTTATGGTCCGATCTGGGTGGAATATTCCCGGGGCTCAGGTCTGTCGGTTTGTCCCTTCCAATGACTTACACATGTACCTTGTAAGAGGAAGTGAGAAGGCAAGGGAAGAGGGAAAACACGGAGAGTGATCCAACTTTTGATACCTATCAAACGCACAGGTACTAGTATGTATACACGTATGGTACATTCATTTTGCCCGTAATGATTTGGTCACTTAAGGGGATTTGATAACACGGGAGCGGAGATAAAGCTCAGATGGGGTTTGGAGGCAGACCGGCCCCGGCTTTTGCCATGTTCAGTTATCGATCAGTCAACAATCTCAATCTTTGGCAAACCGATCTTTGAAAATACCGGAAATGCTTTTAACTAAGCCGATGCCCCACCATCTTGCGCAGATTTTTACTTGAAGAGGCAGAATGATCTTCTTGTTCCCCGAAGCCGGAGGCACAGTGACAACAGGTGACCCGGAACAGAGAAATCCGTGCCGACGTGACGAGGGATCTGGAGACCTGAGGGGAGGTCATCTCCACTTGTTTTGGCTGTGGATCCTCGCTTCGACCAATTCCTCTCCCGAGCCGCAGCAGTGGGGTGGGTGGGTGCATGCACACGAACGAGTTACAGTGCGATGCCGAGCCGTGTCTCAGTACAAGGCGCGACTTTCCCCCTTAATAGATGAGGAAGTCGAGGGACAGTCGGGGAGCACCGGCGCGGGAGAGTCACGAACAGGCCAGACGAGAATCCAGGTGTCTCAGCACCTTGTAGTCGGCATACGAAGGAGGTCCAGGTGAGCCCGCTTGCGACTAGGATCGGGAATCGAAGCGGCCAGAAGGAGCTGTTGGCCAGGGAGGGCCAACGCACGATAACACTTCAGCAACTGCCGTGTTGTATTCATACGGAGGAAACACTTGAGAAGAGCTAGACCAGCTGTCCCGACGCACAACTGGTCGATTGGTTGGAGCTAGACATCACGGAGGCCCCTCCTGTCCCGTTAGTATGAGCGTGGACGTGGTCGCGCTGTGCTGAGGACCAAACCCATGTAGCCTGCCAAAGCCGGCTTGACTCCCCGTTCTCAATAAGGAAAAGAAAAATGAAGAAGAAGAAACAAGTGAGACATTCTTCTCGTTTGAGGCGAACGACGTCAACATGCGCATATCTGTAACTGTATGTGGCTGGCTGTGGGAGTTTATTGTCTGTGGCGGCTGACGTTGGCGTCGTAGTGGAGGTGGGGCTTGTCCGCAAGAGGTCCGATCGTAGGTTGCTAGAAACACTACTTTCACTTTACTCGACAGGCATGGCCCCGATGACCGGGGTTCTGTTGTTGGGGTGCTTGCTTGTTAGTTTATCTGATGGAGAGAAGATCTTTAAGCTTTTAATAAAAGTCCTGAATATGTTAGTTGCATAGGTAGTGGCACTGTTACTTGTCCCGAATACTCAAAGCTGAAAAAGCTGAGTTCTCTTATATTATTATTAATAATCATCTAAGCTTAGGTAGTCTAAGCCCTTCCCGCTTTTGCCATGATCTATTGATGATACTCAACTCATTACGCTATTTGCTCTTTCTCCATCGCCACCACCACCAAGCTACCTAGACTACTACCGCTACTAAAACCACAGCTACCACAACAATACGACCGAGTGAGACGAGGTCCAAGTAGAGTTTTTTTTCTGGATTGTTCCCCAAAGTTGCTGATAGTTTGCCATGCCTCGCTTTTCATGACAAACCTTCTCACCCCATTCCAGTATATCAGAGACACACACGCTGCTTTCTCTCTCCTTTTATTCTCCCTCTTCAACCAACAGCAATTCCACTCTAGGTTAGGTACTGTCCCGACCAAGACACTTCATTTGTGCCCGTTCGGTCAGGTACCTACCTACCAACCTACCTACCCGTCTAGCACTGCAGCACCTACTCTGCGGGCGTACCTTGTCTCACTTCAGCGCCCCGACGAGTGGCCCTCGAACGCGCTGTGATTGGGTCTCCCTCCCTAGGCTCCCCGGCCCAAGTCCACTACAAGTCCACTGCAAGTCCAAGGCAAGTTCCCTCTAGGCCTAGGCCCCAGGGCGATCGCTCGGTTCACGTCACGTCCGCCCCCGTCCGTCGCATTCCGTCATCGCAAGGAACCAGAAATCTCCCTCCCCGCCCATCGAACCCTCTTCTTTCCTCCTTCACAACCATCAACATCTCCATCAGTCCCCTCAATCACTGAGCCCGCTCCCATCGCTCATACGCCTTCTTCGGCGCCCACTCGTCCCTCACCATGGGACTCCTCCAGAAGATGGCGTGGTCCAAGAGCACCCGCATCAAGGTCATGATCGCTCTTGACACGGCCTTCTTCATCCTCGAGCTTACCACTGGCTTCCTCGCACACTCGCTCGCTCTCATGGCCGATGCCTTCCACATGGTCAGTAACTTGCTCGCGCGTTGCAATTGCAACTTGATCTATGAGCTAACCAGTTTCGCAGCTCAATGACATTATCTCCTTAATCATCGGACTCTGGGCTGTATCTGCCGCGCAAAAGGCCACCACCGACGAGTTCACCTTTGGTGTAAGTTCTCATCGCATCAGTCGAGATAAAAGTGCTAATCCTTCATTAGTGGGTGCGTGCTGAGATCCTCGGTGCCTTCTTCAACGCTGTCTTCCTCATCGCCCTCTGCGTCTCCATCATCCTCGAAGCCCTGACCCGATTCATCGAACCCCCGGAGATCACCAACCCCCAACTGATGCTCATCGTCGGTTCCGCTGGCCTCTTCTCCAACCTCGTCGGCTTCTTCGTCCTCGGCGGTCACGGCCACGGCCACTCCCACGATGACCACGGCGAGGACGATCACGACCATGCCCACGACCATTCGCACAGCCACGTCCACGACGAGGAGGAGGGCCGCGCCGGTCTGCTCTCCAACGACGAGCACAATCACAATAACCACAGGGACGAGTCCACTGGCGCTAATCGCCCCTCGGCTCACACCCGAGGACGCGACAAGCGCCGATCCAGTAAGAGCGGACACTCTCGTCTGGCCAGCATCGAGGACATGAGCATCCACCCTGCCAGCTTCCGCCAAGATATCATCGCCGCGAGCATGGCAACTGGGGGTGATTCTACCAGCGAAAGTGAGAACGAATTTGACGCCACCTTTATCGCTGAAGAGGATGAGGCGGATGAAGAGTCACCCCTGCTCCAGGGCGTTAAGAAAGGCAGCAACTCTCTCAGCGCTCACAAGCAACCCGCTCACGCTCACCCGACTACCCGCCGTCCACGACGTGACTCGAGCGTCCACCACGGTCACAACCACACCCTGCCCAACAAGCCTGGCAAGAAGAGCCATGGCCACAGCCACGACGACATGGGCATGAACGCCATGGTCTTGCACGTCATCGGCGATGCCCTCGGAAACATTGGTGTCATGGCCACGGCTCTCATCATCTGGCTCACCGACTGGCCCGGCAAGCTCTACGCCGATCCCGCCGTCTCGCTCTTCATCACCGCCATCATTCTCAAGACTTCGATCCCGCTTACTAGTGCTACTGCTCGCGTTCTGCTCCAGGCGACCCCTGAACATGTCAGCATCAAGGATATTCGAGAGGACATCGAGGGTCTCCCTTGCGTCGTCACCTGCCATCACATTCATGTTTGGCAACTCTCCGACACCAAGCTCGTCGCCAGCATGCATATCCAGGTCTCATTCCCCATCGACTCTCACAGTGGCGAGAAGTACATGGAGCTTGCTCGTCGCGCGCGCAAGTGCCTACATGCCTACGGCATCCACAGCGCCACCATCCAGCCGGAGTTCTGCCTCGACCAGAAGCATATGCAGCAGGAGGAAGCCGCCGCTCTCGCCCTCGATGGGGGTATTGACGGAAAGAATGAGGTGTGCCTCCTTGAATGCGTTGAAGACTGCCAGGGCCAGGGTTGTTGCACCAACGTTGAGGCATCGTCCAGGGGTTCATCAACTCGTCGTGCCAGCGAGTCTTCTCACAGCGTGACTAGTGCCCATGGACACGATCATTAGGTTGATCTCCGCCATTCCACGAGTTGGTACTCCTTACGGAGCATTCTAGGATCTAACCAATCCGAATAGGGACTTGCATCCCCATGAGCACCATGTGTTCAGAAACCGCGAGCCGAATACGGACTCTCTTTCTCCCTAACCGGATAACTTTTCTAATTAAAAGGACTGGGCGTTCGTGTGTTGTTTGTTTCGTTTTCTCGATGGCTACCTTGGGCATGAGTTGGGCATAGGGGTGCCATGCTTGGTAGAAGGGCTACAGTGTATGATAGATACGCCGACAGTGCTATGACGAGTGGTTTCTTTTGTCTTCCAATGTGTGTCTTCTAAGTGTGTTGAATCTTGGGGAATACAGGGTGACGCATAATCACTCTACGTTTCGACGTAGTTTTAAAAAGCGAACAATCAATGACATAGGTTCCATAATTTGGTTTGAAGTCTTTATTCATAGTGGAGCTTTCTATTCCTAGTCTTTGTCTGATCTTCGCTATTATCAACACCCGAAGTCGAGATGCCTCGCCATACATATATACAAGTATGCCATCAGGGTATCTCCCCAATGGCCCCTTTTGTAATCCCCCACCAATCCAAATATGCCATCTACCCAACCCCTCATCCACCCATTCCCTTCCAGCCGTTTTCGGTTTCGTAAAACATCGTTACTTATTTATACAATATAAATACACACACACACACACACACACACAAGCACAGGCATGGGTAGGGCGAGTTCATGGCTTGGTTGGTGGTGATAGGGGCAAGACGACCTCCTCACCGACGCGAAAGTCAGCGACGGTTTCAACGCCCTTGTAGTTGTACTGCACGCGAAGTGTCTTTTCGAGGTCGGGCGCCGGGTCCCAGAAGCCCGGGATGCGGCTCTTGCGGACGCTGCTAGGGATGACGAGACGCGCCCCGGCGTTGCTGGAGGAGTCGTCGATCAACGCGGCCACGGCGATAGTGACGTCGGCGACGTACTCGCCGGCAAGATCGCCGTTAGTGTTGGGGACACCGTACTTTGCGCTCATGATGACGAGCCCGCCCAGCGCTATCTGGCGCTTCTGGCGGGCCTCGACCGGCTGGGCCAGAAGCACAGTGACGTTGTCGGCCTCGTACCGGCTGCGAGCGACGGCGACGTGGGCCGCGGACTCGGGTAGATCCGGATGAGCAGGTCGGCGGTCACGGGAGCCGGACTTGGAGCGGCGGCCTCGGCGCTGGTGGACGGCGAGCTGGACGGCGGCGAGGCTAGCGAAGGGGAGGGCGCCGGCCCAGAAGAAGATGGCCGGCGAGAAGAGGGCTTGCGGAGCGATGAGCAGCGGCACGCTGATGCGCTGGCCGAGGCGGGACCAGTATACGGAGAGGTGCAGGCTGTGCAGGCTGACGCCGACTTCGAGGCCGAGCCGGGCGAAGCGGCCGACGGACCAGAGGTTGCGGAGGGCGAGATAGCGGTCCTGGAAGCTGTTGGAGCACAGCTCGACTTCCACGCGGGCCGAGGACGGTGTCGATGGTTCCGAGGACGGAAGCAGCGTGGGGAGTGAGAGGTTCTTGCTATATCGTAAGAAGCCGCCCACGGAGTTGGGAGTCGCAGCTGCAGAGACGGCCCAGGTTCCCTGTCTGCATGTATCTATCTCATTATCGAGGCCTCTGATTCCTCGTTGACTGCTCGGCGCGTCCGAGGACCCAGGGACGGATGTGCGCTCAGGAGGTCCCGTGCGGAAGCCCAGCTCCAGGCTCGGTGCCATCTTCAGGGACGACTCTGCGCTGAACATGTTGGGGTTCATCTTGGAGAAGTCGGCAAAGAACCGACCAGACTCATTGGCTCCCAGAACCCAGTCGCCACTGTCTGCGCGCGCAAACGCCGTGCCGTGGTAGATGTCCTGGCGGATGCCGAGGACGAAGCGAGGCGGCGTTCGGGGGACATGGCGCGAGGACTGGACGCTGGCTTCGAGGACGGTGGGCTCGGTGAACTCGGGGAGGATGATGTGGTGATACATCCGGCTGGTGGTGGAGAACTCAGGCAGGATGTCCGTCTCGGCTTCGACGGTCGTCTTGATCCATCGGACCTTGTCCGGAGAAGATGCAGGGGCGCGGTTCAAGATCTCCTGGCGATAGCGTAGAGCAACCAGGGGGGAGAGCTTGTTTTCGACGAGTTGTATGAGCCGGTTCCTTGGGATGGTCAAGGGTAGCAGCGGTTGGTAACGGTCATAAAGCAGGGCGGTTGGCATGAAGAGATCCCCGGTGACGCCATATACGGAACCTGAGAAGGTCAGTGTAGGGGTAGTCAGCTCGATAGATGATTGCGAGAGGCCTTCAACCGCCTCTCGGCCCTTCTCCTTGGTCGCCGCAAGCCGTTCTAGCCGCGATACTTGCGGTTGTAGAACGCCGCGCAGGGCCGGAATATCAACCGAAACAGACTGGCTGAGCGCAAAGTCCAGCAGCTTCAACTGAGAGGAACCCCCCTGCCACGATGAGCTGCCGCGGTCACTCCTCGTCCTCGTTGCGTCAAGTCGGATGCCCAAGTCTGAGCTAGTCTGGATCCCATTCTGCAAACGGTTCCGCACTGCTTCCTTGAAAGCAGCCTCGTAGTTCGAAGAAGCCGAGTCGTCGGCTTGTAGGAACCGGATCAGATCATACTGGGCTCGGCGGCCGGGGTCGATGAGGGCTTCAAAGGCTTCCTGGGCGCGGAGGAACTGCTGGCGGGCAATGGGCCGGAGGTGCTCGGGGTAGCTGTCGGGGTAGAACAGGAGAAAGAGGCGGTTGTACGCGCGGCGGATCTGGTCCTGCGAGAGGTCGGCGGCGTCCCGGGGGAGACAGAGGATGTCGTAGTAGTCCAGCTCGGGGCCGGGAGCGGGGCCGTCGACGGAGGTGACGATGGTGCGGTCGACATCGCCGGCCTCGGAGGCGTTGGTGACGCGCTCGAAGATGGAGCTGGCGTCGTCGTCCCAGAGCTCGTACTCCTGGCGCGTGGCGGCGAACTGGTCGTTGAGTGAGAAGCGGGACGAGGCGGCGCGGAGGTTGTGGGCGGAGGATGCGGGGGCGCCGGAGGGGAGCCGGAGGTCGTCGAAGGCGCCCGAGGAGCGGACGGACGAGGCTCTGGAGGCGCCAGCGCTGGGACGGACCCGGGGGACGCGGAGGCTGCCGCGACGGGTTCCCGATGAGTCGGCCATGGTGAGTGGGAGCGTAAGTGTTGGACCGGAGGGGATGAAGTCGAGTTGTCTGAAGTTTGGAGGATATCCCAGCTCTTCTCCAGAGGATAGCGAGATAAGATAAGAGCAGGAACAGTATAAACAAAGAGAGAAAAAGGCCAAGGGCAGAGAAAAGGTCACCACGCAAACCTCGGGATCCGTCAAGCCCTACGGGAATTTTCTAACGGGGTCGCTTGTACGATCCGTCGCCAGGGCCTAAGTTGATTTGATCATGTTGGGCACTACGGCGAGGGCGTCATACGGTGGTTTTGGTGGTGGGTGTGGAGGTTGCCAAGTTGCCCCCTCCATGGTTAGAGCGCTAAGGACGCAGGGGTACGCCCGCTGGAACAGGGCGCTGATGGGTTCGTGTTAGCGAATGCAGGTACCTGCCGTGCAGTTGCTTCCAGGGGATGGGGACGTCCCCTAAAGAGAGAGCCGTTGTTGGGGCGTTCTAGCGGGGTAGTGGGGTTAGGATAGGCCTTGTCCCGCCAAGGTACTGTACGTATCGAGAGAGAAGCCGAGGCTGGCTTGTTTGCCTGCCACACAAACAATCATCCATCTCGTGATCTTAAGGCCGAATAACGATGAGATTGCACAGACAACGAGGGAAACGTTATACCAACTTTCTAGGGCCTTCTTTGTTATCTTCCGAGAATCTAGAGTGACGGCTTGGGTATGTCAACCAACGTACGCCCCAGTCCCGGGTTTGTTCGGCTGAGTGAAATGACAACCCAGAGACGGAAAAAGCAGACATGAAGACAATATTGCCGTATGTTCATCTCCGCACTTGCCGCTGATTTGGGCTTCGTTCGGATGCAGATGTAGATCAGATGCAAAGGCTTGTACAAGACGAACAGCTGTCATCGCAGAGGCAAACAATGAGTCCCACTCCTCACCATCATCAGTCCCATCAGATGCTCCGTCCATGCCTGATAGGGCACGCCAGAATCCTTTGGTGGGGTTTGTCTATAGAGTAAAGAGTAGGAAAGAGAAAGAAAGAGGGTGTCATCTCAGGAGTAAGTGTTCGTTTTACTAGTTATTAATTTTATGTGCATCTAGGAATATGTAAAAGTAGAAACTTCCGTCTTCTAATAACGGCATATTAGATATCGATCCATCTATTACTCCACGCCATCGTATACCCTTCAACGGAGCTCTTGGTTAACGGGGACAGCAACGACGCTCACGTCGTCGATGAGAACGTCCACGCGCGAGAAGTCGCTGCCGGAGCAGAAGAAGTCCATGGAGAAGACCGGGTTGGGGGTGAGGAAGGGAACCTCGACCTCGTGGTCGTGGTACTGGTTGGCAGGGTTGCCGTTGAAATTGAGCGTGTCGACGACAATTCCATCCAGCTTAGACACGATGGAGCAAATGCCATCCTTGCCGAAGTTCTGGGCCTCAGCGAGCGCCCAGGAGTAAGAAAGGAGACCTGGCTCGGCCGTTTGGATGTCTTCGACGATGTTCTCCTCGATGGAAGGCGTCTCTTCGTCAGACTCAATGCGCACCAGACTGAGAGACTATTAGCTGACCATAGCAGAGAACCACCCTTGTTGTCTACTTACACGTAGTGGTCTCCAGAGTGCGCAATCTCGGCATCCTCCTCGACAGTAGCGCCGTTGCTCAATGACCAGGTAGGCTCATCGGTCTCGCCTTCTTCGTCGCGACGAGCATTCCTGGGACGGAAGAACTTGTAGGTAGTAACGATCGGCACTTCCGTGGTTGTTGTGGTCGTGGGCACAGGCGCTGCGGTTGTCTCTGTAGATGTCTCAGTGATCGACGTCGAAGTCTCCTCGGCCGTCGTCGACGTCGTGGTGGCTTTGCAGGGGCCGGCATCGGCGCCCCAGGTGGCAGCGGCAACCACGAGGAGAGTGAGGGCGTTTCTGGGAGAAATCATGGTGAATTCGGAATAGTCAGTTGGTGTTTAGTGTCGGTTTCTTTTCCTTTTTCCTTTTCGCAGGTGTATATGAACGGTTGAACAAAGAAAGAAGAAGGAAGATAGAATATTAAAAACTCCCATCCTACAGGCAAGCGCCACCAGATAGAAGGAAACGAGGACAGCTACAAGCCCCTGGTGCTAAACCCGAAATGGTCGGGTCAGGAACGACTATTGCGAAGCTATTGACGCCACCCAACGCTGGTCTATTCTCTGGGCGAGCGTGGTTTAGTCTAGGCCCTCTTAAGTGCAGCTGACTATCGAATAGTAGGTGCATAATGCCCAGATTAGGCTATCACCTCGGAGCTGGATCCGTTGTGACGAATGTTTTCCAGCCTCGTTCCATCCACACCAAATCGGAAACAAAGGCACAAGAACGGCGCTGAGGATGACTTCTGTCTGCTGCAGCATCTCAAAGGCATTGTTGTGGCGCAATTCTTAACAATGACTCCAATTCAAGACATCGGTGGCGTCTAGATCCCTGCCTCTTGACCTTCGACTGAATACAACTATCACATTAGGAAATGCCACAAGCTTAGCAACCTCAGAGGTAATCCTCTCGCGATGCCTTGTCATTGTTGTCCAAGTAGGCCAGTCGTTTATAGAATAAGTCACAGATGGGTCGTTATTCCATACCTAGGGCTTGAACGTGGCCTAGACATTGTTCAGCCTCTCTAGGAACAAAGCCTCGACGGGTCACAGCTCAGAGAAAGCGTATATTCGCAGCTAGGAGCCAATTCGCAATACAGCGTCGTAGTTACGATTGTTGCCCAGAAGAAAAATATCCGTGATACATATTCAAAGGTGAACACTCTCTAAGATGCATCGTGCTAGTGTTCCGTTTCTCCATGGCACCAAAAGTCTATCCGCGAGGCCAGGGAAATGCCGTTGCGACCAAAACTCATCCAAACAGGCAAGACGAAAAGCAGGCAATTTATATGAAGGTAATTGTGGCAATTGATACTATGTGTTCTCGCAGTGTAAGAATATTCAGGCGGTCCGAAGTAATAGTCCGGACTGTTCGCCAATCGAGCAACACAGGAAGACAGTGTTGTTCCGACCTCCCGTCATTGTCAAGTGAACGTAGCATTGTTCGTCCGTCAGACTAGGAAAACGGCATAACCAGGCTTGACGTCTCATGAACATCCCAACGGTGCAGCATATAAAATACTCCAGTAATCCAGAAGGACGCACCTATTTTCTCTCTACATCATCTCGAAGCTTGATCTCACGTGCAAGTTTCAACGTCGAATGTCGAAGAAATTGCCTTCCAAGTCAGAAGGGCTGACCGATTTCTTCTCGATCCATGACCTCTGCTTCTCATAAGAAGCAACTCGAACTCAACCTCACATTCCAATCAACTCCTTCTTGCCGGCCAACATGGCATATCTCAAGCTAAATCTCCCTCTCGACGGCGACGCTGACGGAGAAAGGCAGGCCCTTCATGTGCAAATACACTCCCTTGACAAATGGCGACAGGAAATAAGCGCCCGTCCTCGAAATAGGTTTGCCAATTCAGGCGAATACTTCGCAAAGGCAGCCAGGATGGGGCGAAGCAGTCACCGGCTCGGCGTCGTAGAAAGAGAGTATGGGATGGACTGGAGGCAAGGCGCACCGTCAACGCCGCCAATGTCTGCAACGCCGTCACTAACAGCGTCAGCGTCAACAGTCTCCTCGCCATCGACCTCAACGCCATCAACCTCAGCAGTCTCTTCGCCAACAATCTCAACACCATCAGCGTCGTCAACGTCGTCAACTCGACGGTTCGCCATCGCACGTGGAGAGCATTGCACAATTCGGAGGCAAGGCACACCGAAAACGCCGTTCACTCCAATGACTCCACAAACCAGTCGTTGGTCGGACAGCTCCTCTGACGGCGAATGGACCCCCATCGCGAGCCCAGTGTCACCGGTGACGCCATGCTCTGATTGTTCACCAGCTTTCAACAATAGACTGAATGAACTTGTTGCGCAACGTGAAGAGATATCGAAGCACAGGAGGGAGGCCCTGGAGATCCTCGAGGGTACCAGGGCGCCTATCCCCGACCGGAATTACACGGGTTCATATGCGCCGATATTTCGGGAGTTCGCCCGACAAGAAGCTCAACGAGATAAAGAGCGCTTGCACATCCGGCACATGCTAGAGAACGCCATCACCTTCCCGTTCTCCCCCCGCCTCCGTGGTTGGGCATTTTTTCGACACCTCATCATCAGCTCTCTCGATGATAAGAGTACTCAAAAGTTTCCTCCCCATTTTCCACTGCAGCGAGCGTTCTTAATATCAGTTGACGTGGTTCGGGGCCATGAGAAGGTGCGTGGGGCTCGAAATCTCGACACATGTTCTAATATTGAGCTGGCCAAGTTGTTGGCACAGATCGAGGAGAGGGGTTGGCGAGACGTAGTGTGGGTTGCAAGCTTGAATACTGATATCCCTAGGAGCATGGATACGAATAAGGAAGCCGTGAAGCTCCATTGGGGACATTGAGGTTGATGTCCGCTATATATATAAGGTTAGGTATAACTTGGTTTTTTTGTTAGACTCCTTTGGGCAGATGCCCGCCAATTTCTCAATGATTGTAACGTCGTGATTTGAAACATTTCCCACGAGCTCGGCTGTCTTGGGCTGATGGATAAGATACCACTGATGCTGTTGGCTCTTTGGTGGCTCGGGGGTCACATGTCGTCCGGTCCGTGGCAATGGTCCCTCATTCCGCAACAGGATTCGCGTGAATCGTAACCCTCTTGATCTTAATCGGCTCCTTGGGCCTGTTCTTCCGGTCCACCTCGACAGCCTCCATCTTGGACAGCGTCGCCAGTCCCTCGTCACCAATGACCTTGCCAAACACCGTGTTGACACCGTCCAGGTGCGGCGCCTTGTCGAAGGTTATGAAGAACTGCGATCCGTTGGTCCCGGGCCCCTTGTTCGCCATGGCCACCACCCCGCGGCCGGTGTGCCGCAGCGCCGGCCGGATCTCGTCTTCGAAGGCGCCGCCCCAGATGCTCCGCCCGCCCTTAGGGTTCTCTGGCGGTGACGGCGACGCGGGCCCGCCCGTCTGCACCATGAACTTAGGGATGAGGCGGTGGAAGGGCGATTCGTCGTAGTATCCGGATGCACAGAGGGCGAGGAAGTTCTGCGGGTGGGTGGTTAGTACGTGGCTGGCGCGACGAGGCTGGGACGGGGAAGGAAAGGGAGATGGTTGACATACCTCTGCAGTGTTGGGGACGCTTTCGCAAAAGACCTCGATCTTAATGTCGCCCAGCGACGTATGCAGAGTGACCGACATTACGGGCGTGTAGAGCGGTGAGGGCTCCTCAAACGCGAGTGGATGTCCTATCTTGACGATCGGAACAGACTGTGATGGTGTTGTGAAGCTGGAAAAATATACGCAGCCAATCCAAGCCCACCAGTGTCCCCACCCCTTTCTCCAGCTTGGACTCGACTCTCAGCCTTACAAGGCTAGTCCCGAAGAGGTTCTATCATTTGCGACAGTGGCTGAAGTGGCTTGAATCGCAGGTACGAACCCTATGACCCATTAATGTGGCTGAAATGGGCCGGGGGCGTGTGAAATTGAAGAATAACGGGGCCGCTGTGGAGCGTGCTAAATCCGTGGCATTTGTTGTGCACGTTCCAAACCCCATCATTCATCAGCGCACGCACGCGCACGCGCACTGGGCAGATTGCGAATTTGTCGTATTTGGGATATTAATAAAAAGACGGTGTCTGACGTGCATTGCATCGATCATGTGCCGCATAGGCAGGTGCAGCACTCGTGCCATGGGTTTGATGAACCACTTTCAGGTCCGGAATGCTGCTCCGGCACTGCGTCGGAGCTCCGTAATTGCGCCACGCTGGTACATTCTCGGCTGAGTTTAAGGTATTGACGGGAACACTACCCTACACACTCAGTGACAGACTTCCAAAATTATTCCAAGATGATCGACTTGCGGGTATGAGTTGAGGATATGCGATCTGCAAGTGCATTTAATGCCAATTTTAATCGAGTTCCATCGTCTGTTTTATCGGGTTTCCCGGGAATGTTTGGCCCACACTGCCACGTTGGCAACTAAATCATCCCAGATCCTCGCTACCCAGCCGCAGCATAAATCGCAATATTCCACAAGCCTAAGTTCATCGGCAGCACACCGTAACACAACCCCAACCCACGGAGCTGTGTTAGTAAAGAGCACTTGACCCTCCCTTCGCGCCAGTGCAATCACGGTCGTCTCCTAGCTCAGGGGTCTGAAATGAAGACGCCCGTTTAAACGGCGGCACCCTAAGAGCGTTCTGAGCGGTGACATCCTGGCGCCATGCCTTGCATCGGCTGGACTGAACTCACTGAAGAGACCGAAATTACACCCTCCCCACATCGTGACTTTTGACGTCACCACAATGGCCTCGATCGAGATCTAGATTGTTCTTTCAACCTCCCAACCATAGATCGACTCGTCCAGCTAGCATAGGCCAAAACCTGCTGCTGACCAGCATCAGATGAACCTATGGTAACTAGAGGCTGAAGACTATGACTTGGGAATTCCATGTGTAACCAAGTGTCAGGGGTTTAGGCCAAGCTTGATACAGGCTGATGTTTCTTAGCTACACCGCAAGAGACAAGACAGGGACACATGACGAGGGACAAGCAGATGAAGAAATTTTACTTCTTTTTTTTTGTGCCTGTTACAACTACGTATACACAGGACAGGGGCTCGGGGAGAAGGTTATCGGAAGGCGACAAGCCTGCTCCGTGGATCCAAATGCGGCACAGTCCATGCCAAAGTCCCTTCCACGGGACGACGTCCGCGGTGCCTCATTCATGGGCCATCGCGGTCAAAATTCGTCATCCCTCATCAAACTTTCGAAAGAATTATGCAGACGTTGCGCTGCTGTCGCGAAGAGTATGGCCTGCCTCATCGTACCAGACCGAGGTCAGACTTCCATCATCCCCTCCGCCCCTCTTTCAAGATGTTTCCTATCCCTGTCCCTCCCATCTGTGGGGGTATCCTTTTCCATCGCGGAGGGACCTCTTTTTTTCGTGCATTCTCAGTCTTCCCTGGTTTCCATATCGAGACTGGTCAGGCTCCTTAAGCTCCTCGCCTGTACTCTATTCCGTAAAGTGCTTTCGAGAGCGGTGACCCCGTTTATTCTTCGCAATGGCCCTCTCGGTATGCAACCCCCCGCACCAGGAGGGGAAGTCACACGGAGCCAGTAACATGCAAACAGTTGCTGAGGGAAAAGGGGGGTATGATCCGTGTTCCATTTTTTTTTTGGGTGCCGAAAGACTTGCTGAGAAATTTTGATTCGCAAAGAAAGCAGTCGCTAAATGCCAAGACGTAGATGAGAGATAGATCATTCTGTGGATCACTATGCAAGTGATTCCGAACAAGTGCTAGAATTTCGGATAAAGGATTGTGAAAAAGAAGTTGAACCTCTGTGACCTGGAAGTAAGTGGTGACGAGGTTTTGTGCCGGCTTAGGCAAATATGGGGGTCACCAGTGGCCACCAATTGTTCTATTGTTGGTTGGCGCAATGTTGACCCACGAAGCCGACGTACTGGTGTGCGTGTTGGCCGTACACTGTGTTATGATGCTGCTGAGGTGTGGGGGTGACGGGGCATCGGGGAGGCATGGGATATGACTCTTTCGGCACGGTGTGGTTGACTAAGATATTTCCATCAGGGGTGATGGGAGGCGTGAGATAACCATCGAACCCCAAGTGGGCGCCGTGTCCCTTCTGGGGTGTGCTGTAGACGTTTGAGTGCTTAGCAGCAGGTTCAGTTGGGGGCGAAGGAGGGTTGGCATTTCGACGGGCAATGGCAGCCTGCTCGGCCATGAATTCGGCGAGCTTCTGCGAGACACGGGACAGGTGGGGAGTCGAGTACTTGCGTCCGAGGGTAGGGGAAGGCTGGTGGAGGTGATGGGAAAGAGTCAACAAGGTGAGGTTCTCAGTGTGATCCCACTCTCCATCGTTGACTTCGGCGCGACCGAGGATGGCTCGGGCAAGGGCGAGGGAGGATCGGGCCATTGTCGAGGGCTTGGTGGAGACAAAGTCCCGGTGGTAGAGGGCAATCTCGCAGAGGTATGCGGCCATGTGCTCGACTTCTCGGTTGTCACCCTCTTCGGCAACCATCAGCTGGGAGAAGAAGTCAACGGTAGGGTGTCCGATCGTCCATTCGAGCGTGTTGAGGACGTGCATCTCCATCTGAGTGAACATGCCAGCATCGTACAGTCCACAGCACATGTTATTGAGCTCGTGGATCTGAGGGACACGGTCTTTCTTGTCGCCGTATTTGGCGGCGATGAGGAGGGCAGCGCATCCGACCAGCTGGTAGTGTTGCTTGTAGACGACTCGCTTCGAGCAGTATCGGTCAAGAAGGTTGACTGTGAGGAAGAGGGTCTCGGGCAGGAGAGCGAAAGCAGCGTGGGCCTCGATAAGGAAGTCGATGAGATAGGGTCTCATGAACCATTGGATCTCGCGCTGCATATCGATTAGGCTGGCATCGGGGAGAGTTTCATCCTATAGACGGTTAGCATGCGAGCGGATAGACAGGTGTGTGCTAGGCATTTGAACATGCCTCCATATGCCTCATGTGCTGCATAATGTCCTCGAGGTACTCGTCGCCAGCTAACCGGGAGAGTTCGCCGGCGATGATGTCTTGACGGTTGCGGGCGATCATCTTGGCGGCGTCGCGGGGAGACATTCTCGAATGGTAAGGCTGATCGGACTCGACGAAGAAGTCGCTGTCGGATTGAGAGTACGCCATGTTGACAAGTGACTGTTTAAGAAAGAGAGGTGGAAACAGAACGGAATTATAGACTCGTGTGGCTTGAGGTTAAAGAGAGACTGTTAAGTTCCCCAGGAATCTTGTTCGGAGACGATCGAATGAGTGATTGAGTTCGGATGTGTATGAAAGGAGTGGTGCACACCGAAGAATTAGGGAATTAAAATATTAAAGAGCGTGGTGAAGATTGGAACGAAAAGAGTGACCGTGGCTGGTAAACGAGGCCAGGAGCATGAAGACAATGAATTGGTGGAGGCAAGGAAAGGGATCGGAAAAGGGGTCGTTTAAAGACGAGGTCGATTGGAGGGCTCTGAAAGATAGTTGCGAATTAGCCTGAAGTCCTGTTGCAGATAGAATCTCGGAAGGGGCCAAGACACGCCGAAGTGTGCAGAGTTTCGGGGGTGCGACGTTATTGCCATTCTGGAGCATCCCTTGGGGAATAGCGACGTGCTGGCACGAGTGCCCAGAGCGAGGCACGGGACGATGAGTTCAGGGCAGATGGAGGGAGGCTTACCGGCACAACTGGTGGGCTGTGGTCAAGGCAGTCTAAGGTGAGACAAGGTCCTGAGATTGAGTGGGAACAACGAGCTAACGTCTCCCACAGAGCAATACTTCAGGATGGTGGTCGTGAACTAGGATTGCGGTATGCGGAAGATGACCCTCGGCATGCAGCTGGAAGGGGGGTTAGATTCTCCTTGGTCACCTAATCTCGTGATAGCCTGCCGGCAACGTACCTTTCCCCGACTTTGGACGGTTGGTTGGATCGGTGACAACGGCGTTGAAAGACGTTGGGAAACCGGTGAGGCTTGGTGGTTGACAGGTGAGTTTGCGGTTGAAGGTGCAGATGCAAATTCTCTGATGCTCGCAGATGGAGGACCGGAGAATTTCGACAATCCACTTCTCGTGCACTCGTCGGAGAAAGGTGCCCGGGCTCGAAGGGTCGAGAGTTGGCAAGACTAGTGTCGACGGAGATACCTAGTAGTCGTGAGGGCCTCGAGGAACCAGTCTCGGGAAGGGCACACACGATGGTCTCGTGAGGTTGAAGGGAGCGAGCGAGTCGATTGGCGGCGACGGGAGAGGTTGGAATTTACAGCGTCGAAGGAGGAGCTGGAGGGGGGCAGGCCGGGTGGAGGGCAGAAGTGAAATACCAGCAAAGGTCTTTTTGATTCACTTTCTAGTCCGTCGTTTGGGGAGTTGCCGCTCACAGCTTCTGGGTGCGGGCCTTTAATAGGGCGGGCTGGGTTTCTAGGGAGAGAGTTGAACGGGAGGCCCTGGTGAGATTCTCCTCGTAACCAAGCGCGTCTGTGGCCTGCTGTTCGGATCAGGGTCAGGAGGAGACGGAATGAAAGTGAGGGAATGAATGGATGCGGAAGAGGGAGAGGAAGGGGAGGAGGGAGGATGAAGGTAGGAGGAGGATGGAAGGGGAGAAAAAGGACTGGAGGAGAGGTACGGCCAGTAGTTTTAACAGACCAGCTGCAGCGGGGAGGTCGAGCAAGCAGAGGAACACCAAGCAACCAAGTACCTCGATCTGCTCTGTGCGCGGAGCGACTGGCTGTGGCTTGCGCGCGAGGTACTTTGGCTTGGGTCCATCCATCCCAGCACCTCAGCGGTGCAGTAGAGCAGCAGGCCCCTGCCCAGGAGGCCCCAGGAGCCCGTCACCACCAGCTCACCCGCACCCAGAGCCGGGCAGCTAGCCAGTCAGCCAGCGAATGGTCAGCGGCGTAGCCAACCAGCTCAGCCAGTGGGTAGCCAGAAGCCAGCCAGTAGCCAGCCAGCAGCCCAGCAGCCCACCGGAAGGAGTACGCCAGGAGCAGCGCGCAGTGATGGGATGGAGTGGGAGTGGAGCGCAGTGGAGTGCGAGGTGTGTCGGGGGTTGCAAGTTGCAAGGCCCGGGGGGCTCGAGGCTTGCTTGGAGGTGGGCTTGGACTTGGGCTTGGCTTGGCTCACTCCCTTTCCTCCTGCATCAGCATGGCATAACGAGGTACCTGTCCTCACGTACCGCGTTGCCTTGCTGATGAGGTGCACTAGAGCCACCCAACTAAGGCACGCTCTGTGTGTGTGTGTGTGTCTCCATCTTTGAACTGGGGGGCTGGGGTCGGTAGTCTTGCTTGCTTTCGCTGCTTGCTTGCTTGGGCTCGGGGCGTTGCGCACTTAGGATTGGGAGAGAGAGGGGAAGGGGCTTGGGGGTGAGCGACGAAGCATGGGGCATGGGATGGGGCACGGGGGCGTGCCAGGTACAGCGCTGTACTTCCCGCTCTTTGGTCCTCGCTGCCGGTACGTACCTGGGTCAAGTTTGTGCCAGTTGTGTCGAGTTGTGTCGTGTCGTAGCGTGTTCTGTCTCTCGGCTGGGGAAATTCGGTGCAAGCAGGGCAGCAGGGATCCGCGTGCAGTGCGGTGTGGTGCGGGTGGGATGGGCGATGATGGCGATGGGCCTGGGCGTGTGGCGAGTAACTTTCTCGACTTCGACTTCGACTACAAAGAAGAACGGCTGGGACAGCTTCTAACTAGACGATTCTAGTAATAGTAGACTTGATATGTCGGATCGGTCGTTTCTCGTGGTTTGACAATGGCGACGAGACGATGACGATGATGATAAAGTTGACGGATATGTGTAAAGGGGAAAGAAGCCGGCGGGATGAGAAGGAGGCATAAATACTCGGGTCTGGTTGATACTGAAGTGAGATAAATGCGCATGTGCGTGATGTGATATGAATGTGAGCGAGTAGTGAGTATTGAGCATTGATCATTGAGCGAGTATTCATCAGCGAGCAAGCGACGAGGGAGAGCTAGCGAACGGAATGCAGTGTGCCCGCCCTTTCGTGGTGTGATATATGCTCCCCTCTCCGCCCGAGGCCGCTTCTTCTGACCTTATCTGGGTAGTGCTCTGCGAATAGGATATGTACGAACAAGCTTCTATTATCCCCTTGTATACGTATTTGTTGACTTCCCGTCGCCAACAATGATACGGCAGTTTGTTTGTTTTGAAGAGCGACCTGGCGGCCGGTGACAGGCCTCATTGAGCGAGGCCGCAGGCGGCCCATTGACGATTGTGCGAGACGATTGTGTGCTGTGGCCGCTCATTCAGGTGCCCACCTGCTATTCATCCTATTGTCCGTCCATTCACCTGCTAACGGACTTCGTGCCGCACCCGCCGAAAGAAGCACTGCGCAGGCTCACTACAGCCGGTGTTTGGCAAGCATGTCAAGGACCGTCAATTGTCCCAGCTGACAATGCAGAAAACCTTCGGGTTGCCCAGAACGAGTCGTAGACAGCCCCCGGGCTGGCAGCACGAAGTCATTGTCTTGTGCGTAGTAAATCTGCATCGAATACGTACTCAATTATCCTTTCACTGGGGTATCCTTCATTCATCAATGAGGCGCTCAACCACCTTAGTCTACCACCCAGCGAGGCAATGGCCCGACGCACCTCCACAACACCAAGGGATCCATCCCGTCCCTCCATCATCCTCCCCTCCCTAACACTGAGCCTATCGCGCATGTGGATTTGCGCTACGGTGCCCCGCTGCCACCCGACCTCATTCCGGACCTGGGCCTTGCTGATGATGGATGTCGAACGCAGCAAGCATCGTCTCGACGCCAGCCAGCGTCACACGCGAGGCCTGGCCGCCCGGTCGCCCGCCAGATGGGGGGGAGGGAAGAAGGCTCGAACCTAGGCCACTGAAAACATGCTACGTGCGAAAGATGCAACCTTTATCCAGCCCGTCCTCTACAGCAAGTCCCCTAGTCTAGGCGGGTTTGGCACCGCTGGACCTTGATTTCGGGGCTTCGGATACGAACAAAGTCGCTCGTACTGTACAGATGGAGTGCATCCCCTGTCCTCCGTCGTAGTTGCTTGCCTGTTTCTGCTGCGAAGCAACAAAAAGCCCACGGCATGGATTCCCTACGTTGCCCTGTTCCACGCTGCTGCACTCTGACGGAGCTCTGGCCTGCTCGCCGAGGCGAACAACGTCCCATACGGGAACTCGCAATGTCCAATGTCCGCCCTGTGCTCCAGTTGCGGCGGTATTGTCTTTGCCCGTGGTCCAGCTAATGCGCGCCCTAACGTCAGCAACATCCCGCCGTAGACGAACTGCTCAAACCACGCAACGCAGTGCAAACGCGGGCGGCCAGGCCGAGCTTTTCGCGTCTTGTCTCGTCTCGTCTCGTCGATCCCGCCTGGTCACGTCTCGTGCTGTGCTGTGCTGTGCGTGTCCGCCGTTTCGCCCGTCGGAACTTACTGAACTCGTCCATCTTGGCTATGCGATGGGACACCCCCCCCCCCCCCTCGAGGCTTGGAGCATTGTGGATATTGAGTGACCGTCGACGCCAGCCCCGGGCTACGGTGTTCGCTCCATTGCTCCTGAAGAAACTCAGGCCCGACAACTCTGTAAAAGAACACCTACCTACCTAAACCCGTGGAAGCTAGTTGGCTGACTGGCTGGGCTTGGCTTGGAGGTTGATGCGAGTCCAGTGGTTTGTCGCGCTGCCTTTCAAATCTTGGAGTTGCAGCTCTGTTTCGGCCAATCATGCCGCGTCGTCGCTGTCTTTGCACAACCTGGGCAAATTGGAACGGCAATTAATCATGCATGTCATGAGCGTCACTTCCACTGCCAATTCCACTTGCACTTGCAGTGTCATTCTCATCCAGTCCATTGCGCGTTGTGGACCCCAGCCTGAGGTGGGCTCTCATCTTACGGCTCCTCACTTGCTGCTCACTACTAGAAGTATCTAATTCGACAACGTGCTGCATGAAGAACGCGCACATCTAGTAAGCCAGCAACTGTCACTGATGCGCTGCAACTGTCATTCACCTGCAATTGTTCCGCCTGTAGTCTCACCTGTCGTCATTGTCACCTCGGAGGATTGCAAGCGGCTGGGCTCATCAGGGGCTGACCGGCCGTGCTACACCCTCTGTCCGCCTGTCCGCCTGCCCGCCTGCCCGCCTGTCCGCCTGCCTGCTTGCCTTGCTTGTAGATGATCTTGGTGTTGCTCTGCAGAAAGGATGCTACCCGCCAAGCCGCTGCCCGCCGTCGCTTCACTGAGCATGTTCATCCCCGTCCATCCATTACTCGCACAATCGGGGAGGCGTACAACACAGAGGCACACACACAAAGCAACAAGCCTCCGTTCTCCGCCCGTAGCCTGTGCGAATATGGTGGTCATCTATTAGCTCTTCCCGTCTAAACCTCAACTGCCTGTTCTGGGCGGCCCCTTACCGTGTATCACGGCTTAGACGCTGCATGTTCTACATAGTACATATTCATAGGTATTCGTATGATCCTACTTCTCCTGAAAACCATTGGGCTGCTACGGAGTACGCATGTCCCAGTCCACAGATGATCCTCGTTTCCGTCAATTTTGAAAATTTCGAGCCTGGTCCACCCGTTGCATCGTGTCGCGGGTATAACCGTGCTGCTAAAAGGAGGTGTGACGTTGGGGAGGGACCAACTCCGTGCTCCGTCAGGTGCTTGTAACAGCAGGCATTTTCTTCGCGTGGCCGCTGCTGGTCCACGCTACATCGTCTGTTTGCCATGCCGCGCTACTACGACGCTCTCCGTATTCCGTGCTCCGTTCCCACCGACGCTATCGCGGATGAGGCCGATGTCCTTACTTTCTTAGCACCCGGCGTAATTAATACCGCCTGCAACGCGCCCTGTGCTATCACCAACAGGCCTCCTCGCTGACCAGTTGTGACCTGGGATTTCAAGGGCACAGCTCCAGATTGATCTCTTCTTTCAGGCGCTGGCGTGTGAACAAACCTGCAGCCTCAGTGCGCCGCCTGCTCCCCTTGCGCCGCCCCAGACACCGCTGTGTCCAGTATCATCGCCTGGGGTTGACTGACGCTCATTTCCATCCCATGCCACCGTCTCTGAGTTTTCTTCTGCTGTTTCTGCAAGGGAAAGAACAAAGACTGTTCCCACCCTCTGAACGGACTCTTCCGACGCACGGGACACTGAAAGGCGTAGGCGGCATAAAGCTATTGTGCTGGTAGGAATGCAAGTGACCAAGGCTTAGGGGTAGAATGAACACGCAGCATGTAATCTATGCCTCTGAATTACGCACTTTATCAAATGAGCCAACACATTCATTGTTGCTCCGCCGATGGCGTATAGATGTGGAATCGGGGATGGGCAATTCAAGGTTGCCGACGCCTCACAAGCCCAATTTAGACACCATGGCCCATGATCCCTACAGCTCAGGAGTGCCCAAAACTCGGAGAGTTCTGTCTCCTTGTGACGGTTCTGGTATTCCAAACCACCAAACACCAAAACCCCAACCTCGTCCGGAGATGGAAGCATCATCATATGAGACCGACACTAACCCAACAGCCGTGAAACAAAATCTCAGGCGCTCTTGTCCGTGTCACCGTCACATTTTCAAACCCAGCCGTTATTTCACACTTGAGATCCCCCTCTCTGCTGTTCCATTTTGAAGAGAGTAAAAAAAGAAATCCACTCTCGTCAAACTCCAAAGTCAGGGTTCAAGAGACAAGGTCAGAAAACAACGAGATACCCCTGCCATGGAGAGCATCGAAAACTTGCCTCTTCCCCCACTAGGCACACGACAATGACCCTAGTACACGCCTCCACGCCCCCTTGCATCGCGTTTTTGAGTTGACATCCCGCTCCTCTCTCAACGCGCGCGTGTTCTGGCGTTTGGCGTCGCAGCCGCAGCATCCAATGAGATGACGCAGACGCGCATCTCATGAGACTGGTCAGCGCATGGTCGGCCGTCCCAGGTCGGTAAGGTGGCTGGACGAACGAGCGAGCTTCTAATGGTCCAGTTGAGAGGAGCCCCAAGCTAAGTTGGGCGGCCTGCACCATGTCCCCTGCAGACAGAAAAAAAGGTGTGACCCGAGCAAGAAAGCGTCATCTGGATCGACATCTGTCCTCGTTGAATGATCCACATGGACGAGTGCATTGGAAATTGAAAATGCATCATCCGGGGGAACCTCCGATGGCTATTGGGACTACAGAGCGATGGCGTCTCTGACTGAGATTCGATGCGATACCTGACAGTTCATCGGAGCGTCGGGTCGGAAACAGTGAAGCCAGAGACGTTGATCCCACCCACTGTTCGAGCCTCGTTTTTCTTTTTTGTCACCATCTATTTTCTCACATGCACCGTCCGGCGCCAGTGAGGGGTAGCCCCAGGAACTACGACCGGGATCCCTGGCCCTTGCCGGCGCCGAGTGCACGATACCGATCTCTGGACCATGGCCATTCCGCATCCGTGGACGGAGCCCAGACGTTTGGTATTTCAAATTTGGTAGAGTACAGCCAGTACGAAGTACGTACAGTATTCTTCGTATACCGCCATATACATGTTCGGAGAGCGGTGGCAGTGGTGGTGGTTGTGGTGGTTGTCGGTTTGATTGTAGATGCTCCTTCGTGCCTGATACAAAAACATGCGCACAATGCGTCGACAAAGGAAGGTCGATGCATCGTCATCGTCACTTTTACAGGGACTTTGCCTTGCGGTGCTGCGGTTTTCGGCTCGGCGTGGCTTGTCCGGCTTACTATGTACTGAGGTGCCAAAAAGACTGGGCGGCCAAATGAGCCAGCCAAACTCGAACTAGCCGTTTGTCTCAGGCGAGCTGAAGGCATCGGTGGTTGCTGACCCAGGCAGGCCGTCAATTTTCCATACTACGTACTTACGATATAGCTTGAACTCTGTCCGTCTCGCGCACCCGCTTTAGAGCGGTCTTTGTAGAATTGACCGAAAGGCGTTCCTTGGGAACTTGAAAAAGACAGAACAGAAACATTCGCTTCCCGAGCCAATCCATGGCCTGGTAGTGATGGATCTTGACCCCGGACTTGGTCGTCGTCGTGACTACATACTTAGTACATCGTACAATTATTGTGGATTCGCCCTCGCATGGAGCATCCACCTCTCAGAGTTGTGCTTGACGTGCCCCCACCCGCCAGTCGCGACACGTTCCAGGTCGAGGCCAGGGTTAGATAGACTAGAGCCCAGAGACACGGCCAGGCAACCCGCCTCCATGGCATCGAGAGGCCCAATTGACGACCCAAGCCACGTTTCTGGAGGGGCTGCATGAGCCACTGTTTCCCGACGATCGTCCATGTGCAAAACAGGAGGTGATCGCGGGGCCGGTTCGGCGGCTGTTTTTACTTGTTGAGTACTGCAGTTGAATCGTCTCTGGCGTATCTTGCACGTTGAGTCGTTCGTTCTGTTACGTCTGGGCCCGGTGCGGTCTCTCCTCCACGTCTACTCTAATAGTAGACGTCATCTATCGTCTCATCCGCGAGTGGTGCTTTCATCATGTGTCGGTAGCTCTACGTAGTGTAGTGTCTTTGCGCGCCGCACTGGCCTAGCCGCGGTCAAAGACAGACAAACACCAATAAGTAACCAACCTAGACAGGTGGCATGCCGTGGTCACGCCAATGCTGGAATGTATGTATGTACGAACATGCAACACACGCAACATCCCATGTACTTACGCCCGCTTGACTGTCTGCTTGTTCTGCCTGCCGGTGGAGGTAACTCAACTTCAAACCCGATGTCTCGATGCGAATAGACTCTCAGATGCAAGTCGCATGCTCCCCCTCGCCTCACATCAACGAGGAACCCAGCACTGACGCGTGACGTAAGACGCCCGTTGGTCGGTGACACCGCGCCGCACTGAGGTGATGAGCGTTGGGCGTGTAAACCTACGAATTACTTCGCACCTATGAATACACGTCCAGTATGGAGTTGGTTGAGCCCGGTAACTACTTAAGCCCTGCTAGTGCTTGCCCCGCATTCACGGCCAAGTTCCATCCAATCCGCCAAATGGCAACTCGCATACGAAAAGAGGCGGAGAGTCAGATTTGCTTGGTTTTGCAACGAGACTTGCTCGGAGAGACTCTTTGGTCCCTCCTTGGGCATGGTCAATCTGCTCCGTAGCATGCTGCCGCAGCAGTAGGAGTTGAGCCCAAAACTCTCAGAGACCGAGAAGAGCCGGAGCGGCCCGCTATACGCCGAGTTGGCCGAGTTTCGTGCTCCGTGTCATGCCTTTCTGTCCTCCTTTTTTTTCCACTTGCGAGACAACCTTGGCAACACGGGGAGAGTCGCCGCACAAGGCGCGCGGGATCCTACGCAGCGGCTGGCCTGCATCACCCTGCAGATTAAGTGCCATGACTTGTCGAATGAGAGCCTCCCCACTGCAGTCCGCTGGCGCGCGGGATGTGCAAGCACTTTAAGGCTAAGGCTGGTGGCAAAGACATCCATCTCCGACACTTCTCCTTGCTTGGGGCACTGGCCAACATTTCGTGAAGTTAGTTGACTGTTCGGGTTATATATATCATATATTACAATCATAGCGTGCCTTTGCTTTTGCTTTTCAAACCCGTGTCTAATAACTGTGGTGGTATACAGGGGACGAGACAATTCCATCTCCATTTCCATCCCCCGAGCTGAAACCTTGGGTTTCGGCAACTGATGCCCGTCGTCGCCTGGTTCGCCCGGCTTGCTCGGGTTTTCTTTGTTCTGGGGACGCATCATCCCTCGCCTCGCTGCACCGTCGGAGCGTCCAGTCGTGTGCGCTTCGTACAGCCTCCGCCTCCGCCTCGGGCTGCGCCAAAAAAAGCCCCAACCCCCAATGACTGAGAGAGGCACGCGAGCCTTTTAATTGATTTGCACGCTGCTACACGTCCGCGTACATGGGTTTGCTGCAAGACGCGTGAAAGGCAACGACGAGTTCGACCAGTCGGGCAAAGTGTGAGGGGAGAGGGAAAAAAATTTCCTTGCCTTTGAGGCTGGTCACGATGGAGTTTCTGGGGCGATCCCGCCAAGGGCCCATTGCCGTGCAGCTTGACCCCCATTCTCCGCCCGTTGGCTCTGCAACGACGGCGTCACCGCTGCATTTCTGCCTTGGAGCCTTCTGCCCGCTTCGGTTTCCCACTGGCTGGCTTCAAGCACCCAAAGACTCGATTCGCGATCCTGGGAGGCTTGGACTCTTGAGGCCTGCTTGCGGTGCAGGGACCAGCCAGACGAGCAGTTATTAATTAGGCTGGTTCAGGCCAGGCGGCGTGACATCAATGGGTCATCCTGGGTCCGGTGAGAAACTGAAAAAGCCCCATAGCCTGAGACAAGAGCAAACGCCCCTCGAATTATCAACAGAATTGCTGTCGTTGGCCGCAACCCGTCCCCGAAGTCCGCCGAGCCCGCCAGAAGCCCGCAGCCTGCACAGAGCGCTCCGAGGCCCCGTCCGCCATGACATGTCGAAGACTTCAGATGTCATCAAGTGGTCCGGAAGTGTGGACTTTGCTCCCGCAGACGGCCCGCGACGATGGCTCAACACCCCTTCCACCAAGACGAGACACCCGCGACGGGTGGAGCGGTACTTGAAGGGACCTGCTCGTCCCCGACCCAGCTTGAGGCTCTTTGCACAAAACCGACACGGGTGCACGTGCCACTTGACCCCACCACAACGACGCTAACTCGTTCTAAGCGCGACAATGTTCGAGAAACCTTCCACAGAGTGGGGAAACCAGCGAAGTGACGACACCTTTCCGTCCTTCCCGCACCCCCTCGGGCGTCCAACACGCGCCACATCGCGGGAAATGAACCTGTAACGTCCGACTGCCACCCTACTTGAGGCTGATGAACCCCACACGCCACCGCAACCGCCACTGTGCCCGCTACGTACCCGCCACAGCGCCTCTCATCCAAACCATTACGCGGGATGGATATTGTCTTGTGCAGGCAAGTATAACCCGGACTTCGTACTTCGTACCTGACCTGTAGTCGACGCTGTGCGAAGCATAGGTCGGTCATGTGCAGGAAAGTACAGACAGGTGCGGTTGTTCAGTTTGTCCACTCGTGACGAGCAACCGGTGAGGGATATGCTAATGCAATGCGGGCTTCGTTTCCCAGGCAAAACGCAAAATTTACCCACCCACAGCCCTACTACTCCCTTACGTAGTTCGTGGTAGATCTAGAATCCTCTCGCTTCACCCCAGCGACGCCCGAACGCGCCGACAGACCCATGGCCCCTCTGCGTAGCACATATGTAGTAGCCGGGCTTTGCGCTTCTTGTCAATGCAGCCGAGTATACACAAACGGAGCCCACTCAGTCCTCTTTCTACTGTACGGCAAGGCCCGTTGACTCCATCACCGCTCCATCACCGCTCCATCACCGCTGGATAGAAAAGAGGAGGTGAGCCAGCCTTTTGAAAAAAAAAAAAATTCTTCATTGGCAGGACGATGACACGAAAATTTTATCTTTCCCCTCATTCACGCGGCTTTTTCTTCATTTTTTTCTTTCCTATGTCCTGCCCGAGTACGCGTTACCGTGGTGAAGCTTCTCAAAGTAACGAGCGCCAAGTCCTTGACTCGGGCTTTGGCCTGGGCCTCTATCCGAAGTAACTTATCCATTGCTACCGAATCTAGCCAGGGTCGGAAACGAGGAGCTCATCCTTCCACTACAACGCAACCCCGCGCGCGCGCGCTACAAAGGGAATGCTCGTTGACTCAAGCTGGTGGCGAAACCCTCGATGTTTGATGGAGAAATATGCTAAATGGGGACTTATGATGGTATCCTCGGCGCCTCTCGAGACTGTCTGAGCCCGGTAGCAAATCAGTTGACCGAGCTGACTTGTGGTCTCAGAGATGTCGTTAACTAGATGCCCGTTCCTCGGTTCTCGAATCGCTCTGGTGTTTCCCGATGGTGAGATCTGGCTCGGTTGATTGCTGCCCTGGGCAATCATTCATTCCTCTGGCGCTTTGGGCCCGTCGAGTGGCCAGGGCATGCTTCCCAATTGAGGCACAACACCATGTTCATGACATTTGCCGCGGTTTGGTTTGAGGAACGCGCACCTCGTGCCCTTGCTCGCATCCCGAGGCAGATTGGCAAAGTTGGGTGTAGGGAGTGTCGGATTGAGAAGCAACGCATGGGCCTTTGACGCGCGACATCAGCCAAGGCTCTCTGACAATCGTCACCTTGACGTTTCGAAATCACCAGGGTAGCATGATAAACCGGAGTCGCACAGCATCCCTTCAACCACTTCAGGTTCGCGGAGACGCAAGCACGGGGCATCATTGGTCAATTCTGGCTGTGCGATGCTCTTCACGAACACAACCTCTACAAGTGTGACGTACCAAACTACGAACGGTCAAGTGGCCTAGACAACGGTTCGGTGTCGAGTAGATTCTAGCGTCTCACATCTCGACTCGATAGTCGATTACCTGGCCGCGTTCAAGGCCGGGATTATCAAGTGGTACCTCCGCCTGCCCCGGACTGTCAAGATGCTAGAGGCTTCGCTTCGCGCAGGGAATGCAACCATGCGACTTGATGACCGACAAGGACAGTCTTCAAGGGGTTCATGCTGCCGTGTCTCGTGGTCTTCATTCGTCTGACCTAAGAAGCTACCTACGCGCCCATTGCCACTGAGGCAGTAGAGGAGCTGCCACCGGCCTGTTGAGTCACCGTCGTCAGAAACAATGGCATGGGGAGTGTGGAGCAAGATTGAGACGAGCAATTCGCCATGACCAGAGGGATGATCAACCACGGAGATGCTGACAAGCAACCATCTCCAGCCACGGCCCGGGGGACACGAACTATGGAGCCGAAATCGGTTTGGCTCGCTGGCGACATCCAGCCGCATCCGTTGACAATGACGCGGGGTTGCATCGTTGGTTTCTCGACGAGCGCGACCCCTGGTCTCGAGTCACCATTTGACTCGCTGATGAGGGGTCGAGTGGAGATGGAAACCGTGTCGGAGCCCTGCCCTTCCCAGAAACTGCCAGCTGAAAAGGCTGAGGGTGGGAGGCAGTGAGAGATGGACATGACCGAGCATCCAACCAGAGCCCAGCATTGGCATCTATGTTGTTGGCGCGAACTGGTTCCCGCCAGAGGATCTGTGTGGCTTGGGTGCCAGAGTACGGAATACAATCGGTCCTACCGTCTGGTTAAGAATAGATCCGGGTTGTCCAACACCATTGTCGTTTCCCCTGAGAGATGGAGCGTCTGAGAGCCAACGGGAGGAGAGTCGACAGACACAACAGATCAAGCATTGTCTCAGGGTTGATAAAGATTATATCTCGAATCAGACTCCTTTCTCGCTGCACCCGCTCAGCAAGATCCCTATACTCTGGATGCTACTGGATGTCAGCCCACTTATCGGGATATTCACTTTCCAGGTTCCAGACGCTTTGACCGAGATCACGGGACGAGCAGAGAAGCATTGGCCCGGTTGAGGGGGCCGAATGACAGTGGAAACGAACTCAGATATTTGTACTGGCGTACAACTCAGCCGACGAAGCAGGGCAATTCCTTGTTGACGCTGGCTGGTGCTTCCTGGGGCTGGCTGGTGCTTGTTGATGAGATTGGACTATGCTTCGTGGTTGGCTTGAAGTTCTGCCTTGCTTGCTTTTTTCAAGATAGCTGACATCTCCCTCCAGCACAGTCGACCAAAGTTGACTACCCGCGCAACCACGTAGGCGATGCCGGACCCGTCTCAGATCCCTCTACAGCGCTGTCACTGGATGGATCAATAGCGCCTTGGGAAGAGACCTTGTCCAGCTGGCAGTTGCTACGTACCTCCGCAAACAATTCCCAGAGGAGGAAAGGCCCCAACTGAGCGACGGACGACAAGATTTCGCGATCTGGGTTTTGGACAGTCGTGACTGGGGGCCCTTGCTTAGAGCCGGGTTTGTGCGGCGGTCATAGGTGCTAATCGCCCTGGTTTATCACCACAAGGCTTGCTAAGAGGCCGGCCAGCCGGGATCAACTGTGGGGTTCGTTCATGGGGCAAACGCCCGAACTGGGCAGGCGGCTGGAGAGGGAAGGCCTCGTCGGTGTGAAGCTTTCGGGGTTGAAGACTCGAGAGAGTACTGAACCGCAGAGGTATCCTTTTGCGCTGTCGCGACAGAACAGCCGCGGCGCGAGTGGTGATGAAGTAGTCTATCATTCACCCGCTCCAGGCTCGGCGTGCTAAGGCTACGGGGCCTTAAATCGTACGTTTTCTGGGCGCCGGCTTGAGGGTAACGGACTCGCTAGCGCAGGCTCGTTTGGGGTTGAGACAGCTCAAGCTTCTGCACCTTTCCGAGAGTATTCTAATCAAGATTATTACTGGGGATCGACAACGGACTACGTCGCAGTTCGTACTAGAGGAGCAAGTCTTACGGACGTGTTCGCGTGCCACGGCGTGATGCCTTTGCATCACCCGTCATCGCAATCATCTAGTCTCTCGTCCTTGGCCAACCTTAACTGACGCCTCGCAGAGGCTTGACTATCTAGAGGCCTCGATCGAGCCTCATCTGATAGTTCCTGCCTGTGGCTGCAAGCCACCAACAACACAAACACACGGGGGTTGTGTTCAGTGCTTGATCGACGGCGCACTCGATGCACTCAACGCGTCTGGCACGCGTAAGGCTGCTGCTCAGCAGTGCTCACTATCACCCCAATGGCTTTTTCTTTGTTGACAAAGAAAAGACTTGTTTTGGTCAGGGAAGATGGTCACCTGCATCCCCGGAACTGCACGCCGCGCTGCATTAGCTTGGCCGTCTATTTGGTACCATCTGCACGTCAAACCTGATCTCGTAACTTCGCCTCGCTCGGCCCTCGTAGCTTCACCACCGACAAAAACATGCAAACAAGCTAGTTAGACGACAACATCTGTAGACGATTGCGGGAGATCATTATCCGGGGCGGCTGGGCCAAATTCCCCGATGGGACCTCAAAGTCTCCCCCCCCCCCCTTTACGCTAATACTTGATTGCTTTTGGCCCGACTCGGTCGAAACCTTCCATATTTTGCGACGGGACGGACATTCCTGGCCTCTTGTTAGATGGTACGAACGGACATACAGCTGATAGTCCAGGAAAGGAAACACTTCTGGTGGAGCTGAAACCGATACGTGGGGACCGAGGAGGAGGTGCTCGCAATCAGCAATCTCCTGTTCAGACGTGCGAATACGTACGCGGCTACGTGCCAACAAACCAGACCCATCTTACACCATGAGCTATCGCACGCCAAGGGAGAAGACGTCGATTTCAGCGAATTCATCGACAATTACTCCGGCCCAGCGACGGCACAGGCGCAATTTCGGTCTTCCGTCGGCTCACTCAACAGGGCGTCCTGGCTTCCGGTTCAGCGGTGATGGGAGATCGCAATCGTTTTGGGTGGCTGCAGATGCCGCACCTCATCTCGCTCACCCCGGCCACCCATGCCTTGCCGTCCGTACATACGACGTACGAAGCAGTACTGCTACTACGGACGGAGAGTGAAGTGCTTCTACTGGCCGCCCCTGGAAACAATGAGCGGCGCTTTGATAGGGCTGGAACTTCACCCATGGTGGTTTCTATTAATCCGCGCGCGAGGAGTTCTTGACTTGAGCCGCGGTGCGACGGTTACACACATGGCCGCCGGCTGCGCGACCAAGACCCCTGTTCGAGGTCCTCCCTGTGAACAAGGCCAGGCATTGGTAACTCGTTGTAATACTACGCACGGCGCAGTTGAGGAGAGAAGGCGAATTAATTTGCAGCATTCGGCCGGCGCAAGCGAGGGAGAGTAGGAGAAGGGGATCGGACGGGTAACGGGTTGAACACGCCCCGGCCCGCAAAGCACGTCGAGATGACGGGTGACAAGATCCCCGTTCAGCCGCCTGCCGTGCCGTTCATCTACGTGCCAGTCCGTGTTGATGCTTTGATGGTGTTGTGCATTGTTGCGTGTTGCGTTGTGCCATACCACCTCCGTCGCGGGTACGAGATGAGGTGACTGACGGGACCGTTGGCAATCGTACACAACCATAGCTCCCGTCGAGGCGCCCGGGGTTGAACGAGATGGAGGGTGACCAGATGGTGCTGATGCTGGCAGCTTTCTCAACGCCGCAGCCTCAAACGGGCGGCCACCGGCCGGCCAGCCAATGCCCTGTCGGCTCGTTATGTTTTGGAATATGCAATATATGCATGCTTTCAGCTTGGCCCTGTCCTGCGGCCAGCTTCCTCTCTAGGGGATCGCGCGAATCGGTGACCCGAATCGATCAAGTGATTGGCGCTGTTCATGCGCCTGGAGCACACTGTCGTGGCTCCAATCGATCGCCGTATGAGTCCTCTGTCTATCTGTGGCGATGGTGATGATGATGCTCGCGCCTGGTGTTGACATATGCACCTTGTGCGTCTGTTTGGCCTCGTGATGCAACCAATCTCCTAGAGCTAAAGGTCTGTTATCTCCAATGGCCGTCCGGACTGCGCTATAAGCAGATCTGGCATGAGTATCTGCCTCAGCATGTGGAAATAGGCCCTCAAAGCTGCGCTGACGCATCCTCCTTTAGGAGCTTTCAGGGACAATCGACTCCTTTCACTGTCCTCAAAAAATGGAAAACAGTGAGGTACTAGGTAGGTGATTTATGAAGGATAACTAACTGTGGTCTAGTAATACTGAATGCTATAGTTACCTTTGTTTCATGCTCAACCTCGTCATTTGTCATGCTCTAACGCTTGATCCCATCTGCAAGGCTCTTGGGGTCGATGGGGCTGTGTAGTTACATTGCATATGACCGTGTGCTGCAGAGGGACTTTGGGCATCCAAGAACTATGCCTATTCCAAGCCATGAGTAACTGGACGCCTTAAAGGACCTTCTAAGATCTAAATCCACTCAAGGATTGTACCCCGTGGACTACACTGGGCTCTATACCGACACTCTCAGCCATCCCTCACAGTCCACTGAGCCAGCTTAGGCTCGGCTCGTAATTGAACAACCCTATGATGGTACTGTCGGTTCACAGAGGCGAGTTGTCGACGGCAAACTCAGTCAAGGACGTTCCTGTTGGCGGTACGTTGCTGCTGTTCTTAGCACATGTGCCTAGGGGATATTGTTGTTGAAGCACTGTAGCATTCCCCGGGAACCCGGGAGGGCATTATCGGGGGTAAAGAGCATGGCAGCTCTTAGATCCGTAGGATGCAGCCCAGACGACGTATGGGTTGTTGCTTCCAGCACACCACCAGGCAACTGGAATGGAGGACGGCATAGCTCAACAAGGTTGGAGCAAAGCTCATGTAGTCGCTTGACCGCCTTGTTCCCAGCGGCATATTCGAGTGAGTCCATCGGTCACCCTTTATACTAACTGAAAGTCTTGTGCGGAGGACGTGCTCACGACGTTGCAAAGGACGAAGAAAGGGTACAGCGGATAGGCATGTATCGTTCCAAGCGGTCGACACTGTCAACTAGGGAGCCTAAAAGAATTGCAGCACACTGGGACTCAGCGGGCGAGGGAAGAAGGATATTACTCCCCGGCCGCAGCATCGTGAAACCGTGGTTCTCGCTCCTGCAACGCAGACAGTGCAAGGAGGGCATCGCGAGCCGAAGCCAAGCACCGTTGGCGTGTATCTGGGTCAGAAGCGGCGCGGAGACTCTGCGGCGAGACTATAGTATCGAGAGAGAAATAAGCAAATTCGATGGAGAAGAGCATGTCCTGGATGACATCTGGAAGTTCTTTTCGTGCCTATACTAAGTAGCTAGAGACCCGTTCATGTAGCAAGCGTGACGACGGGCATTGTCAATCTTGGCCAACATGCCACTCATGCGGTACCGGATGTCTGTGGTGGACAGCCCGGCTTCAATGCCCTCTAGGTTTCCTTTTCAACGGCGTGAGTCTCTCCAAGATTGAACCATATACACGCAAAATCTGCCAGAAGGTCGGCGATCACAGTCAGGGGCGCAGAAAAGTCCGGATGCGACAGCCAGGCCCTGTTAACCTCGAGACTCAGCAGCAACGGCGGCCTTCTAAGATGCAACGTGAGAAGCCTATCTATACTGCTGTAGCACCAAAATATGCAGCCCTGGATCTCGTACTCCTCCTCCGTCTCGGGGGCGTTTGCTGAGTTTTCTGCCTTTGTGGTAGCCGATGACGACCAGGACACGGCTAGCATACGCGATGAGAATCAGTTCTCGCCTCACGCCTTGATAGTTGCTTGGTGGCTGAGAGATCTGTACCGCCTTTGCTGGTGTTGCTGTTTCAGTGCGACCTGCTGAGAGCATCGCACCAGCGCCATATTCGCTCGGCCCTGAGCACATGCACTTAGATGGCGATGCCTACCTGGCTGTAGTTCCTTGGAGGGGAACCTGAAACAGGAATCTGCGGCACCTTCGGCCGTTTGCTTGTCGCTTTGATAGGTTGTTGGCTGTAGCATCTTGGTGCTGGCGTAAACTTGGGGTTGAGTTGTGATATGTCCACTCATCGTTCAAATCCTATCCTCTGGGATGGTTCACCATCCTAGATCCATATATGAACCCAGCACAATTCTTACGATGATGTCGGATTCTGCGTCTCACCCTGTGCAAGTAATATCAGTGGAGTGGTGATTTAAGGAGCGTATAAAGTACTAGGGCTCAACTTGTAATCCGACAGTATTGGCAGTTCCAAAGCCTGCTTCCAAATGAATCATCTCCAAAACTTGTGCACGAACCTACCAACGACTAAGTCTAGAATGTACCACAAGGCCAGCCGCCACAAGGCATCATTCAAATCGCGGCGCTTATTATCCTTCGTTACCTCGAGGATATAGGGCAACTCCGGATGGCGCTGGTGTAAGATAGAGTTGAAACAATCTATATCACGCTGTTAAATTTTGGTAGTGTTACGCCGATACGCCCGCATTTGATATATCGCCACCTACTCAAGACGAACGCGAAAGGCATAAATAAATACAGTAGATACCGCTGGTCTTCGAATAAATCTACGTATGTGATCGATGTAATGTGTATGCATAAAGTTGAGTAACACGGTATCACATTAACAACTACATTCTTTCGCTTAGCTTCCTTGAGTCTAAATCAGGGAGATCCAAAGTTCAAAGTTACGTGCAAGATTAATCGCAAAGTTTTCCAGACGGTGGCAAGAACGCGGTCACTGGCTTAACAAAGTCAACGTGTCTCTTATCTTCCGACGATCCGTCGTTCAACAATCCAAGGGAACGCTTTATTCAAGACAAGATCCCTGTTCTGTAGTCTATGAAACCTGGCACCCATGTACAGGAATAGATATCCATCTTCCCGCTCCCTATGTTCGCTCAATGCCTAAGCTCTCCATCCGGCCGTTTTTACTCCCCATCATCCCCTCGTCCCGGTATCCCGAGACGACCCAGAGCGTATCATAATCTCCATGCGCTCGCGTCTATCTAGACGAATGTGTGAAATCTGCGCACAAACCAAAAGCAACCGCTCAGACGTCCAACAAGACGGGATTAAAGATGTATGTCGCTGCGTAAAACCTCAAAACAGTTGCAAAGGCACCTGATTGATGCTGAAAAGGATAGAAGGCATGTCTTGCCTTCCGGCAATAACATGGCATTGTCTCTAGTCATCACATCTCAGCCCACACGTTGTCGCTTAATACCACGATCGGGGCTGCCATCATATCCCAGGTCACCCCGAGGGATCTCTTCAGTGCCAGCTGGACTTGGCGTGTTGGCAAGGCCACCACTGAGGTCCCGGTTTGGTCTCAGCGAGTTGTTAGGGTCTGGGTCAAGGGTGAAGTTAAAATCATTGCCGTCGCCACCAAAAGTGCTATCGTTGAGGAATGCGTTGCTGTCAAAGTATTGATCAAGGTCCACCGGGGGAGGGTCAAAGTAGGCCTCGGTGGTTTCGCCAAGACCGGGGATGTGTCCAGAGGGGCTGAGAGGCCCAAGCAGCGAACCCAGCTCGCTGATCTTGGCATCCTGCTCACTTTGTAAGCGTTGGAGTTGTTCTAAATCGACCTGGTTTGAGCCAATCTGGTGCAGAGAGGGTGGCGCCATCGGGGGTTGCATGATGGGCGAGAGCGATGGCGCAGGGTTGGTTTCGACAGGGGGGGGAGAAACCGATGTTGAAGGCATAGGCGGCAGGTCCATAGTAGGGTTAGAGGTAACGGGAATAGGCCGGGACGATGGCCCAGACGAGGACTGGCCCGCCATGAAGTTGACCAACTTGCTTCTCTGATCATTGTTCAAGGTGTTCGGCGCGTTAGCCACTAGCTCGGCAGCCTCCGGGAGATCTAGTCCGTGTGCGTTGGTTGCATTGTGGTCGTTGATAATTTTCATCATCCGCTCATGAGGATTTGCCTCCAGCTCCTGGCGAAGGCTTGGGGAGGTCGTGTCTGTTGGGGAACCCTCGACAAGCTCCGTAACATGGCCCATCTCGGGGTTATGGTGAGCGACGGGTTGATACGCGCTGCTCGCTGTAGAAGATGGAGTCCTAGCTGGTTGAGTTCGATTGTTCTGATGCTGGTTTTGGTGCTGGCTTGGTTGCTGGCTTTGGTGCTGGCTTTGGTGTTGGTTCTGGTTCTGGTTTGGGATGGGTGGAAGTAATCCACGCGTCTTCTTATGGGGGGTCCCAAATGACGCCGTCGGGTCCATCTGTGATTGAATGAAATCCCCCAGATCAATGACGCTGCTGTGCTGCGCAGGCTGCTGCCCTTGGGATGAAATCATGCTCGAGATGATATCGCTGACATTCTGCGTGTTCCCCTGGTCCTCCAGTGTCTTCCTGAAGACGTTGGCGAGAAAATTGAGGATAGCGTTGATGGAGTTCTGGTGTCGGTCGTGCTGGTTCTGAAACATGACGGCCTGACTGTACAGGTCGTTGTTGTTCCGCTGTAACCGATTGATGGCATTGAGAATCAGCTTTTGCTGATCGCGCACCTTGTTCAGCTCCTCTCGGATAACAACCAGTTCCTTCTTTGGCGCTGCCTGAGTTTCCGCAGCAGGTAAAGACCGCCCTGTTGGAACATTGGAGGTGTTGAGCCCTTGGCCAAGCACCTCTTCAGGTCCGATGTCCTCCTCGCTGTCGTTTTCACCATCGCCGCCCTTGTTGCCTTTCTTGGCCTTGCTTCCCCCCTTGGGCTTGTTAATCAACCACAGCAAGTTGGGATGACCTCGCCTGAAATACGGATTGGAATATTCGCTGGGGCTCTTATTCTTGCGCTCGCTCGCTCGCATCGAGTTATCCGAGAGTCCCACACGTTTGTGGAAGCCGTACATATTGAGCTGTCTCACGAAAGATGCATAGTTGTTGTGCTTGAACAGCTCTGGAATTAGAGTTTTGGCGAATTCATCTTCATCGAGAACGATGAAAGAGTCACCCTTCTCTGACCATCTAATCAACTCTTCGTTCTTACGCTCCTCCAGAAAACTGAACTCGTTAGAGGGTGAACATGATGAATTCGCCGGGGCAGAGCTTACCTGCTGAGTTTCTGCACAAATGGAGGGATCTGTTTGCGCTTCGCTTGGGACTCCCTCTTGGCCTTCTGGGCCATGTCCTCCAACAAATCGAGATTTTCTTGTTCAGTCATGGTTTCGGCGGGGTTCTGTTGGAGGAGCGAGTTCTCGTCCCCAACAAAGTTACCCCAAGGGTCAGTTGAACCATCAAAACTCGGCCGCGGGTTGGTTGGCACCAGAGCCCGATTCATCTGTCGCCGAGCGAGAGAGTTAGAGGGTGTCGGAACCGCTTGGGGATACTGTGGTTGGGTCGGCACCAGCCCGTATGCATTGCCACCATGCGTGTTGGCGTCGACAAACGCATTCGCATCACCCATGCCGTTCCATCGCAACATTTGATCCCCCGTTCCGTTCCCTGACGCGTACGGCTGCTGCATCTGCTGTGGAATCGGCACTATCGGCGCCGCACCGGGAGCTCCTCGTTTTCTGGGATTCGGTGCAGACATAGGTAAGGACCTGGGCGAACCAAGGTACGCTCTCAATGAGAGCTGTAGGGTGGGATTGAAAGTGGATAGGCTCGTTATCGATGCCTGGTATCGGTGTGCCGTGATTTGAGGCTACGATGGATGGGTTTACTACCTCGCGAACAATGTGGCGTTAAATCTAGTCGGGTCGCAAATTTTGCCGAGGCGAGGCGCGAAAGTCGGGTAGGTGAAACAGAAGGTGCGAATGCTTCCGCGATCGCAGTACGGAAAATTGGTATTCGGGCACGTCCTTGGTCGGGTACCAAATGGTCGCTGGGATGTCTCGGGAAGGAGGGAACTTGTTTCGTGGATGAAAATGGTACTCGGAATGAATCCTGCGCGCGTAGGAGGTGAGACCCGGTTGCTTATCGTTGTTAAACCAACAGGCGAAAGACTGAAGAAGCCTGCGTTTGGCGGAGAAGGGAAGAGGCGGGATCGCGGAGAAAGAGAGAGCGAGGTGTAAGAGATGGCTGACGCTTTAACGTGATAATGTGACGGTTCGTAGTATGAGCTTTTTCGGACTGGCGGGTAAGGCGGCGATGTGGGCGGGCAGGCGACCCAGGCGTTTGGGTGCGCGAACGAGCAGGCTGCGGGTGCTGAGGCTGGCTAATTCGAAGCGGTGGTGCCTTGGAAAGGATCTCAATCAGGTGTGGAATGAGTTGTCGGACGAGGAACCCATTTCCGGGGCGCAAGAGAACATGCGACGAGACGATGCGCAAACCACAGATGGCGGGAGCAGACGGCGCCGGTGAAGTCGGTCGAGATGGTGATGATGAACTCGGAGTTGGCGGTCGCAGAGGCTGAGGATCCGCCCGAGCATTTGGCGGGCGAAGATCAATTGTCAAATCCTGACTGGCCAATCAGGGCGTCAGGCGTCACACGATGCCAGGTTGTCTCCACGTGACGATAAGATAACACATTAAGCAACCAAGCAACTACATAGTACTTCGCCAAAGTCCTTGCCGATCAGTGGGGTTAGTAGGCTAATAAGGACGAGGCGTAAAGACGAGAGCCGTAAGCTCAGCTACTTCATTTATTTATTAGAGAGAGTACACAACACAGTACGCGCACCTATATCAGCTTTCTCTCTCTTTGTCGTCGTTCTGATAGAGACTCGGTCAAACACAGACAACAACGACTTGTCAGACTTCGTTGTTTCACTCTCCCGGGAAATTACCCTGTGAAATATTCTCCAACAAAGCCATTGTGAACCGCGTGCTTCATCATATCGTCAGTGTGGAGAAACAACGAGGACAATGTCACGTCAGAAAAAAGTGGCAGACATCATGATCAACGCAGTGTGCACAATGAACCATGGTTACATTATGCCGGGGTATCACGGCTTCTCTCCATTGGCATATCGTCAACTACCGAGAACAATCTTGTACAGCCACTATACAGGCATTATGCATACAACCAGCAACTATATCGGCTTCTATTTTGCGCCTCTGCCCACAAGAGACGCAGTCCGAGCCATCTGGGCATTCTTTGCTTGATCCCGGGCTTGGTCCCACGCCCTCCCCGACTTGCCTTGGCGCGCATCCCTTTCGGCCCGCTTCTCTTCCTTGAGCGTCCGCGCCTTCTCGCGCGGGTCAATGACCACCAACTCCTCTTCAGCCTTCTTCCGGTTTCCGAGGTCCTTGCCTAGCTTATCCGCTGCAAAGCTAAGGGTGTGTGACATCCACCCCTCGTCATCGCTCTCTTCGTTGCCTTGTTTATCCCAGGAAGTGCAGCTCTGGCAGTTTGCGATAAAATGCAAGTCGCAGAGACTAGCTTCACCCTCTTCGCCTTGCGCGCCGCCTTCCTCCTCTCGTTCTTCGTGCAGAGGTGTTGCAGTGTCCTTTTGTGGTGGGGCCTTTTCCAGCTTCAACTGAAAGGCTTTCAACATGCGAAGTGTGTTCTGTTCATCGCTAGCCGTGGCATTGTTGGCACCGGGCCGTCGCTTTCGGGCTCGCATCGAGGTTTCGGGGATCATTGACTCGAGTGCTGACTTCTTCTTCTCTTCGACCGGCTGCTCGGTGTGAATTGTCCGTCTCATCGACGCTTTCAACGCCGCAATCTCTTCGTTGGCTTGTTCCAATGCCGTCTTCTTAGGTGCTTCCGGCTCCGGTGACAGATCCTCATCGTAGTGACGAGCAGAGCTAGGCTTCCTTTCTAGTTGAGTTTTCCGAACTGGATTGTGCTCATCTTGGTCCTCTTCCGATTCCGCAGCCACGCTCTTGGGCCGAGGTTCCTCCTTCTTCTTGACCTTCTGTTTTGAGGATTTTGTCTTGGGCCGTGCATCCTCTTCTGGCACTTCCATTACCAGCCTTGTGTCGAACTTGGCCTTCTTGAAGACCGGCATTTCTTCATCCCCTTCTTCATCCCCAAAGCTGAGCAGTTGTTTTCCTCCCTTCCTTTTCTTCTTCTTGTCTTTTACCGCGGCCGGCTTGCTAGGTGTTTGCACAGCAACTCTCGCCCGTTTCTTCATGTCCTCGAACGGATTGACCAGAATCTCAATCCTCTCAATCTTGACCGTGTATGTAGGTCGTTCTGTCGTACTATCGACCTCCGACTCGCCGATTTTCGCCAAGTTGTAGATGGTGTCGCCTTCAATCCGACCGAATAGAGTGTTCTTGCCGTTCAGCTCCTCTGTCTTGTCGAGGGTGAAAAAGAATTGGCTGCCGTTAGTATCGGGGCGCGATTCATTGGCCATGGCCAGCAGACCACGACGGTTGAACTTGAGTCGCGAATGGAATTCATCCTTGAAGTTGATTCCTGTCGGTCCTGCGTTCTTCCCCCGGCGCTGGTCCATAGGCCATGGATCGAGGTCGCCGCTAAGCGCTCCTCCATCGTAGATGGACTCTCCGCCGTTACCAGTACCGGTAGGGTCGCCGCCTTGTAGAATGAAGCCAGGCACCAGTCGGTGGAATATTGTGTTATCGTAATAGCCATCAAGGGCCAGTTGCAGGAAATTTCGGCATGTCAACGGGGTCTGCTTCGCGAAGAGTTCGACCGAGAGTTCGCCCTGATTCGTGTGCAAAATCGCAGAGGCTGTGGGCTGGGGTTCGAGATTGTAGATTGCAGACATCTCGAGGGTATCGCGTCGCAGTGCTTCGGAGCCAGGATTGTGTAGGTACTGTAAGAAGGCGGGAAGCGCTTCGTTGGCGAGGGACGAGTTGTTGATGGAGCGAAGTTGCAATGCCGAGCGCGAGAGCGCATAGACTGGTATGTTCTTATCGATAACACCCCCCCCCCCCCCCCCGGAATCCGTCGTGAGCAGGGTCGCCTTCAATTTGCGACAAACCTACCCGGGAGCCATGGCACTTTTCCACAAAATTATAGGTTTGTGTTGTTTAGCAGCTTTCTTTCAACGTTTCTAATTTACTCTAAATAATGGGTGAAGATTTTTCTGTTCACAAAATTTCCTAGTGTTGGAAGCGATAGGATCTCACTTACAGCATCATATTGTTTATAACCCTTACCGGCAACGGCTTGAAGCGAGTGGTCACGTCTGTTGTACCTGTTATGACAACCGGATGACTGGGAGCAACATTTAACGTCCTGAACAAGTATGGCCTTTACTACCTGGAAAGAATACTGACACTAGTTTCACGTGCCCCCCGTAAGAAATTTCAGAGGCTACTAAGTTCTACAAACCCAGGCTTTTGAGACCATGACTTCACCATAACTGTAACATCCCACCGTGCTGTTAGGAATGGAGCATGAACCACTAGCAACCATTGGAATCAGGGCGCATTGCACTGTTATTGAGATGATGTGTGGGCTATAGATAAAATACGGTCCGATGCTGCTGCATCCTTACCGAGGGCAGGTTCTCTCCGTCTCGGGGTACAAGTGGGCCTTCTATGGGTGGTATCTATCCGGGCCCGGCCCGGGTTTTGGTCTAGTTCAAGTCTCACAGTTAATCATGAGGTGAACTATCGCATTATAGCCATGAATCCCGAAGTTCTTACTAAGTCTTAACATAAAATAAGAGCGCTGTTCTTCATCTTGTGCCTTAGCACTACAATCAGACACAGGCATCTAGTATAGCCAGTAACTACAGATGGGCCTTTGATGGGTGTGAAGACAAGTGGAAAAATATCATTCCCGTACCTTGTCTATAAAGACTTTGGCAGTTTAAGAAAATTTGCCGTACATGAGATGTGACGTATGACCCTTATTTCTAGCCACCCACCCGCTCTCTTCGTCCGGACACTAATTGTGTTATTCCGCATAGTTGTGCTGTGTGGACGCTCTTAATCCACATCCCCGGTAGGAGGGTTTCTCCCACTCAATGATACATGGCCAATATTTCCGTTTTATGTCTTCAGTCAGCTCTCTCCAGCATCGGTGACGTTTATTGCTCTTCCCTAGCTCGTGGAGGATATCCAGAAAGTGGTACCAGAGCGCTAGCTCTGGACAATACGCATTGTGTCGCGGCAACATGTGAAGCTGTACACCTCAGATACGGGGATGGTCGTGCCTTCCAGAATTCACGCTTTCGTGCAACACATAAGTTAGTTCGATGCTACTACGACTGCAGTGAACGACCCTCGCAAATCCCAGCAGCGAATCCTTCGTCAACGACACGTCTGAAGTCTATTTGCTGGCACGTGGCGTGTTTCTGCTTTCAATATCTTCTGTCTCCCGATGGGTTTCACTGCTGTCTGTCAACTTATAAGGCACAATAATTATGTGATAAGATGAGCTCATATCATGCTCTTATTTCGCCACTCCACCAACATCTGTCGATAGGCTACCTCGGTTGTGGATAACGATTGGTAAGTTATTTCGACCCTTTGCAGTTGTCAGCAACTGACTAGGCAAATGAGAGATGCTGACTCATGAGTTAGACGTTCCATTGTTGCAAACCATTTCGTATATGAGAGAAAAGAGGCACAATGTTATTGTTTAAAAAGTTTGTGGCATTATTCATCTGAAGCCTTGCAAAACTATGTGGAATCATATACAAGTTGTCTCCACGCTGCTCCATCCGTTTCCCATTTCCTTCATGTCGGTATGCACTTATCTCGTACAGGTTGATAGCAACCGATTTGCGACCCTTCGCAGTTTCAACTGAAAATTGCAAGACAATTTGACATAGTGGCATTCCATGTGACAGACTAATCCATTCGTCGATTGAGAAAATTCGACTTTCAACGCCTTTCTGAATCAACAACCCTTTAGAAGAGAGCGCCCTTGAGCTGGATAGCAACCGACTTGTTTTGCGTGTAGTTGGCAAGAGCGGCCTCGCCGAGCTCGCGACCAATGCCGGACTCCTTGAAGCCGCCGAAGGGGAGCTGGTGGTGAAGCTTGTTGTAGCCTGCAATTGTGTGTCAGTAAATTGGCCTTTGGCATTGTCGGGAGATAGGGAAAGCTTACAGTTGACCCAGACGGTGCCGGCCTTGATGGAGTTGCTGACGCGGATGGCGCGGTTGAGATCGTTGGTGTGGACGGCAGCAGCCAGGCCGTAGTTGGTATCGTGGGCCAGGTCGATGACCTCCTTCTCATCCTTGAACTTGGAGATGGCGCAGACGGGACCGAAGATCTCCTCCTGCATGATCTTCATGTCGGCACGGACGTTGCTGAAAATGGTGGGCTGGATGAAGTAACCCTTGCTACCGTGGCGCTCGCCACCGGTCTCGACAACGGCACCCTCCTCCTTTCCTGACTTGATGTAGCTCATGATACGGTCGTACTGAAGCTGGCTGACCTGGGGGCCTTGGAAGGTCTCCTCGTTGAAGGGGTCGCCAACCTTGTTCTCAGCAGCGCGCTTCTTGAAGGCAGCAAGGAACTTGTCGTAGATACCCTCCTGGACGAAGATGCGGGTACCGGCGCAGCAGCACTGGCCGTGGTTGTAGTAAATACCGAAATTGACCCAATCGATGGCATCCTCGATATCGACATCGTCGAAGACGATGTTGGGCGACTTGCCACCGAGCTCGAGCGTGACCTTCTTGAGGTTGGAAGAGGCAGCAGCCTTCATGATAGTGCGGCCGACGACGGTGGAGCCAGTGAAGGCGATCTTGTCAACGTCCATGTGGAGGGAGAGAGCAGCACCGGCAGTCTTGCCGAATCCGGAGACCAGGTTGAAGACACCAGCGGGGAAGCCAGCCTCGTGGATGAGCTCGGTGAAGACCAGAGCGGAGAGGGGAGTCTGCTCAGCAGTCTTCATGATAACACAGTTACCAGTGGCCAGGGCGGGGCCAATCTTCCATGCCAGCATGAGAAGGGGAAAGTTCCAGGGGATGATCTGACCGCAAACACCGATCTGGGGCAGCTAAGTTAGCGCTGGGAGTTTGGGGAAGCCAGACGTGGGGTCAACTCACGGGCTCGGGGCGGGTGTAGTGGAACATGTCGGGAGCAATGTCGATGGTCTTGCCCTCGACCTTGTCGGCCCAGCCGGCATAGTATCGGAGGCAGCCAATGACAGCACCGACATCGCCACGGGCGTTAGTGATGGACTTGCCGTTATCGAGAGACTCGACGGCGGCAAGGATATCTTGGTTCTTCTCAGCAAGGTCGGCGAGCTTCAGCAGGTACAAGCCTCGCTCCTGAGGAGAGGCGTTCTTCCAGGGACCCTCGAAGGCCTTTCGGGCAGCGGAGACAGCCAGGTCGATATCCTTCTCGGTACCCTCACAGACGGAGGTGATGACCTCCTCGGTGGAGGGGTTGGTGACCTCGAACTTCTGCTTGTCAACACCCTCAACCCACTTGCCATCGATGTAGCTGGGGAAATGTTAGCCAATGCCCGCCATGGAGATGCGGAGGAGGAGGAAGAGTGAGACATACAGGCCAATGGGCTGGGTGTAGTTGCCCGTAAGGGGGGTGGTGAGCTCAACAGTCAAAGCCATTGTGTTGGTATTTGTGGATGTTGTGTGAAGAGGGTTGGGTATCTTGGAGAAGTAGAGGTAAAGGGGGAATCAAGGCTGTTATATAGAAGAGAGATGTGAGATGTGAGATGAGTATGAAACTGGAGGGAAGAAAAAGTAATCCATTCGACGACGGGAGCGGCGTATTTAATCTTGGCCGTCGACGCGGGGTTTACTACGGACTACGTAGTACCTCCAGCAGCAATGGGGGGGAAGGCGGATGGGAGGAGGGGAGCCGCGCACCTTCCCCACAACCGCCTCGCCTCCCACCGTCCAAGCACTAAGGCGTCGGGGTATCGTTACGGAGTACGGAGTACGGACTTGCGGTACAACAGTAGGTTGCTGGGGTTGCTAATTAGCGTAGCGTTGCAGGCATGCAAGCACCACAAAGTACCGCGCTGGAGTATGGAGTAGTATGGGGCATGTGGTCGTTGGCATGGGGCATGGCGCAGGGGGCATGAGGCGAGGAGGCAATGAGGATAGGGCACCGCCGCAACCACGGAGGGTGGAAGGACGGAGCTTGGGGGCAGATCAGGGAGCCGTGGTTTGTACTTCGTACCGTGGTACGCAAAATACAATGGAACAATACCTGACAGGGCAACATTTTCCCATTTCCCCCTAGCCCGGCGCAGTCTAACTAGAGGCTAAACATCGAAGACGCCGTCCGCCCGTTCCCCCCCTCCCTCAACCTCCTCACCCCTCAACCCCTCCAGCTACGGCTACGGCTATCGCTTTGCTTGAGGGACTTACAGTTGCTATACTCCGTACGGGAGCCGACTGTTTGAATCTCCGTCGGCGCCCTACGTAAGGTTGGCGTTGGCTCAACCCAAGTGCGTCTCGGATGCTGCAACTCCTCCACGCTCCAAGCGCAAGTGGATGGAGCGAGGACGGCTCCGCAAATCACACGGCCGGCCCTGAGCGGACGAGGCATGCGGCCCCACATCTCTGCGAGCTTCCCCGCAACCGGTGTCCAATGACGGCGAGGCACGGACGGCCAGGCGGAGGGCGTGTGGAGGACTGGAAGCCTCATCGCAATGGGTTCAGAGCGCTGGCTCAAACCAGTCAAGGCCTGATGAATCTTTGTTGTCAGATGGCCTCCTGTCCTTCTTGTCGTGCCCAAACAAGGCCCAAACAGTGTTCAGCCGAGTGCGGTAGTCTTTCCTTGACAATTCCTGCAGAGCCCAGGATCCGATCTAGGTACATGGCTACCTTGCGCCACACCGAACCCGAGTTGGGACAAGCGATCCCCCGCCCGTACGTGTGTAGTCGGTCGCCGCACTTCAGTCCCCGGGTGTCTGTCGTTCTGTGGCGACCTTGTTCGTTTTTGTCGTCACCCTTTCGGCAGCATGTCGCAAGTCGCACGTCTCACGTCGCACCGTCGCAGCCGTTGTCGTCTACTGCGTTAGTCTGGGGCTCTGAATCGCTGTTCGGACTGAAGGCAAGGCCACTCAGCCCAGTGATATGCCACCGCTTGGACTCTTTACTGTCGATAACAACCACGGGCAGATCATCCGATCAGTTCCCCAATACAGGCACGATCCCAACCCTCACTCGTCGGCTCTCATTAACCCCCAACCCTCCTCTCTGGAATACCTACTGTAGACTACCACCTACTCTCCACCATTTAGCCCCTCCGCCACCCCTCCCTCTTGACGTAGCTCCGGAGCGTTTACGTAGCTTGGAAACGAAATGGTGGCAGTCGAGTCTTCGCTGCCGCATTTCTAACACTATTATTACACAGCACGGTACGTCCGGAACCGCGTCTCATGCCCCCAACATCGGTGCATGCTCCTTACTAGTGCATACTTCCGTACATCCTCCTCCCTGAAATGGGAACAATCTGGCAGGGTGTGCTTTCTTTGTTTGTTTGCTCTGCTCTGCCACAATTGCGCAGCGCCACTCGCACCCCGCATTGACGTCGTGGATCTGGGATTATGTGGTATTTTTGCGGTTGCGTGGCGCGTGGAGCACTGTATCACCAGCAAGCCTCCGGCCAAGGGTGCCGAGGTGCTATGTATGATGAGGTGGGCTATGATGGGCTACGATGGGCTCTGATATGCGCCCCTTGCGAGTTGCAACTCCGCGACGACGCCCCCCCGAGCAGTAGACCCTTATGCCCCATCAGCCCGCATCCATCTGCGTTCGTGGTGCCCGAAAAAGATGCAATGCTGTCCTGGTTCCTCCACTGCGTGTCTCACCCTCTCGCTCTCTCGCTTCACTAGGAGCCGACACCCCACTGGGTGCTCGCGTTTCGTAGCAGTCACCACCAGCCTGTTACTACACCGAAGATTCTGTCCCCGTTAGAAAAAAAACATTTCCGCTGCGAGCGTGGGCTTTCTGGGCGCTTCCTCGGCGTAATGGACAGCGAGCAATCAACCCCGCACGCCAAGGCTGTTCTCCGCGGTAACCCTAGGACAACCCTGACAACCTAACCCTGGATAACCCCAGACAACCACCACGCGCATGGCACCAAGCCGCCGGTCGTCCTAGTCTGTTAGCCCCAGTGACCTTGTAACCAGCTTCCACTTGGCCGGCAGCCCGTCGTGGGTGAGGCTTGTCGCGGACCCGCAGGCTCGCTGGTCGATTGCGGCTCCGCTGCGACTCCGTCACTCCGTTACTCCGTCCTGCCGGCGACGGCGGGGACTGGCCCACTCTCCCTCACAGTTTACGGCACTAGTCAAGAGCCTACCCGCCACGGCCATGGAGAATGCTGGTACCTGAACACTCTGATTACCCAAAATTCATTGGAAGGAGATATCATTGGACCCTTTGGTGTCTCTGCTCGACCCATCTCAATCAGCATCGTCCGTATCCATCCAAGTGGGAGCGGCTCTCCGCACCCCGCCTCAACGGAAACGGCTGTATGGAACATGATCAGACGCTCTCCAAAGTTGCCAGAGCCGCGAATTGTTGGGGTTGGAGACTCTTCTAGCCCTCGATTGGTTTATCGTTCTGATAAACGACGCCACTCGACTGGTTCTCGAATTGGCCCATGCCATCTACACCCCGTTGGATCCCTAGTCTACTACATAGTGCCTTGATACAGACGCCAGACGGTACATTCAATAATACATGGTAGATCATCTATGTACGCACCCCACAATCGGGAGGAGCGGAGATGTGGCATGGCTTCATCCTCCTCGACCACCCTCAGGAACCTCGGCATGTAAGTGTAAGCCGGAGTAGGAGACGATGTACACCTGGACTGCGTGCGTGGCAGTAGACATGTCTTGATGCGTTGCCACATGGCCTAGACTACCCCATACACACCCCGTGTCCCGGAGCCGTCTTTGAGTCTTCGGTTGTCCACGTCGACCCAATAGTGGCTGAAGAGCCCCCTGTCTCCGAAGTGGGTTTATCGACTGATGTTATAGTTCAGCTGGGACATCCCAACGGCAGACCTCGGGCACTTGGAGAACCCCTTCTCCCCAGATTCTCTCCCCAGACTGCTCGTCTCCCTTGGCAGCGCCGCCCCCTGGTCTGTCCCCCAGATCTGTCCCACAGACCCTCTCCCCAGAGATCTCACAGGTTTATTTGGAGCCGTCTGACGCCGTTGCCGCCTTATTAATTGCGCATATCTGCTGATGCGTGGAGGCCCAGGGAATCATGTGACTTGCTGCCTCCCGAAAAACGAATACTAAAGCCTTGGAATTTGTTTACTCCATGCTTCTGGATGACAAGATGATCGCCAAAGGTCTGTATTCTTTTGCAAAGCAAGGCGGAACAAGTGTTCGATGACTATACATTATCTAAGTAAGGATGACACTTCATAGAGACAACTGAACTTGATTCGAGGTGCTGTTGCTGGAGCAGTGCTGTGTATGGATTCATCTCTTGAACAACAGCCTGCCGCCTGCCAAACCAGTGGAAGGCATGACCAAAGACCAGTCTTGGTACAATCGATTCATTGGCAGACCTGTTGTGAATCCAAATCGAAAATCAATGCGAAAATAAATATTTTTGTTCACTTCTTGGACCCTTTTCCCCTTGCGAAATCAAACAATTTACCATTCCACTTAGTTTGCGGCGACAAGTTGGTGCAGATGGGAGAAAAGAGCAAACACTGATAGCAACTGTTGGCAGCCGCCTGTCAGCTGAACGCACCATGGCGTTTCAAAAAAAAAAAAACCCCCAAAAACCAAAACAGGCGCACCTTGACGCGACCAGCCAACCTTCACCTTCTTTCTTCCACCTGTTCTTTTAACACCAACCAGCACACACAACAAAATCGCCATGGCGGTACTGCCTGGAATCCCTGGACTCTCCGTCAATATCAGAATCGCCGGAGAAATTGCTACAGAGTACCAAGATCCGCATGACGATGACAATCCACAGGACGAGAATCCCGAACCTGACATCGTTTCCTCCCACTGCTACATCGAATCACAGCCTGGGGCAAAGTATGCCATCGAAGCGGTTATTTCTCCTGAGTATCGTTTTGATCCTTCCAAAGATACAATCACCATGATCCCTTGTATTGATGGGAAGCGTGTGGATGGTAGGCAGCGGACTCTTAAGCCCGTTAGAGCGAACGGAGAGACTCTCGTCCAATCTGGACTATACTTGGAATCGGATACACCAGGAATGGTCTATAGAGGGGACTTCATATTTGTCCCCGTTACGACGAGTAGGTCAGTCGACGTTCAAGTGACCGAGATTTGCTAACTACAGAATATAGGCGATGACCAGGAAATCTTACACGCCAACGACTCCAAGTCTGCAGGCTCCTTGGGCACAATCAAGGTCAAAGTTTCATCAGCGAACCGGGGTCGGTCCACCCAAGCCACATCTCCCTCAACCCTGACCCCCCAGGAAAGCCTCAACGTCCACGAGAAGCTGTTAAAAGGAAAGGACTTGGGTCATGGGTCATCGTACGACGCTAGCTATCACGTATGTTGATCTCGAGGCTAACGGTCTGTAGTCTCTCCACCGGCCACCTCACCAGTCTGCCTGAGATGCGACAATCTACTCACAGAACTCCAATCGGCAATTTTTACTTCTACTACCGATCTCGTGGTAGGTAGAACGGTCCTTGCCGTAGTGACACTAGTGAGCAAGGGTTGACTGACTTTTAAATAGAGGCGCTGCAACGCCGAATGATTATACCTCGCTCTCGATCATCATCAATCCTCGTGATTTCAGATGATGATGATGATGATGATGATGATGATGATAGTGATGTGAAAAACGATTTGAGGCATCTTTCTGGAGCTGAAATCCGTCGGCTTGCAAGAGAAAGACTGCGAGATGTCAAGGTATGGTGAAACGTCTTTTGATGCCTATTTGTTGAGTTCGAACTGGCTTATGTCATACCATATTCCAAAAGATGTCGCTTCGCAACCTGCCATGCTCATCCATGGAAATTGACTTACCAGACGATCAGGTCAAGCCCGAGAACCCGGTGTCGATCAAGCGTGATATTGAGTCTACGCCAGAGGCGACACGGCCACTGAAGGTAACAAAGCTCCAGGATGGGACGGAGGCTTTTGACTTGACGGAGGACTAACCCGAGTTTCTTCAATCATTCGGTGTTATATTGTCGGAAACTGGTTGCGGGATCGATGTTTTCAACCTACTAGATAGCAGACGTGTAATTTTGGACGGAGTACCAATTTCTGCATGAAGGGTAGACGAAACCCAAGCTGGGATTGAGTGGTCAAAGCCAAAGCTTCCACGGCATTAAAAGTGATGGTGGTCTAATAGACATCTTTGGTCAACTATGCATCGTTCGGTATTAGATTACTAGTACTTGAGTAGTAGACTCCATGTAGAGTTGCTTGTGGAGTCCCTTGACAGCTGTGTGGTCGAGGCTCTAGCCGAGTTCCACGGGGTACCTGCAGCTACGCCGCTATTGGTGCAAGCAGCTCCCTGCCAAGACGCCAGCTTGAACCTCCTCCTCCATCTCCTTTCGACGATTCTGACTCCCTATGACGTTGCATTTCGAGCTCCCATCTATCGCCTCATCCCATCAACCTCGCCGAGACCGTCAGCTGCTTCTTGCTGCCACCTCACCCGCGAACACGATAATGCACCCTTGCGGAAATGCTACATCTGTCATCGCATAGCCGCCGCTCTATCGCACACGCTCGCCACTGAGGGCCGTCCGCCATGGCGCCCGACGCATCGAGCAACATCCGCGTCTTCATTCGCTGGCACGACCAGACCGTATTTGCCGGCGAGGAGGTCAAATGCACCATTACCTTCAAGAATGTCGCGTCTGGACCGAACCAGTCAAGGCAACAACTGGCGCCGGAGCGCAGTCGTCTTGCCTCGCCGCTTCAAGGCCGTCCTAAGTCTAACCATGCCTTGACCCCGCCGCCGTCGGCTGCTTCGGGCAGAGGGCATCGTCGGTCTGCGTTGTCGCTCAGCGTGCCATCGAGTCGATCACATAGCCGCTCGGGATCCGTACAATGGCCGGCGCCTTCGAGCAGCACGAACGACCGCCATCCCTCGCCAGGCCATGCCCATAAACGCTCCCTTTCCATCGTGTCCATCGCGTCTACCAGCACCGTCGATGACCATTCACAACGAAACGAGCTCCCAATACGAGGGCAGCGACAACCTCGTGGCCATGGACGCGCATCGAGCTTACAGATTGTTCCCCGCGCCCAGAACCAGCCTCATCCCCCTGGGCCCCAATCGGGTATGTTGACTGATGCCATGGGCATTGGACGCACGCTGACACTTGAACAGCGTCCTTCTCCCCAAGACTCTCAAGCTCACCGTTGTTTCATGCGTCATACCCACCTCCTGACCGATTCGGCCGGATGTCCCGTCCTCCAACTGTGCCCAACACCCCGCGGCTGGGAAATCAACGTCGGTCACCACATTCGTCACCAAACCTAATGCCGGAATTCCGATTTCCTGCGGCTCCATCACCGACTGCGGAAGCACCGCCAAACCAGCAGCTGAGGGCAACAGATGAGCACATGCTGAGCCCTAATATTGGGCCGATGGACAGTCATAATCTGGCATTTCGGTCCAAGGAACCGGTACCGACTATCAACGAGCAACCCGCTCCCGCTCCCGCTGCTCGAATCTTAGCCAGCTCCGGGATTCTTGGAGGAACGCCACGAAGCAGCGGGGAGTTCTATTCCGTGAGCAATAACTCATCGGAGACGCTGGTATCGGAGTACGTGACTCAGCCGCCAGCAAGGGGTCATGGGCGACCTCTCCGGCGAAGCCTGGGCCTACCACCACCACAGCAAAGGGCGCCAGAGTCATTGATGATGGGTTACGCTCAGCTACAGGGCTCATTCACCTTGGACGGATCACTGGTCAGCCTGGGACAATTCGAACAAGTAAAAAAAAAAGCAATCGTGGGCGGCCAGGGCGGTGGTGTCGTGGGCGTAGACTCGGCGAAACGGGACAGTGGGCTCCTGCGAGGGTTCGGTTGGGGTAAAATCAGCAGTTCTCTAGGAGACTTCCTTGGAGGAGGGGAGCTGAGCACAATCAAGGAGATGCGGGGCGTTGCGAACGCGAAGGCTGTTCCACTTCTAGCCACTCCACAGTCGATCTTGTTTGTGGATCTTCAGTTGGCACCTGGAGAGAGCCGAGTGTTTGAATATTCGTTCCGACTCCCGAAGGGCTTGCCCCCGACACACCGTGGGAAGGCAGTCAAAATATCATACAGCCTAGTGGTGGGAACTCAGAGAGTTGGCGGTGCTAAAGAGCAACAGGTTCGATCTGTCGAGGTCCCATTCCGGGTTCTCGGGAGCGTCAACAGTCACGGCGAAATTCTCGGCCACGACCTTATGAATCCGTACGTGCTGCTTCGCGACCAGGCCCAAGTCAAGAGCCCATCTCTTGGTAGCAAGGAGCAGAAGCCTAATGGGGTTAACGGCCGGCCGTCGACGATGAACGACTTTTTGCTCTACGTGGACGACCTAGTTTCAAGGCCGAGAGACGAGAGTGGTAGTATCTTGCTGGCACCTACGCCTAATGGAACCTCCCGACGTCCTTCAGCATTCGAAGAATCAACCACTACCCAGGAGTCTATTCACCTCGCTATCATGAGAAGCAACATGACATCCGGAGAGCAGCAAAGCCCGAATCGATTCGAGATTGCACGGAACGGACAGAGGGTCGGAGTGGTGATGCTCACACGACCAGCATACCGACTGGGAGAGGTTGTAAGTATGGCAGTCGACTTTACGGACGCCGACATCCCTTGCTACGCGGTACACTCCACTCTCGAGACATCCGAAAGGGTAGACCCGTCATTGGCGGTACGATCGGAATCGAGCATTCATCGAGTGACACGCAAGGTTCATGCGGCATCATCGGAGGCGACGCTTTACACTCGCCGGGTCACGTTTACTGCTACGATCCCTATTACGGCAACCCCCGAATTTGTTACAAGCGGAGTCTGCCTAGACTGGAAGATCCGTATCGAATTTGTGGTGCCTTCACAAGGGAGCGAAGACTCCGAGGGCGCAGAACGGGCACCGATACACCCACTGCTTGAAAAGATTTCGCAGGATGAGAAGGGGGGGCAGGTGCTTGTGGCGGTGGAAAACCTACTGTGCGAGAGCTTTGAGATCGCTGTGCCGCTTCGCGTATATGGAGCGGTCGGGACCGGGCTTGAGCGATTGGAGCGAGACGAGGCGTCAGAGGAAGGCCTCGCAGTGTAAGCTGAGATGGAAGAATGAGAGACGGTTCTGGTACGTAGGTGTTGGATGTGGCACAATGAATACCTTGATCCAGACAGCACGGGTAGGGAAGGTTGCCCCGACGGCGTGTTGGGATATAAGTGAGCATTTTAACAGGACGGGACAGAGTACATATCAAGAGACCATCCTGGATTATGAAGGCAATAGCACCTCAGAGTATGAGGCCGTAAACTAATGTACGAAGTCTACAATGTAGCTGTGATGGAGTTGTGTGGCTGATGTGTGATGTGATGTGATGATTCTTGTCACTCAGAGATACGAGTGGTGGCATGGGTACGCGTCGCGTCCCTGGCCGGATATCGAAACATCGAAATGATTCTCGGTATCGAGGACTCGACTTGCTCGAGCCAATGTCGAGGCAGTGGAAAAGGGGATTGGTGAACCGGGATGCCATGCCACCAACAGCCATCAACAGCCACAACGCCGGACCCTAGACGAAAGACAGACCAGACAGGTTTAATGGGTACATGGGCAGACGGTGGAATTCAGGTGAGCACGCTGGTATATACCAAACAGCACACAGCCAGGTGGGGTTGTAAGACAGGGCTGCGGGAGAATCCTCATTTCACGTCTGCCGCTCCTCCAGGGCATCGAGCAGGGTAGAACACGGTCTTGGGCGGGTTGGGCGTACGGGGCGGGCGTTTTTGGGGCGACGAGACATGGGTTTGGGAGGCGTGATGGCGCTACTAGGGCTTGGGGCGAAGGTCGGTGCCAACGGGACGACGCTGACGGTGGAGCAGGAACCAGGAGTTGAGAATAGATGGAGATGGAGGTGGACTCGTTATTTGCTTCTTCTTGCTTTTTTCTTCCCTTTTGGGTGTCTTTGGTTGGTGATGTGATGGTGACGAGGACCGGTGGTGGCTGGGTTGGTGGAGGTTTCATGTTATTGTTGTGGTTGCTGGTGGTGATGCTCGTGATGCTCCGCCAACCGCAGGATGGGGCGAGTGAAAGCGGCTGCTGCTGGTTCGACAACAAGGAGGACGGACGGATGCAGTATCGAAGGACGTTCAGATGGGTGGAAAGCACTGGAGAGCATTCTGCTAGTACACATGCAGAGTCGATGGTCATATTGTCATAGAGACGTGTGCTGAGAGTTCAATGGATTCCCTACTGGCCCCTATCCACTGTAAATACCCGTATCGGTGCGATGCGCGATGTACTTTACTTCAAGGCCCAGGACCACCCGGGGTTGGCAACCCAACACCATGGAGAAGAGCCTGGGTCGGCAGGGTGGAACGACCGACCGCGGACAGAACCCCTGAGCTGGTTGATGTTGATCTGATCACCATGAAGATACTACGTAACCTAAGTTGTCGCCTTGGGCCTCGTCAGCGTGTGGAAGACAGCTGAGCAACCCCGGTATGAAGCGTCACACAAGTTCACGGTCTTAAGAGAGTCCGTCACGGAACAGGAACTTTACCCACTGGAGCTAGGCCCGCTATAGCACCCGAAGCCGCTGGTTCCATCGCACTCTCCCAGCCTAATGACTTGTGTCTCTCAAGTCTCAACCGGTCTCAGCCCACCTCAGGCGTCCGCGTGCCGGGGGGTTCATTCTCCCAGCAACTGTGGAACGGGTCAAGGCCTGCCCGCTAAAGAAGACCACCAACGACCCGCTGCGGCGTCCCACTGAGGCGTCACTGAGGCGTCCATCCGTTCCGCTGGGCACTGTCGACCGTACGTAGTACTATGTAGGTGCAGGTGGGATGGCCCAAGCTCGCAGGCGACAAGGGCCCCCCCGGAAACCACGGGCAGGCAGGGACCAAAACAAACCCTGGCAGGCCGTCGCCGGGGGTTTTGACAGAGGTCCATGCCCCTGCTGCCCACCGAGCTTTCCATTCTTTCCCTTCGACTGGCGAGGGCTCGTTCGTTCGTTCGTCTTTTGCTCTCACCACCACCAGTTGCGCCTTCGCATCCATCATTCAATTGCCTCTCGTTTTTGCCTTCGGGCTCATGTCACTGTGCGCATTCCTTTGCTCTCTCCCCCGGCGTAACCTTCCATCGCTCTAACGCTACTCCAGCTTTTAGGTTCATCGACTCCGGCCTGCAGCCTGTAGCAGCTCCGACTTACACCGCCCTGCACACACCAGCATCATCCCGCATCCGGGCAGGACTCCGCAACACCACAACAGGGGGAAAAAACAATACTCTCGCTGCGCTGCCTTGCATCATCGTTTTCTTCTTCCCCTTGCTTCCCGTCTACTGCGACTATTCCAACTTATACCGGCGCCCGCAAATCTCCCGTGCTTACCGCGCTCGACGATTCCTCCTGCGGTCTTTGAACCAGGTGTCAATGGCGGCAACATGGCGGCGACTCCCTCCAACAGCCGACTCAAGTTCACCCCGTCCAACTCTCCTTTCCTCTCCCGCCCCTCCCGCTCCTCAAGGTCGCCTATGCGCGGCCGCTCCTATCATGACTCATCTAAGCTGTCGCTGAAGCGTGTCATCGGCACCACCTGCTCCTCGCCCACGGGCTTCGACACGGTCAATTCCTCCTTCGCCTATATCGCCGGTGCCGCCGTTGTCGTGGTCGATGTCGACGGCGACCACCAATCCCAGCGCTTCTACCGGGCTCGACCGACCGCCGTACCCCTCTACTCCGTCGCCACCTTTCAGAATGCGCCGTCGACTCCCACAGCAACCCCGAAAGCCAACGACAGCCGCGGCCGCGTGGCTCCCAATTTTCGAGACTCTCCGCACAACGCGACCGAATGGGGCGACTCTTCCGGGAGCAGGACATGGACGAGCCGTGAGAGGATCAAGGCTGCCACTTGCGTGGCTCTGAGCCGGGATGCCAAGTATCTGGCTGTGGGTGAGACTGGGTATGCACCCCGCGTTTTGATCTTCAGCCTGCACGACAATTCCTCCGACACACCCCTCGTCTCCATTAGTGAGCACACCTTTGGCGTCAATGCTGTAGCTTGGTCTTCCGATACGCGATACTTGGCCTCCCTGGGTGCTGCCAACGACGGGTTCCTCTATGTCTGGAAGATTGATTCACGAACGGGCGCCGCGAAGCTCTTTCAGCAGAACCGTTGCACATCCTTCATAAAGGACATGGTCTGGATGGGCAACTGCCTCATTACCCTGGGAGTTCGCCATGCCAAGATCTGGAGAGTTGAGGAAGGGCCTGCCATCTCTCCCACTAAGCAAAAATTCCAGAATGACCAGTCCTCCACTCCACCCTCCCAGAGAGCCCTGCCAGGGCGTAACATCCTGCTAGGCCCCCTCTTGGAGACGACTTTTAGCTGTGCTGCCGTTGTCAAAGATACTAGTCTGATAATCTGCTCAGAAACGGGCGATATATGCATTCTGGACGACGACGATAGGCAGATGAAGCTGCTCAAGGTTCTCAACTTGAACTTCCACATCATGAGCATCACTGTCAGAGACAACGTCGCCTATGTCGGTGGGAAGGGTGGTCACTTTGCTACCCTTGATGTGGAAGCTGTTTTGGATTGCCGGGCGGCATGCGTGCTGGACACGACAGACTCATCCAAAGGACTCATCGCTTTGGGCTTCCTGACGGACAAGCTCGTTACCATCGACTCGAGACATTCCGTTGATATCTGGGACTCTGACTATGTTCCTGGAAAAGATGACCACGCTATGGCAACCATTCCCATTCCGGGCCACGGAGACCCGGTTACTGGCATCCAGGTGCTCCAGAAACCAAATGATCTGGATGCCTCATTCTTGACGTGGACCGTTTCGGGTAATGTCAAATTCTGGAGCTTGGACGGACACATTAAGACTTCTATTGATGTTCCTATCGAAATGAACGAGCCGGAGAATGAAATGGATCCAGTAAATCAGGTCACTTACGCTCGCACAACAAACAATGGTAAGCTGCTTGTTGCCGCAGACAGGCTTGGTGTCTTGCGAATCACAGACATTGCGACCAAGGAGTCCCTTCTTGATATCAAGGCTCACTCCTCCGACTGTCGCCATGTCAGCGTCTATGAAAACGAGTCTAAATTTCTTATGGCATCGTGCGGGAGAGATCGCACGACGCAACTATTTCACCGTACTGCTGCTGGTTTCATTGAGCACTTTCAAACACTTGAGTTCGCCGCAAAGGTGGTCCAAGTGATTATTCCGTCCGAGGACCGAGTTCTTACTTGCTCGTTTGATCGGACACTTCAAGTCCATGATCTCATTACTAGAGAAGGCGAAGAAGATGCTATCGCCGCCATTCCTTCACGGGTTATCTCACTAAAAGCTTCACCTACTTCGATGGTCATCGGGCCAGACGAAAAGACAGTATTCGTTTCACTTTTAGATCGATCCGTTTGTCAATACGATCTTAACACTGGACGGCAGATTTCTTGCTTTAAATGTATGGATGAAGGAGGGGTTGAGTCTGCCGTCCTCGACTCACTTACTATTGGGCAATGGTTACCCAAGGATCAGGATTTTCTACTTGGTATGTCCAATACGGACAAGTCCATCAGGTTATACGACGCCCAAACAGGCAACTTTTTGGATAGAGAATGGGGACATACGGAAGCTATAAACGGAGTTTGTTTGGTCGACGACGAGGACGGAAGCCGCAAGGTTGTGAGCGTTGGTTCGGATGGGACCATGATGATTTGGACATTGGACCTGAACGACCCATTGCCGGGGTCGATGAGTAGGGATCCATCGCCGGTCAAGGATGGAGTCTCCAGTAGGCCACCTCTTCGAAGGGTATTATCCAAGGCCGAGTTGGCCGAGTTTCAACGTCCGTCGCCGGCGTCGGGTCGAAGGTCACCACCAAGAACCCTCAAGCGTCGAACTTCTCGATTCAACCTCGCTGCTAGCGTTAGGACCCCCACGAACACCTTCCCGCTGAGCCCCAGTACCATGAACATGATGGGGGACACGCCATCACGACGACCCTCTGCAGACAGTCGGGCAACTAGCCCACCCGTTAGCCCCAAAGCGAGGATGACGAGGAGGCCATCGCTCCCGGCGCTCGGGACCACCGCTCGCAAGAAGACATCATCCTCAAATCTTCGCGGGTTTGGTTCGCTGAACATGGCGACCGAGCAGGCATGTCGAACCCTTCGGGCGTACAGAAAAAAGCTCTCATCCGCCGAGCCCATCAGCCAAGACGTCTTGTCTGAGCTGGACCAGGAACTGCGCCTCACAGCAGCTGCGCTTGGTGAACGGGCAATTCGGGGCAAAGCGATGAATGAGACGGTGTTGAGCGGGTTGCTGGACCAGTATTCCGAGAGGCTGGTGACATTATTGGATGAGAAATTGCGCCTCACCCACCCAAGAGAGCGTGATGGAGACAGTCCCGACGAAGAGGGACAGCGCAGTGTGGACGGGGACTCGAGCTCCCTTTCGCCCTAGTATTTTTTTTCGTCGTATGTGTTATTATTACCGGTTTTTTTTTTCTTTTAGTTGGGTTAACTGGTCTTTGGCGTTGATGGGCTGCTAGGATTGCTGGGTTGGGCGGCTAAAGAAGACAAGCCGGGCGAGGAGGGATACCGCCGGCTGTATTCCCTTATGATACCACTGGGTTGGAGTTTAGGGAACTTTTTAGATTTTTCTACTCAGGTTACAATTCACTACAGCAGGGATATTTGCCCTGCATTGACTTGCTACTGAATATGGATGGTATGCGTGATTCAGTCTTGACGATGTGCGGATGCCATAGTAAGCTTGAGAAAAGCTAGAAAAGCTATGAGCAGTAGTAACTTATCCTATACAAGTCGGCGGTCCTGGCTTGGAAAGTCGCTTGGCGCTCCTCGATAGCGGGTGACGTTCAGGGGTCTCACGTGACTTGACATGCTTTAGCGCTATTTGCGGCTCTGGCCGCCTGAGAGCCAGTTTTCTTCCCTGCATCATCCAATTTTTGAACTTTGGCCTACTGGCGTTACGTTTCCCGATTACTCACATCACGTGATATCTTGCCAGACGATCGCGATTCGGAAAAGAAAAAAAAACACCACGTTTGGGTGACGAGCGCGTATCACGACGTAGGCCCCAAAACGCCATTCGCACTCGATGAAAGGCCTCAAGGTCGCCACTATCAGATCTGGAGTCATCGTCTAAGGTTGCCTGTACGTATGGATAGAGCCCCGGACATGTTGTAGCCGTTCGCGACGTCTAACAGGAGCCATCGACAGACCGTGGCGCCGGTTCATCTTCTCCCGAGACGTGAAGGCCCCCTGGATAGTTGGCGAGGTGGATCGCGGGGCATGAATCAACCGGCCGCCTATACGCCTCTCGAGTCGCTGTTCCTATTCCAGTCGCTGCTGACCCACGGAGTCGACACTGGGGCCTTCGCGCGCATATCGGAGGTCCTCACCAACAACGCGCTCATCAAGGAGGCCGACACCTATGATCCCACACGACTGAGGCCAGACGCGCTGCAGCAGCTGTTTCTGCTGCTGCTGCGGGATGAGCTGAAGAGCGAGGACGAGAGGCAGGATGGACCTGAGGACGCCACCGGATTGCCTACGTCGAAGAAGAGGAAGCTGGCCAGCCCACCATTGCCAACGCTGAAGGTCGTGTACGAAAACGTCGACAAGGTCCCCATCCTGGTTAACCGCCTCTACGCGCGGTACCGCGACCATGTTGTCAAGCAGATTAGAGAAGACGAACGACGATTCGAGACGGTACAGAAGGAGATCCAACTTCTGGAGCGGACGGAGAGGGAGAGACGCGCTAGGGCAGCCACTCAGAATGGAACGCCGATCTTAGCTCCTCGAGAAGTGAAACCTGCCGTCGCTTCGAATGGACCTACACCGACGCCGACGCCGACGCCGACGCCAAACTCAGCAGCGACACCTGCTCCCATCCGGAGAGCTCCCACACCACACACGCCCGTAATACCTCCAAAACCGCCGACACCTCATGTTGCTCCTCCGACCGTTGCTCCTCCTAGCCACCTGCCATCTGGGACACCACCAATACGACCGTCGCCGTCACCGAAGCCCCCTAACGGAACTGTCTCGGTGCTTCAAGCTCCCGCGGGGATACCGCCATCTGGACCTCGTCCGCTGCACCCCCCACCGCAAGTTGCCAAGCAGGCCATCTCTCCACGCCCAGAGATCGGGATCAAGCCGAAGGACGGGGCTGCGAATCCTCAGGCTGCGACTCTAGTGGGAGCTGCGTTGAAGTGGGAGAAGCCGTACCAACCGCCACACGCTCCGACGCCGCCTCCACGGCAGTTCCAGTCTCCCATTCAACAAAGCCCAACAGTGCCTCCAGGACCGCAGCAACCGCCGCCGCAGCAGCTTCAGCAGCTTCAGCAGCAGCAGCAACAGCAGCAGTGGTATCCTCAGCCGACTGCTCAATTTCCTTCACCGGCTGCTGGGCAGCAGAATCATCCTGTTTCCCAGCAACCACAGCACGCGCAGCATCCCCCACGTCCGCAACAACCACAGCAAGCGCAGCACTCGCAACATAATCAGCAACATCCCCAGCAACACTCTCAGCAACACTCCCAACACCTCCCTCAGCAACACCCTCAGAAACACCCCCAGCAACATCCGCAGCAGCATCCTCAGCAACACTCCCAGCAAACCTCTCACCAACATCCCCAGCAACTCCCCAAGCAACAACCGCAGCAACCCCCCCCGAAACACCCTCAGCAACATACTCAGCAACAAGTCCAACAGCAACTCCAGAAGCACCCTCAACAACACCCACAGCAACCTCCCCAGCCTTCCCCAAACCTTCAACGCCCTCAACAGCCCCAGACCAGGCCCACACCCGGAAAGCCTTTGCTTGTGGCCCCTCCAAATGCGGGCCAGTTGGCACCACCCTTGCAGCCAGCCCCTCCGCGACCAAAGGGTGACGTTCCGATCATCCAGGCGCCCCAGGCGCGGCCACCTTCGACAACTCCAGTGCCACACCCAACTCGTCCCATCCAACCGCCTCAGTCTCAAGCTCAGCAGGTCCCTCGACCAATTGCTTCTGCTTCGCCAGCACCTCCTACCGGCACCACAGGTCCTATAGCTCCACATCAACAACGATGGCCACATGGATATCAGCAGCAACCGGGTCAAAATGTGCCTCAGACAGCATCTTCTGCGCCTCTTGCTTCGCAGAAAGACAAAGCGTATAGCTCGCCGTACGTAGCACAACCTCCGCGACCTGCGATTCCCGAGCATGTTATTCGGCAAGCAATGAGTACACCGGCTAAGAGACATGGAACTCCATCCGCACCGCAAACACCCGTGTCAGCAACCCCGGCGCATCTCCTCCACGGGTTCGGTACTCGATGGTCATCTCACTCAACGCCATCTACCCCGAAGCCACTCATCACGGAACCGGAGAGTCCTGCGTTTGAGCCTGTGAGCCCTCCCCAGCAAACTGCTACTCTGCCGAGCTCTACTGCATCTACACCTCGACCGCTTCCGAAGAAGCAGACACCAAAGCCCGTACCGAGAATTGAACCCATTGCCAACCCAGGCCGGAGTCGATCATCTCGAAGATCCCAGAAGGGCCGTGGTGTTAGTGCCACCCCCTCGCTTCCTCGAACCAGGCGAAGCCAGTCAGTCATGTCTCACACAGATGAACCTGTTACTGAGTCTTCTGAACCTGCTCCCAAAATCAAGGATGAGGACGCTACCCCTAGACCTACAGAGGAAACGGGTGATACTACGGCAGATGAGAGCGTTCCAGGTCGACCACAGATCGTGACGCCAAGTAGTGTATCTTCGCGACTACAGAAGCGGAAGAGACAGGAAACTCCTCCCGATCCGCCACCACCGACGTCACAAGTGCTTTGGACACGAGGCTTCACCAAAGTCTCCTCGTCCGCTTTGGACCAGATCTCGAGCCATCGCGATGCGAACATGTTTGCCACTGCGCTCCGCGAGAAGGATGCACCCAACTACCGCCAAATTGTTCTGCAGCCCCAAGATATAACATCAATCCGTTCTGCGATCAAACATGGCAACAAGGCTGCCGTCCAAGCTGCCAATAGCCTCCCCGGCGGCGACCCCGCGACTGCCCACGTCTGGTTGCCCCTGTCTGACGAACTTGTTCCTCCCAAGGGTATTATCAACAGCGCGCAGCTTGAGCGTGAGTTGGTGCATATGTTCTGCAATGCCATCATGTATAACCCAGACCCCGACCGCGGCCCTGGCCCCGGCTTCATGCAGCGGTCCCAGGATGAGGAGGAAGAGATTGTAGGATATCGCTTGGATGAGAACGGCATCGTGAAGAACACGCGCAGCATGTTTGTTGAGGTTGAAAAGCTCCTTGGTGACTTGCGCAGCGCCGAGAAGGAGCGCAGTGCACCGCCGCCATCATCGACGACCCGTCCTGCCAGCGTAGCCACGCCAGCTGAGGACACGGCCGAGGACGACGATGAGGCAACGGGCGAGCGTGAGGCGGGTACCGGGATAGCCAAGAGGCGACGTGTGGGCACGAGGGGTTGACCTTCACTCCCGACTTTGGCAAGAACAGCAGTGTCTTGGATGACTCCTTTGAATGCTGTAAGAGAATTGCAGCCTGTACTTTTGATTGTGTATAGCGTTTAGAACTGCTACATGTTAATTACCACCCACTCAAAGCCACGCTTTTAAAATCGCGTGATGCCGCTAAATACAAACAAACACTAGAGTTACTGTGTCTACCCAAATCAAATAGCCCCCTTTATTATTCATACCCGAATTGTAAACGCCGTCTTTGCTCATGTGCCGCTGCAAGCCATGTATTTGACTGGATGCAAATTTGTGAACCCGAGAAAAGGGGAACTCCTCATTCAAGCTTCGTGCCTACTTGTGAGGTACTGGATCTATTACTATGCGCACCCTTCTTAGAGTCGGCGTCATCGTCAACGATCCGCTTGCGTGGCCAGTCAGGGCAGATGTCAATGTTTTCTCTCGGGAACCACCACTCGAGGAAGAGGAAGAAGAGATAGTCGACAACCACGACGAGACAGAAGAGCTTGCCAGCCCAGATGCCGCACCCGTAGTATCGCTTGAGACGGTCGATAAGGGCGAAATTTCGAATCCGACTTCCGTTGTATCCGCCAGGATCGAGGCCGTAAAACTCATCTTCAGGGATGGTACCTGAGATACCATCGTAAACACGCTCGGTGCGCAAGGCGACGTTCTGCCACGAGTACATCTTTTTGACCTGGTCGTGAAACCTTTCGGTGCGAATTTTGCCGGCACGCATAGCTGTGATGGCTTTGCAGGTAGCGAGAACAACGTCGTCCTCCTCGGGCTTGGAGAAGGTGGTCATGTGGGACGGGAGGACCTCAGGAATGCCACCGACTTGGGTACATACGACGTAGAGACCGCAGCTGGCGGCTTCGACGATTACGGTGCCGAAGGCTTCAGTGAGAGAGGGATGGAGGTAGATGTGACCGCGGACCATGACATCGCGGACCTCTTCGTGGCGGACGGGGCCGAGCATCTCGACTCGGTCTTGCAAAACGTTGGTCTCGACCATCTGCTCGAGGTCGATGGCTTTTGGGCCAGAACCGGCAATGATGAAACGTGTGTTTGGGTGATTCTCAAGTACGCGGGGGATAGCGGCGATGAGGAGATCTGTTCCTTTGTTATAGAAAAGGCGCGAAATGACGACAATGGTGATCATGTCTCGTGGACCGAGGCGCTGGGGAGGGGGGTAGTGGGTAGCATCCGGGCTAAAGTTGGAGCCCTGGGGAGAAGAGACCGGATAGTCGCGAGGACGGAAGTTGTCTGCGACGACGGCATTTGGGATGACGGAGACCATGAGAGGATCCAGAGACGCCCGAAGGACGGTATTCTCCTTGCTAGAGGAGGTTAGCATTAGATGATGAGATATACAGCTCAAGAAGACTTACCATGTATGGCTCACGCATATGCTGTGGTCCACATCACTGAGAATAAATTTCAAGAGCTTATTGGTGAGAATGCTGGCAGCATCGGCGAAACCAAAGAGTGAGTGGTCGGTGAAAACGGTGCGTAAGCCCATGGTGCGGCCATGCAGGATCGCCTCGTGGCAGAGACTGCTGAGACTGCCATGACCGTGGATGATCTCGACGCGCTCTCGAATGAAGATGTTGCGGAGAATAGGAAAGCAGGAGAGAACAGTTGGAAATGTGGCAGAGCGGTAGATGACGAGGAAAGGGACGTGGTAGACCTTGAGACCGTTGGTGAGGTAGCGGATACCCTTGCGGTCTTCGTAGGCGTGGGTGATGATGATGACCTTGTGGCCGCGGTCAATGAGCTTGGTCGCGAGCTGGTAGATGTGTGATTCGATGCCTCCGGGTTGCGGGAAGAAGAAGTCGCTGACCATGGCGATGTTGTAAGTGCGGCGAGTCATCTCGGCGGTGTTGAAGGTGGTGATGGCGTTGTGAAGGCTGTCGTCATGGCCGGACAGGGGCGGCTTGCTCTATTTCTGCCGTGGTGGTCTGGCCTATGCTGAGACCGAGAATGCTGGTGATGTTCCTTGTGCGGTGATTCCGTTGGGTATATGCCGCCGATGATCCTGCTGTCTGTCTCATCTCTCGTCTTCCACGCCGGATCTCATCTCAATCTCATGACAGGCATGGATTCCACGTGTAAGTTAATACGAAGAGCGAAGGAGTGGAGCTGGCGCCAAGCATGGGTGATTAGCCATAAAGGTTGGCGGTCGCGGGCGGCAGAATTGCGATAAGACTCCAAACCGCCCAAATTTTTGGGCGGGACCCGACAGCGACGGAAGATCACAGCGCCCCTCCACCACGCAAAACCGACGACCTTTTTATGGCGTTTGGGGGAACAATTGGCCTTGAAATCATGCCTTCGAAACACGGCGCCCGTGAGAAGGGCGAAAAGGCGTCCGCCACTACCGATTTGTCACCAGCGAAACGAAAACGGGACCCGACAGAGGAGACTCGCGAATCTCCCCAGCCCGGAAGCAAAAAGTCCAAAATATCCAAGACATCCCATGGCGACGGGGTAGAGACTGCAGAAAAGCCCGCGCAAATCAAAGAAGATGCGCCGGAGGGAAAGAAGAAGAGAAAGAAGATTAGAAGAGGCAAAAAGAGGACTGGGACAACAATTCCCGAAGAAGTAGATGGCGTATCGGAAAAGGCTGTGGAACCTGAAGCCCCAGAGACTGAGGACGTGACGAAACCCAAAAAGCTCGAACAAGACGACAAGGAAAGGCTAGACAAAGAGGAGAAAAAGGAGAAGAAGGAAAAGAAAGACAAGGAAAAGAAGGGTAAAGCGACAGATTCTGCTTTAGACGAGGCTGAGCCTGGGGCTGAGGACGTATCCATGGTCGATGCTGAGCATCTAGCGGACGGGGCGCGGTCCAAAGAAAAGACGAAGAAGAGAGACAAGAAGAAGAAGAAGAAGAAGAAGCAGAAAGAACCTGAGCCGGCCGAGGAAGACGATGAAGAGGCGACCAAGAGGCACAAGTCAGTTCTTGAGCGAAAGGCTAAGTCGTTGAAGCTGGCTAGCGAGATTGTTCAAGATGACTCCGAGGATTCCGACCTAGGCGAGCTACACGGCCTCGAACCTCTCCCACAACCCGAGCCAGTAGCCATCGCCACCTCCAAGGTAACCTACGAGACGCTTCCACCTTGGTTAGCTGATCCGATCCGCGTCTCCCAGGATACCCGCACTCCTTTCACCGAGCTCGGCGTCTTGCCAAAAGCTTCGCGAGTGCTGGAGAAGAAAGGATTCAAAGACGCATTTGCTGTGCAAACAGCTGCGATTCCGCTGTTGTTACCTACCAGCAAGCAACGGCCCGGTGACGTACTTGTCTCTGCCGCAACCGGATCCGGAAAGACTTTGGCATATGCCCTTCCTATTACTCGCGATATCAGCCAAGGCGTGGTGACACGACTGCGGGCCCTCGTCGTTCTCCCGACCCGCGAACTTGTCAAGCAGGCGCAAGAGGCGTTTGAGCTCTGCGCAAAGGCGTTTGAGGGTGGCGAGCGCAAGAGAGTGCGGGTAGGCATCTCGATCGGAAGTCAGTCTCTCAAATCCGAGCAGGAGAGTCTCATGGACCAAGAAACGCGATACGATCCCAACACCTACAAGACATTGCAAGAGGGGCTTAATCTACGGAGGCAACGAGCTATCGGCCTGTCAGTGGCTGAAGACTTTGTGGACCCTGATTCAGAAGAGACGGACCCGAGACTCAGTAGTATGGAAGGTTACGTTTTCGACTTTGCTTCCAAGGTCGACGTCCTGATCTGTACTCCGGGACGTCTTGTGGAGCACATTGAGCAGACCCCGGGCTTCAGCCTTGACTACGTCCGATGGCTTGTAGTTGACGAAGCCGACAAGCTCCTCGCGCAAAGCTTCCAGGGCTGGCTAGACCTTGTCATGGAGAAATTCCGCGTCAACAAGTTCAGCGCACGCGACTTCCCGGACATGGATCTCTCCGGCGTTCGCAAGGTCATTCTCAGTGCGACCCTAACGCGAGACCTGAGCCTTCTCAGCCAGCTAGCGTTGCGTCGTCCGCGACTTATTGTGCTCGATAACGAGGGTGACTCGCAGCTTGCTGAGCACTCCCTTCCTACGCTGCTGAAGGAACACGCCGTGAGGGTACATGACACTAACCTCAAGCCTCTCTATCTACTGGAGCTGCTTCAGGGCCAGCACATGTTGGCGGCCAGCCCGACCAACGAGAAGGCTGCTGCCAAGCCCGTTGTGGCCTCCGACTCGGACACTAGTTCTGATTCCAGCTCCGACTCTAGCTCTGATTCGAGCTCTGACTCCAGTTCAGATTCCAGTTCTGATAGTAGTTCAGATTCGGACTCGGAGTCTGAATCGGATCCTCCAGCGCCAGTCCGTTCGCGAAAGCTCAACATCCCCATGTCTCTCATCTTCACCAAGTCCAACGAATCTGCCCTCCGTCTTTCGCGACTTTTAGCTCTGCTGGATCCTTCACTGGCCTCCCACATCGGCACACTCACATCTACGACTCCGACACACATCCGCCGCAAAACCCTTCGAGCATTCACAACACCAGGGTCACCCCTGCGCGTCCTCATCGCGTCTGACCTTGTCGCTCGAGGTATCGATATACCGAACCTTCAGCATGTAATTAACTACGACCTGCCGCCGAGCGTCGCTGGCTACGTCCACCGTGTGGGCCGTACGGCGAGAGCCGGGAGGTCTGGATGTGCCTGGACCTTGGTCGGTGACGATGAGAGTGGATGGTTCTGGGGCAAGATCGCCAAGGGATCTAGCGTTAGGAGGGCGCAGAAGATGGAAAGGACGAGAATCGAGGAGATGGGCGAGGAGCGCGTGCAAGAGTATGAAGTTGCTTTGGAGAAGCTGGGCAAGGAGGCGAGACGATGAAGAGAGGGCATATAGCACGGCACGAGAATGTGTCTGGAATTTTTACATACCCATAAATAGATTCAACGTGTATGAAGGATTGTATTTGCATTTGTTGGTGACATAAACGCATCTCGGGATATTAGGAATACTTGGCGACTCTTCCTTCATAGTTGGAGGCCATTCTGAACTTGGCTCCTCCAACAAATCATCTCCATCGGCTGGGCGAGACTACCCCCCGCATGTTGTGTAGGAAGAACTGCTGCAAATCCAGGCATTTCATTTGTTGTTTCGCGTCTCCAACGTGGGGGCCGCGTTTTCTCGGCCCAGTCGGGTCCCGTGTAAGTAAAGGAGTTTGCGAACCATCTGTGGCCGTTCGCCTCATCAACTACGTCGCCTCATCTCATCGACTGCGGCACGGGCGATCGGACTGACCCTCGGAGCAGCGTTCTGCATTGAAAGGAAGGCCTTGGATTCGTTCGCGTCATGCGTGTACGCCTAAGCACGCAAGCAAGTCGGTCATACAGCAGGCGACTCGTCGACGACCGGGCCAACGCATTGCAGCAACCAAGGCCGTCTTCGCCATTGGGGTTTCCGCCATGGCGCATGGACATAGCCCCTCCCGGAGGTCTGCGCATTTGCGCATTCTCCTCTTGCGCTGCTGCGAGGATGAGTTGTCCTGCGTTGATAGGCGGTGCCGATACTTAACTCCCGCTCAGCCCGGCGTCGAGCTGCCCACGACGGTCTCTTGGGGTTCTCAACCTCGACCATCGTCGCCTCGGAAGCCATCACGAACTTCATCTCCTGCTGCGGCACATGACTACTTCGACGGCGAATGTCGAGCTGAAAATGTGCCTAGCATCGACCGCCAGCTCTCGAGAATAGCCTTGGTAGCGAGAATGCCCTCGGTGAGAGACAAAGCGAGTCAATTCTCCTTCCATCGACACCGAAGCATCTTGTCTTCAGCCTCTCCCAAGAACTCGAGGAGCTCAAGCTCAAGAGTCTTTTCCAGGTGGCTCAAGGCTCCTCACCGTTTCGATATCCTTCTCAAGAACCGCTGCCCGAAGTCGGATATGCCTCGGGTCGGGGAAGAGCAGGTCTTCGTCACAAGAGAGAAAGCCTCCCCTAGTTCAGCTAAAACTAGCTCATCGGATAACCCACTCGAAGTAGGTCTCTAGGTGCTGGACCGCCAAGTTGAGTCGAGTGTGCTGATGGGCTCCAATAGAATACTACTACCCCTAGCGACTCTGATCACTCGGCGTCTACCAGAGACGCGGAGGAGCGCGGCCAGAACCGTATAGGTTCTTCAGCCTCCAGGTAGCCCTTCAACACCTCTTCTCCAAGCATCGATGTACATCACGCTGACTTTTGTCGATGACAGACGTGGCCAATCATCACGTACTTCACCGGTCGCCAACGACAACATCGGAATCCTCAACGTGTCTCAATCTTCGATCCAGGGAAGGCGAGCCGCCGATTCAAATCAACCCGACGTGAAGCTCTCGGCACCGTCGGCGGCCTACCTGGAGTACCAAATCAACCAGCAACTGCGTTATCGCAAGAAGCGCATCGTCGAATCGTTGATGGCTGCTATTGTGGAATGCATTGAAAAGAAACTGGAAACACTTGAAGAAGGCGGAGACGGGGCCAATAACTCGTCTCCGCCTTCTTCAAGTGGGTTCCGACCAGGCAAACGGACTTCGCAAGCTGCTGGGCAGAAGAGGCAGCATCGTCGCGACGATGGAGGCGAAGATGAGAACGACGGGGATGACGACGACGGTTCGAGAAAAAACAAGAGCACCAAGAAGGCAAAGATGATCAATGACGACACTCGTCTGAGATTCGCCTGTCCATACTACAAACGTGACCCACAGAGATTCAAAGACCACCGGACGTGTCTCGGGCCAGGATGGACCGATGTACACAGGGTGAAGTGAGTACGCCTCTATAAGACAAGCCAAAAATATTTGGCATTACTCACATCTTCAAGGGAACATCTCAGGCGCAGCCACAGCCTTCCACCACATCAATGCCATCGATGCTGCCGATACTTTGACAAAGACGACCAGCTCAAGAGCCATCAGCGCAGCGCCAAGCCTTGCCCGATCAAGGACCCGAAGACGGTCTGCCGTGATCTCACAGATGGGTACGACCAAGAGCAAGGGAAGAAGCTACAGAAGCGTGTCCAGAAGACATCGGAGGAAAAGTGGAAGGAGTGGTACTGTATCTTGTTCGAAATAGATTTGGATTCATCAGACATCCCTTCTCCCTGTAAGTTTAGCCATCATCATCACCAGCATATCTCCAATACTGATGATGCCTAGATCATGACATCCTCTATCAGAACGGTGGATCGTCGGCCTCACAGGCCAGCAATTTCCAAGAGTACCGGGAGTTTTACCTCTCACGAGTGACGCCGGTGATTCGCCATCACGTTGAACAGGAAGTAGAGAAAGTGATCCTCGCTGTCGAGGACGACATCAAGTCGAACGTCATGGACGTGATCCGAGACCTGCCGCGTCGAATCATGGAGTCCATACCGCCGCCAGGCCATCTATCCGAGGAAGAGAGCTACGAGAGCCTCCTGACCCTCGACGGAATCGAGTTCGACATAGAGGACGGCTACGACTTCGAGGACCAGAGCGGACAAGACCCTCCCATGTCGGAGTTCTCATCGGCGTGGTCCGACCCGGCAGCGCCCAGTTCCGCATCGTCAGTGGAAGACGACACAGCCGGTGCATATTATGCAGGGTTTGACACGGCACCATGGAAGCCTTCTCTCCTGGGAACTGATGTAGTCTTTGCTGATCAAGCCTTTCATGCTTAAACCTCTTTGTCGCTGGCTCGCTTGCTGCGGAGGATTCCTTCTTACTCGATCATTCTTTAATTTCATTCGTATTGGAATTTGTTGCACTCTGTACTCTGACTAACTTCCCCGATATTTGGCAGCGTCGGGCTCTACACTCCTTGGGCAGTCAGTCGCGGCTGGATTTCCTTTCTCAGGACCGACTTGTAATTCTCGTTGTATGCTAATAAGGCTATTGATAGTGTTAGCACAAGGATTGGGCGTATATGAGACTTGGGTCTAGGGAGACCGTATCAAGCAAAGTTGGACGGACTATGGCCGTATCGCGTGTTGTGTGTATTCACTTAGTCATTCGTTTGTATAAGTTTCTCCTTGCAATTTGAGACGTCAGTATCCAGCTTGCGCAGAAAACAGCACTGGACATCTATATTACACAATAACAAACATTGTACTCAGCTCGGCCAAGAAAACAAACTCGGCAGCGTCTTTGTTGCAGGCAACCAATAAACTACTCCCTCCTCTGCAGTAAAGTATTTTGTTGAGACGCGACATGTCGCGGTAGGCCTCTCGCGGTAGGCCTCTCGCGGTAGGCCTCTCGCGGTAGGCCTCTCGTGGTGGGCCTCCCGCAGCGAAGATAGGCATCAGCCAGACCGTCGTGTTAATGGAAGCAGAAGTTGTTACTGGCTTCTATCAACGCCGATATCGCTTACTTCGTCAATGAGGCCTACTCCTTCTTTCTGGGTTGCAGTAAGAATTAAAAGAAAGAATTTATATGAGGTTCTCACTGTCAATGTTTCATGGTGTTATTCGCGATCCTCTATCTATCGGTGTGAATTGACGGTAGTGCGGGGCAGGTACAAACATGCCATGCAGCAGTAAGGCAAGCAGGGAGAGTCAGCATGACGTAAAAACGCAGCAAAGTGCTGTTTCATCTGCTGCTCTTTTCTTCCGATTCACGGGCGATCTTCTGTTTTCTTTCTCCTTTACACCATCTTGTGTTATCCTCCACTCCCCTATAAGCCATCCCTTCAGCTTCACACCATGATCAACCTAGCTGTCGTCTACTTTCTTGTACGCCTACATCATCTCAACCACCGTCAAGAGGAGCCTGAAGCTAATTACATGGGTTTCTAGGTCAGTGCGGCATTGGTTGTACTCGCCATGTAAGTTTCCTCCTCGCTCCTTGAAATATCTCCTCGATCTCTAGTCACCAGTCTCTAGTCACCAGTCATCACTGACATTACCTTTGTCTAGCTTCGTTCACTTGCACAGCACGTCTCTCTCTCTTCCGGTGTCTCCATTCGCCTCCATTGTCACCATCTTACTCCCAATCATCGCCTTCTTCAATGCCTTCTTCCACCCAAGCCTCCTACGCCGTGGCTCCGCGTCCTCAAGGAGCCTCGCTCAGCTCACTCCCTTCGTCCTCCAGACCCTGCAGGCTCTCATAACGACAATTCTTGCCACGCTGCTATTCGAAGGTACGGCGCCCTCTCAGACGCTGAGGTGTAAGATCGACACGGCATGGATGGACATGTTCCGCTTGCACGACGCTACTGGCATCCGTAGGATCCAGGATGCCTTTAACTGTTGCGGACTCAACTCTGTGAGGGATCGGGCCTTTCCCTTCCCCGGAATGTCGCCTAGCACATGTTCAGAGACGTATGATCGAACTCTTCCTTGCAGAGGGCCCTGGACGAGCGCCACGCAGACAACCTCGGGCACGGGCTTTGCGATAGCAGTTGTTGTTGGGCTGATACAGGTAGGATGATCACAAAACCTACGAGAAGCGGACACTGATATTTCAAATTAGATCGCTGGCCTTCTCCTTATGAGGCAAGGCACGGCTTGGTGGAGCTCTGCACCCCATCGCCGCTGGGAACAAACATCGGGGAACGAGAGTCGACGGCCGGCGCTGACGGCTGGTAACGAGAGTCAGCGCCCGCTGCTCACGGCTGATACCGAGGATGAGGAATCAACCCAGCGACAGGTGAATGGATCTCGAAACTATGGGATAGTGAATGGAACTGGACCACGGGTTGAGCCATCGCCGATGAACGAAGGCAATGCCTGGAACAGTGACAGTGAGTGAAGAACGGGCTTGCAGATTACTATTTGACTATTCTAGCTCCCGATTGAGTAACTATATCTATTTCTTCTTTGGCTCAGGGGCAGGATCTGGAGTAGGTTCTGGGGTAGATGGGTCGAGAAACTTGTTCTTCTTGGTCACATTTTTGTCCACCACTTTCTTGTGGCAGATGCGGCACGTGTTGCCATTTAGAACCATATGGGCACATGTTGGACATGGGACGTTGTACTTCCAACCTCTTTCTCTGGCGACTTCTGTGGGAGAGCCTGCCATGGTCGTAGTGTTATAAGATATTTGGGTAACGTAGCGGTGTTATGAATATTTGAGTGGTTTTGGATTGCGAGGGCGAGTGCATATGAAAGAGTCCCCCGCCGGGTTTTATAGATAGGGCGTGGTATTGAATCACAGAGTCACGGTCTAGCATCTAACTGACTACAGTTTTGATGGAGTAATTCTTGAAGAAAACTAGTAACCAGGAATAACTGTGATCATGCCAAGATGTCTCTGTGTTTGGGTGTTCGCATACTGGACCGCAACAGCGTAGGCAACCTTCCAGAGGCCATCACGGTTGGGCAAACTTTCACCTGCCTTTGGTAGTGACCGGACTAATTCAGGGCAGACATAGCAAACTTATTTGGCTGGACCAAGGTTGAATGTGTGTGTGTGTGTGTATCTCAAGTTCATCCCCGCGTGCCTTCCAATATACGTTTATCACAGGGGAATCGGTCGTCCAGCATTGGTGCCATAAAAATCAGTGCAAAAGGCCATTGGGGCCTTAGGGACTTATTGCTGCCCCGACAGTCACTGTAAGTGCCTAGGGCTCCCCTAAACGCCTGCTGTGGTTTCGTTGGTAGGTTTGGTAACCCAGGCAGGTTCCTTTGTTTGCTTCGTCAGGTGGCTGCCAGCGGCCAAACAAATTAGTGTACAGAAACGCCTAGCTGCAGAACGCCGGTTTCTCGTTCACTTTCACACGAGCATCAACCTGACCTCACTTCAACTTCACTTTCACCACACCTTGTTGGACTTCTGGTTTCCCCTTCTCCCCCGCTTCTATTTAATCGTCTGCCCCCTCGTTGCCTTGGCCCCTCTTCTCTCCTTCTCTTTCTTATTCTCTTCACCATCCATCTTCCCCGCCAACATCACCACTGAATCACCATCTACTTTCTTCACCTAAACTCGCTTCTAACTTCGTCAATTCCTCAACTTCATTCTCACCGTCGCCATGGAGACTCCCAGGAAGCGCTCGACCAGGGTTAAGAAACTGACCCCGAAGGCGGCTGCCTCCTCCTTCTCTATCTCGAGCTCGGCATGCAAAGAGGAATCCACGCCAGATGCGAAACCCGTCTTCAGAGCCATGCGCCCAAGAGTCAAGACTTCCTCCAAGCCAAGCTCCAAGCCAAGCTCCAAGCCAAGCTCCACCACCAAGACAAGCCTAGCATCCAAGTCGATCCCGGCAACCAAGTCATCTCCCTTCTCCAAGCCAAAGATAACCTCCATGCCAAGCAGCGATTCCAGCACCGCTATCTCTCCCAAAGCAATTAGCAACGCCATTGCCTTGCTCGCTTTCGAATATCAGGTCCCTATCACCATTTCCTCAGACGACAACGACCAAAAAATCGTCCGGGACGTTGTGGAGATATACATCAGCGATGGCGCGAAGAACTGGGACAGCGACACCAAGATCGCCTTCGTCAAGGCCCTTTCGTTGATCAAGACCACGCCCAGCGCCGAGAGCACTACTAGCAACCACGCTATTTGGCGTGCTGTTGTACACCGCAAAGAAGGATGGAACTGGGCTTACTGGCTTATATTCCGTGCTATCTACGGCAAGGCTGTACTCGAGTCCCGCCCCCATATCACCAGCGCTGTCCAGGCAATGTACCCCAATACTGATATCTGGTCCGCCACCACACCTGCTGCCAAGGTGCCAACCACTTCCGATACATGCCCCGTAGCTCGGGCATCCCACGAGAGAAAGTCCAACGAGAAAAAACGTCCTCGACGTCGTACAATCGATAGAAGCGGTAGTGTTCTCGGCCAAAACCCGGTCCCTACAAGCAAGAAACGCCGACTCGATATCGTCACCCGGTCTCCTAGAGTTCTGAGCCCGCCCGGGTCATCGAAGGACGGAGATAACAACGACAAGCATACGCCGCCGCTAGAGACAACCTATCAATATCCCAACTCCCCGGTTTCGGAGAAAAATGCCAATGAGACTTCCGCCCAGGATATCGCCGGCACGCCTCCAATTGACGACACTGCTGCTGTGACCGACATACTTCCGAAAACCAATGTCCTAACACAAGAAGCAGAGATCGCGACCGAGGCACATCAGGGTACAGATAGTACTACTGTCGCAGCCAAGCTTCCAGAAATCAATACTGCAACACAAGGAACGGATATCGTGGTCGACTCCCACCAAAGCACGGACACTGCCACCATCACTAGCAATGTCGACGCCGACGCCAAGCCGCTTAACACCGTCAAGGCCACTGACAAGCCAGCTGTGTCAATCAGCCAGGCCGACCGAGACGGCATCTTTCGGCAGATGAAGGAGGAATTATCCACCCAATTCGCCGCTCAGGTCCAGGAATCCGAACAGCGCACTCAGAAGTGCATCGATGTGCTCATCAAGAGTTTGCCCGGGTCTCAGCTCGCCAGTGGGCATGCTGGCCAACTTTTTGCAGAGATGTTGACCATCAAGCAACGCCTGTCGGCTCTGGAAGAGGCCAACCAGGTCCGTCTCAGTGACGCCGCCACTTTCAACATTCCAGCGACCTTGAATGCGGACGATACCCGCAGAGCCCTCGAGGCCCTCGCCCACCAGGTTCAGAAGTGCACTCGCGATATCTACCAGCTCCACACAGGTCAGCCATACGAGGAAGATCCCATGTTATCATGCATCAAGCGAGAGCCGATTCCGGAATAAAATGGTGAACAGGTTTAAAAATTTGGGGGTGCTGGATGCTGGACATAAGTGGGGAGGTTGGGGAAATTTGCTACACAGGGAGGTGATTTTGCGGCACTGGAGCATGAATTGTCAGTCATCGAGGACTTTGTCGCGAAACCCACAGAAATGTTGCTTTGAACAGCAAATAAAGAATCAAGGCAGTAGTCGCCATAGACTCAAGATATGTGTTTTGCTTGCGATTGAGTCGTGATGTAAAACCTGGTATCCCCTTACACCCAAAACGCCCTTAAAGAAATGATTAAAAAAAGACCACAGCATCCCTCCATATATCCATCATGATGCGTACAGAATCCACATTATGATTAAAATGTATATCTTCATGCATATTAGCCAAGCTCCCAGGACTCGCCCCAGATCTCGTTTAGATTCAGCCCGAGAAGCTCGAGGCTTGGATCTAGGTTAAACGGTTGAGTCTGATCTCCTCCAATCAGCCATGGGGCCTGGTTGGAATCGATCGGAGCGGACGATATCGTCGCCGGGTTATATGTGAACGGCGTCACGGACTGGATACCAATATTAGGAAACTCCCTGCCCTGGAACTCGAGGTTCATTACCTTTGGCCGATCGTGCAAAGGTATATTGGGGGTTGGCCCCATGGCCGGCCCAATCGTCGGCGCAGCCACCGAGTTAATCGGGGCTCCCGGCACTTGCTCTCCAGCGACGGGCGGTTCTTGGTTCGCCAAAAGGCGGTAGTGGAGGTTCACGAAACGCTCGGCCGATGTGGACTTTGCGACCTCAGGCTCCTTTGTGCCAAGGTGCGCTTCGAGTAGACCCAGAGCGGCACACATGATGGAGTATCCCCACGGCTCATTGTTACCACATCGAAGGAGACGGTCCTCCTTCATTGAGATACATTTCTCAATCAGTTTGAGAGTATGATGAGAGTTGATCATAATCATGTTGGTCGAGCCTCTTGGTTGAAGCATTGTGACGCTGCAGAGGTTGATGGCGGTGGTGAGTGCATCCTCTCGGAGGAAGTTGAGCGAGCGTACGCCCTGTTCGTATAGTTTATCGTGAAGCAATACGACGTCTCGGGCAGCATTGTAGTAGATGATTTCGGAGTATTGATACTTGGAGTTCTGCTTTCGAAGCTTTAGGTAGGGTTGATGGAGAGGAATGATGTACTGCCTGAGCTGGACATGCAACAAGGTGTAGGCGATCATCGGGTTCTTAGTACCCTTGGTGTTGACAGAATTGGTATCCCAAGAAGGGAGAGAATCGATCTCCTGCGTCAAGTCGTTGGTGTATCGAATGACTTGGTCGTAGTCGATGTCAGACAAAGGTCCGGTCAGGAGCCGGCTGAGCTCCAAGCGCAGCGGCAAGCTCTGCCTTGCCAGGTTCTGGAACGAGGAGAAGGTGTATTCCTTAGCCGGCTTAGAGGGGGGTAGGACAGTAGTGCTCTCGTCGAAATCGTCATCATCCAGATTTCGGGGTGCGTTTGTGTCGTAGTGAAGTTGGCTAACAAGAGTAGGTAGGCCATGGTCGAAGGATGCCTGCATATCGAATTCTTGCACAGTTGCCCAGATCCGCCGCCGCATCTCCTGGTGGAAGACGGTAATCTTGGCGGCCATGTGGCTTGGCTCACGATGTAGGCCGACGGCGATGCCATCCTGAATGAGAGCACCAGATCCGGTCCAGAATCTCTTCTTTTTGATTGTGTTGACGCGCTTCCCAAGGTATAAGAGACAGGCGACTTGGTAATGAATAAGTCGACGGTGCTTCTGACTCTGTCTCTGCGACCACTCATCGCAGGCTTTAATCCACTTCTCGGCCCAGTGGCGGGCATTGGACATCATGCCAACGAACTTGAGATGGTCGTGAGTGTGAACACAACTGGACACGGCCATCATGGAGAGAATTAGGGCAGTGAAAGCTGAGTAGCGCTTGGGAGAGCCGACTTCGGACTCCCAATATTGCTCGTACTCCTCGCGGAACGTGGGGATGTGAACTATGCGATGGACTTGCTCGAACTGGTCGAGGTAGACTTGGATGAGAGCATCTGCCTCTTCCTTGGTAGGCAGCAAAGCCTCCAGCTCGGGGTCTGACTCCTCGAAGATCTGCTGGCGATCATGCTGGCGTCGCTTGCGGTCCTTGCGATCATGGAGGATGACGGGACGAAGCCACTCATCGGCGGTTTCCTTCATGAAGGGACAAAGGCCCGTCAACTCGACGAAAGCCATGCTGGCGTTGTGAGGACCAAAGTAGCGAGTTCGAAATCCGCGGCCACGGAAGAAGCGCAGTTCGCCCTTGTCGCCGGACATGTTGGTGGCCTCGATTGACTCATGGACTTCACGAACAGAAGGGTCCGTGTCACCCGGGTTGGCATCATCCTTCTGAGTGGCGGGAGAGGTGTCGGTAGCGGCAACGGTGCTCCCGTCGAAGTTGAGGCCGGGCCGTGACAATTGAGTCTTGAGTTGAGATATCTCCAGCTCAAGGCGACGGATGCGATCATGGTCCTGGCGTGCATACTCGGGATCCCGGGGCGACAGGCCCATGACGGGGTCGACGCCGAAGCGACGGGAGTCGAGCTGGGCAAAGGGCGGAGGGACGCCGGACGAGGCGTTCACGACCTCGCCGTTGCGAGATTCATAGCTGCAACGGTCGGGCGTGCCGCTCTTGATACAGCGCTCACACGGGAAGCCCCGGTCACACGACAGCTTGCGACGGCGGCATTCGAGACAGCTCAGCCGGACTCGCTGCCGCTTGCGGGCCGGCGGTTGGCCGGAGCTGTTGCGCGACCCAGGCCTTCGGTCGTCGTCCGAGTCCGGGGTCTCACTTCGGTCGGCCATGCTTGCTACAGCGTGAGAGCTATGTGCGTGTGTGTTCTGGCGCGCACTGGGGGACGCCGGTTCGGAGTTACGAAGGATGAGAGTGAGCGATCTGGGGCGATCTGGGGGCGTCAGCAAGTGAAAAGGGATTTCTTTATCAATCAGATCTGATAAAGTCGGCTGAAGAGTTTTGCAACCGCGTTATTTCACGCCTTAACCGAGCGGAGGTCCGAGGAGACGTCCAAGGCGTCAACGACGAGCATGTCCAACTCGGGAAGGTGACGCTGACTCAGCCAGCGACAGTACAGTGCTGTTAGCACCTAAACGCACGGAGTCCCTTCTTTCTCTGCGTGTCTTAGTTGACGTTAACTTTCCAACGGCACGCCTCGATTCGGCCGTTGCACTTAGTCCTCAGAGCCGTGAGTTTGGCCTTTAATTCGTCCGCAATCCATCGTAAATTATCATTTTAATCCGTGTCAACAGAGCCAATTTAACCCAAATGCATCCCTTCAACCAGCCTCTACAGTCCTCGGTCTTCATCCTGGCTTCTACTCGGAGCTCCGAGACGACCCGCCCTTTGAGAGTGATCTCGACTCCACACAACCACACCCAATGCAGTACACTTCAACCTCGGACGCTTCGGCTTACAAGTACACTATCTACTGCGGAAGGCGATTGCATTTCCAATCAACATTCAAGTAGCTTCCCAAGAGCGTCATCGCCGATGACTCATCTATCAGCGATCACTTCGGATTATCTAGGTACTTTACTCTACAGCAAAAGAAAAAAAAATCAATAACGAAGGTACAGCTGTTCTCTCTATTAATGCTGCTGAACATACAGGCCAATATCCCAAGTATACGACGCCTATGTCTCGGTTTGAAGAATATCCATACCCCCTCGGCACCGCGCCTCTTAATGTTCAGGAAGGTTTCCAAGCTCGTGCGAGACTCTTGCAACAAAGGCCGACGCAACAGCTAGTGATCCCTCTTAATAGAGATATTGATCCGGAATATGGGGGTCGCTCCTCTCGCGCTAACACCTTTAGCTAAACCACTAGAACCAAGTGCAAGCCTCGAAGGTGTGGTTATCTAACAACGCAATATCTGATTAGTAACGCCCAAGAGTCGTTTCAGATTTTCGGTTTCCTGCATCGCAGTAGATTGACGATCTACTTCTAGGTGCTGTGGCGTTCAATTTAGAGGCAACTAACCGACGCCTGTCGATTCTCCAAGATGTTCCATGTCCCATTTCGCCGAACTGCCCCCCACTAATCATTTAGCCCTGTATGTTCTTTGGGCTTTTTCCCCCGAGATGCAGATGCGTCCGAAATCGGGAAGTGAAGGTCTGCCTTGTCCCTTGACGCACATCTGCTCTCGTCATAATTACTGAGCTTGACAGCAGGTTGTTCTGTCTTGCAGCAAACAGCAAACCACACGCACAAACCACTGCAATGTCGCTTACCGCGGATGACAAAGAAGTCTTCATTCGTTACTTTCCCCGGCTTAAAACGCTTCCGTGTAAGAGCCATCTACCGAGCGGTGTTTTCAGCTCCGGCACAGCCCTGGTTACAAGGAAAGGCGGCCGACAATGAATATGCTGGTGGGTGCTTGAGCCGTGCGAAGTCACCCTAATGGTAACTCTAGCACGAACCATTGTTTCAATTAAAGCATTAATATGCATGGATACCGTTCTGGTGGAACACGCACCCCCGTGTGAATGCGACGATCTCCCGACTAGCGTCCGTTTTGTCGCACGATGGATGAGAAGATGCGGCCTGTCCAGCGTTTCCAAAAACTTCCAACCTCCATGTTCTCCTAGCCGAAAACGGCCCTACAAGTACGGAGTATCTCCGGTCTACTTCCCAAGACGGCCCTGGAAAGCCTTGCGATTGGATTGAACCCCACGATCTTACCGCGCGAAGCAGTGAAGGACATGGGGTGTGGCCTCGTTTCATCCTTCGCAATGCAGAGATGCACGAACCACCTCGGTTTAGCGCTTCCAGGACTTCAACTGCTCCGTGTATGGTGGTATTAATTTCCATCGTACATGTAATCGTACATGTGTTCAAGCGCGCCTACCCGTCGCTACGGAAAGTCGGTGACGGAGAGCATCAATAGCATCCTCCACGTTCCACTCTTTCATATCACCGCGGCCCTCTCAGTGTCAAGATGTCGCACGCAGCCTCCGATGCTAGCTAGTCAAGCCTCTCAGGCATGGGTCTTGCCCTTCAGAACCCTGTCTAGTCTACCAAACCACCGACTGCAACAACAAGGATATATGCTGTCCACCCGTTGCAGTGGCTGCCAGAACTAGCATTAGCACCGTCTTGAGGTCCTCACACAAAAGTCCATGCTTATTCTGGAACCCCCCTGATGCTTATACTGCGCGAACCGGGCGTTTCTTTTTTAGAAATATTCCCCGTGGTCCCATTCTTCCCGGCTGGATCGATGTTGACCTGCTGCTTGCCCTACGTCCTAATGTCCTTTTACTTCGCCGGGGCTGCATCCTCCACCAACTCTTTGTCAGCCCAGAACATCCTCGGATGGTGATGTGGAAATCATTTTGGGCCCTTTTGCTGCCCATAGCTGTTGCGGGAGCACACGATATCAATGTTTCTCGGCTTCTTGATAAGATTCCAACATGCGGTGTAAGATTTTTACCTTGACGCAAATGATCGAGGCTGTCGCTGACTCTTGCAGCTACAATGCTATCACTTCGCGACTCGCGAGGCATCCGATGACTCCCTACCAGCCGTTTCAGACTTCTGCAACGAGGAGGGATTCTGGGCCAAATCTCAGGATTGCATTTTACTAGAATGTTCCGTACTTGATCGATTATGTACGTCGCTTTCGGGGCGGATGCAAACATCTCGGACTGACAAGAGTAGGGATCAACGAAATCCAAATCGAAGCCTGCGACGAGCCAACACAGACACGGGAAAAACGTTTCTACTATCTCCTTGCCGCCGAAATTCCAGCCTGGATCTTCCCCGGTTTACGACTCTTTTCAAGCTGGAGGTCATCAGAGGGAGTTCGCTTGGACGACTACGTCATGCTTGGTTGTGGGGTATGCGAAAGACGACTTTGAATGCTTTGTGAGATACTAACTCTTGGGTGATTACTAGACATTGTATACGGTATATATTACTTGTGTTCACCTTAGTGAGCTTGCCGGACCCTTTCACCTGCCAGTGTCGCTAACTTAGCTTTGCAGTGCACCATGCCCTCTTCGACATCGACTCCTCAACAGTGAACGAACAAGTGGTGTCGAACGGCCTAAAGGTCCGCCTAAAAATCTCCAATAATTTAAAGTAACCGCTAATTCCCAAAAAGATGCTGTTTATCTCGGAGAAGTTTGGTCTGTTGTGCCTCGGTCTCGCCAAGGTCTCCATCGCCCATTTCTACTTGAGAAGGTTTCCCAGTACTCGATTCAGGCTTCTTGCATATTCCACGATGGTGCTGGTTATTATACTAACTATAGTCTTGGTCTTTATTTCCATATTCCAGTGCTCGCCGATCAGTTTCGCATGGGATGGATGGATGGCCAACTCCGATTCTCAGCAGTGCCTCGATGTTCGGATGCTCTCCTACATCAAGCAGGGTTTCGATATTGGGCAGAACGTCCTTCTTCTGATTATTCCCTTACCTTGGCTTCGCCAAGTTGATATGAGTTTAAGAGCTAAAATAGGAGCGGCGACGCTGTTTGCTCTAGGCGTCCTGGCAGTGGCTATGTCGGGTCTACGATTGCAATGCATCATCACAGAAGGAACCACGACGAACGAACCTTGGGACTACACCGACCGCCTCATCTGGCTCGGCGTTGAGGTTTCCACTCTGATCATCATCGCGTGTCTTCCCAGTGTTTGGAAAATCTGCGGTTCCGCACCTCCAAGCAACACTCCGGTATACACAACGCCCCCAAAGCCAACACGTTTCAACAAGGACAAGCCACTGCCTCCAATCAAACCCCAAATGAGGAAAAACACATCAGTGTCTCGGAAACTTTCCAAAACCAAAAAAATATACTCGGGGCCAAAAGACGCAGTGACGGAAAGTCAGCTGGAGCTAGACCTACAGCTCGGTGACAAAGCGCGGGGAGACGTATGGACGCAGATCAAAGGAGGCCATAGGTTCTCCGGGTTCTCCATGATTTCCCATGTGGGAGATAGGCTTGGCATCCGAGTTAAAACGACGACGACAACCCGAGTCGAAGTGGACGAGTCAGACGGTGACGAGGACAGCGTTGTGACGCCGAGACCGAGACCCCGCAGCCCATGATGGCTTCTTTGGATATGCAATGTATAAATGGGTTAGCGCTGGCGCTTGGCGCAAGGGGGAAAAAAAGAACCCTCACGGTGATTCACGGTCTTTACTGGAAGAGCTAGTAATGTTTTTGTTTGTCACGGTGTTGTGGTGGTAATGCTACTACGTGAATGGCTGGTGAAGCCCATGGAACTGGGAGGATGGTTGGGTCGAGCTGCAACATAGATACCCTCGGACGATTTCTAGTATTTCAACAACAACGTCAATTCAGCGTTTATGCACTATCCCCACTCTGCTGAGTGCGAAGGCATCTGTGACGTTCGGTGTTCTTCCACGGAACGTCTCGGGTTTGCTTCTCGCCCGAAATGTCGCCGTGGCCGGGGTCGGCGTTTAGCTCCACTTCCAACGTCCCTCGCGTCAAAACACCACCGCTTCAATCTTCAACGCCAAGATCCTCCCAGCCCTCACTCATTCCCCCACCGCAGCGCAAAGCATCACGCCGAAATGGATTCTCCAGATTCAATCCGCAAGAACCGCATCGTCTCGCACATGAACAAGGAACACACGCGCGAGCTTTCCTACTACCTACGTCACTATGCCCGGGCCTCAGCGAGCGCCGCCTCGTCGCCTGAGATGCGCGACATCGACCTCCAGGGCATGCGCATCACCGCCCGCGGAGGCGACTTCACCATCCCCTTCGAGCCCGCGCTGACTAGCTGGGCCGATGTCAAGACCCGCATCATCGAGATGGCCGTCACCGCGCGGGAGGCGCTCGGCCTCAGCGACATCGTCATCACGAGCTTCACGCCGCCCCAGGGCTCCGGCGCCGTTGTCTTCAGCGCCGTGCTGTTCTACTTCTTCTGCGCCGCGACGCTTCCGTGGGTCGTCCCCGAGAGCCCCGTGTGGCCGCTGCTGGACGCGGGTTTCCCAGGCGGCGCAGAATGGTACCGCTCAGTCGTCAAGGCACTCTTCTGGCCGGTCATAGGCATCCACGCTATCGAGTGCTACCTGTTCGAGGGCCGCCTGAAGAAGCACGGCGTGGAGAAGTTCACTGGCGTGTGGTGGGCGTGGCAGGCGTGCTGCTTCATGGAGGGTTTCACGTCATTTAAGCGGATTGATGCTGTCATCGCCCAGAAGACGGCAGAGAAGAATGGCAAGAAGGAATGAGGAGTTATGAGGCGACCAAGTTCTCTGCAATGCATCTGCGTTTTTGCTTGAGGCCTAGAGTTGAAATGCTAGGTTCGCATTCCTGGTGACCCTTTAATGAGACTGGGGAGTTCGTGAAGAGTAGCAGCAGCGCCTGCATGAGACTTCGTATAAAGAAATAGACTAAGACACTATTGAAGAGACAAAAAGATAAATGGATTTCAAATCAGTGTGAGGATCTGCCAATCTTCTTTCTTGAAGTGTATCACAAGCAATGCTTCATGGAATCATAATGCTCCCAATGCCATCTGTGAACCGTTCTTTGTCATTGAACCCATTTCATTAGCAGCCAGTACATGGTCTTATAAAATTCACATATCATATGAAGAAAGATACTCCTAGGCCAAGTAAGAATATGCTCTAAATACACACCCAATGACTTATCTAGAGGTCACAGGCCCATAGCGTTTCGAGGACGAAAGTCACGGTCGTGGGACTAGCAAGTTCCGTTGTCTCCAACGATGTTATCAAGGCCTCCAGAACGATGTGCACAAACGAGCAGATAATTCCACCGGAAACTCAAAAGACTTCAGAGGACCATTGCCGTATATAGTTAAGGGGTGGTCATGTCCCACAGGGCCCAGGTGCAAGGTCTTGGTACATTCGTAGACTGTCGCAATAGCAAAAGAGAGTCGTGTAACCTGAATCACGCTTTGTTTTCTCTATATAAAAAAATACCATAGAGCTCTAGACTCAAATTTATCCCCATACTCCAATCCATGCCGGGTATCGTATACAAAAGTTCCCGGAACCCCATCCCATCCTCACTCACTTCGCCAGTCCCGATCACCGAGACACATCAGGCTCAACTCCTCTAGTTGTTCTTTGCCTGGTTCTGCTCAAAAAATCTCTGAGCGTACTCGCTTGTATTTGCCCAGTCGATCATGGCGTCAAAGGAGCCTCCGTGAACCCCTTCCATCGCACAAGTGCACAGCTGTCTGCGGCTTTCCTGAAGGTCGGCAGGCCAGTTGTTGAAGGGCGTCATGAGAGCGATGACGGCCTTGCGGAAGCTGTGTATCTTGGCTCCCGCAGCAGAGTCGAAACTGTCGACGTGCTTCTTGAGTTGTGGCTTGGTGAGGGTGGCCACGTCGACAAAGGGGATTGGCGCGATCTGGCGAGGGTTGATCGTCATCTCTGGGCAGGCCAAGCAGTGGGCAATGGTTGGCAGGTTCTCCATCAGGCTGCCTACCTGGTCGTTTCGCTTCTCAGTCAGGCTCACAACAGCCCCGTCAAGAACGTTGGAGCCGGAATCGACGGCGAGCACGATGTCCAAACCCTTGGAGACAAGACGTGCCGCCGCCGTGTAAGCCTTATGATAGGCTGCTGTCTTTGTCTCTAGGGCCGCCAAGACGGCCTTCTTCTCTCGGAGGTCCACGTACTCGCGAACACAAGGCAGACCTGCCTTGAGACAAGACGTGCAATCCCCATCGCCGTCCCGGAGGCACTTGGCCTTGCGGGTCTTGCAGCGAAGACAAGACTTAGGAACACATCTCCGGTTGGCCTTGGAAGGTTTCTCAGCGGCTTCTGGGCCAGGAGCCTCCTTTCGCTTGGTACCCTGTGATGGAGGGGACTCTGCCTCAGGCTGTGGCTGAGAGAGCCGGAGAGGTTCCTGTGGAGGCAGGCGAATACACTGAGGCTGGAGCAGGGCCTGAGGGACCCCGGAAGCTTGTGGCTGGGGGGCGGGGTCAGAGAAGGAGACAGGGAGAGGGGGGGAGAGGGGAGGGGAGGGAAGGAGGGAGAGGGGGGGGAAGAGAGGGGGGGGGAGGGAGAGAAGCTCTGGCTGAGGGAGCCACAGTTGGCCCTGTGGCAGGGCAAGTTGGTCCCGAGGGACGGGAAGTTGTCCCTCGCACGGAAAGAGTTGGCCCTGTGGAAGAGAGCTTTGCCCCTGGGGTAGGAGGGCCTGGGGCTGAGGCTGGGACTGGGTCTGGCCAGCCGCCCCGGTGTCGGCCAAGGTTGGGGAGTTGGTCCCCTCCTTGGACGAGACTTCCCCGTTGCTTGGGGAAGTCGTCCCATCGGACGTGGTTGCGAAACTCCCCGGCTCTTGAGGCTCACTCCAGTATCCCAGTAGCGACTCTCCACCCCACAGGTCTTCGTCGGAACCCGTGGTCTTCGTAGTTGCCAGCTCGGGCTGATCTTGAGCACTTTGGACAGATTCCTGGTCCATCTCTTGCTCTATGTTGCTCAATGCCCGCAGCAGGGCAAGCTCGACGTCGAAATCATCGACTGATTCGTCGTTCTTGGAAGCCATTGCGACAGATGAGGCTGGTTAGTAGTGGTTGGGAAGGGTGTTGATGAGGTGTGATGATGGATGATGGATGATAGATGATAGATGATGGTTGATGATAGACGTGTTGATACCTTTCTGGAGTCTAGGAAAAGAAGACAGAAGCAAGCAGCAAGCCGTCAAAATGGGCTTGCAAGGATGTATTCCAAAGAAAGGATGAGAAAAACATTAGAAAGGAGACAAGACGGCTTCTTATACCAGGAAAGACGATGTCTAATTGTTCCTTCCCCTCCTCGGGGCACGGTTACAGCAGGACTCGTTGAGACCGTGTTCTGGTCGAGAACAAAGTCATGGACTCATGATTGGTGTCCAGCAAGGTCAATTGGGCTATTAGCATCAGAATATTATGGTCAGGCAAAGCCTATTCAAGGGCTGTTAGTTGGCCTTGAGCAAAGATGGAACCTGATGATGACTTGTTACGTAGGGAGTGACCACCCAACAGAGCAACGTGATGTACATCATCCTGGAGGCGTAGGACCATGGATGAGACAAAACTATTCCAGGGCTTATAAATTGAAGCCATGTCTGTGTAGATGAAAACTGGGTCAAGAGACGACTTTCCCAGTCGTGATGGCATCTTCCGTTGTAATTCAGCAGTTGGGGAGTGCCCGAGACCCCTGGCAGGGCCCTTGACTTCTCGGGTCGAATTAACCTTAAGGTTTGGCGAAGTCAACTCCGTTCATCCGCAGGACACTTGGACCCTTGGACCCTTGGACCCTTGGACCCTTGGACCCTTACTCCGTACACCTTGAACCTTTCGGCCGTTCCTGCATTTTTTGGCGGGTTCTTCCAAAACGGGGCCGGCTCGGATCATCAACACACCAGAGCAGTCCCGGCCCCTAGACCGTTTACGCATTTCGAGGCTTCTTCTTCGTGTTCACAACCTGGATGGCTCGCATCGGTGCCTTCCTCGATACCTAAACTAGAGCATTAGGCCTGACAACTCCAGGACTCAAACAAGTGAAGGGGTCGATCCAACGTTGCTTTCAGCCCATTGATTACGTGTAACTCAGGACACGAAACTCATGGAAATCTCCTGGTACAGGAAGGATTGTTAATGGCATGGAATAGAGTTGTTGAGGGTTGACTCACCATGGCAATATTCCCGTAAAGTCAGTTCGATGGAAGCACTCCGATAAACTCGGCCAAATTTGGTTCCCTAGACAGCGTACTGTCCAAGCTCAGTGCAAGTCATACCCCCATCGAGGGACTCCTATAGATATCCTTTGCCTAACTACATGACAAGTTTTGCAGTGTGGAGTAGGTGGGGTAGACTGCAAAGTGCTTGGATCATGGGCATACGGGGTACGAAGGTTGAAGTATCGTGGTAGGCATTGTTCCTCACGTACTGCCATTTGAAGCATAGGATTAGCAGCGAAACCCCCCGTAAAATAGAACGAGCTCGCCCACCCTACCGGGCTCGAAAGGAAAAGAAACCACTTGGTCGATCAGGGGTTATAGGGCTTGAGGGTCGCGTTTTCTACGTTGGTAGACTCCTAAGTCTCGACTAGCCCGCCTCCACGTATATCCATCAACCCGTTGGACATGACCTCACGATCTTTGACCGTGGCAAGAAAAAGTCTGACAACAAACTAAGATTGATCTTCCCAGCGTTCTGTAGACCGTGATACAGACAAGGCATCCTCGGGTTGGGGCATCTCCACCACACCCGTAGGCACTCGATAGCCCCACGTCCAGAATCATGAACAGCCACGCCCAGGCCACTACGATGAAATGAAGTCTCAGCTCATGTTTCCAATTATATTTTTTAGGCTTGTAGTAGGCTGCGCCATAATTAAATGCAGTTCCAACAAGGAACGGCGTGGAAGACGGTAGACAGTTCGACTTCAAGCCCCTCCTGTTGTGTGATCTCCACTGAACGGGTTAATAGCCTACTGTATATCTGTTCTACGGTTCTTATGTTCCAGGATCATCAATCACTATGAACGGCTTTCATCGTTTTGAATTAACGACCTCGGCCACAGGTCATATTCAATTTAGCTAGCGGAACATCCAAATAGAAAGAAGAGAATTGAAGAAGCGTAATTTTCCACACAAAAAGGAGCGTCCTGATTCCGTCACCGTCATCCCTTCATATTAATACCCCCCTAGGTCCTCACCCCTTCGTCGTTGTCCTCGTGCTCGTGCCGCCTAGTACACCTTGCAGCAGGACTTCTTGCACTCCTTCTTGCCGGTGCACTCGATCTCGAGCTTGACGTACGAGATCTTGTCGGCCTCCTTCTTCTTGCCGTAGCCGTAGTCGCTGTGAGGGTTCTGGCACCGGCCGGTGTCGATGGCCACATAGAGCGTGTCGCCGCACAACTTGGGGTAGCCGGGAAGCTTCTCGACGGGGATGGTGCACTTGTCGCCATAGCAGTAGCTGTTGTAGTTGAGCTTGGAGTAGTGCGCCACGCCGTCCGACTTGCGCTCATAGACACCCAGGTACGACGTCTTCTTGTCCGCGGGCCAGTAGTTGCCGCTGTACTTGACAACGAGGCAGTCCTTCTTGCTGCCGTAGCTGCAAGGTCCCAGGGTGCCCGAGACCTTGTAGTCGTTGCCCTTCTTGCAGTCGACGACCTGGAAGAAGTTGCCCTCGTACCGGGGCGAGCCCTTGGCCCATCCGTACTGCTCGCAGTGGATCTTGTCCTTGGGACACTTCTTCTTGCAGACTGGGGGCGGGTACGGATAGCCACCGCGCTCCTCGAGGTCCTCACCTCGCTCCTCCATGTCGCTCAGATCGCGGGGGCCCTTGCCGTCGTAGTAGCTCTTGCACTGCGCGGGCTCCCACTCGATCTTCTTGCACTTGTCGGGCTTCTTGTAGTCGTCACCACCAGCGATGACACCGGCGGCGAGGAAGCCGAGGAGAGCGATGGCAGAGACCTTCATTGTGGAATGGGATGGTGTGGAGAGGAGTAGAGTTCCTTGGAAAGATAGAAAGAAGTTGCGTTTAGGGAAGAGAGTGGTGAGTGAGGCTTGATGTGATGCTTTCTGTTTGAGAGCTGGTGATGAAGGTGGGTGATTTCAAGACTCCGAAGGGGATCTCATGGTCATCTTTATACTTGGTTGAGACTGCTCTTGGGTCAAGGACTGAGCGATGTGGTCCACTGATGTTCCCCAGTTGTTGTTTCTACAATCTTACAATCCTTCCAGCCTCCCGCAATCTATTCTCGGTTCTCTCGTAGTCTCGTCGTCAGAAGCAAACATCAACAGCCATCTTACAGCCGTGGCAAGCCATAAGCAAGCCATAAACAACCAAACGAGTGATCCGAATCCCTCAACTGCCACATACCGCAACGAATCGGCGCGTTCTCCCCTCATTGCCGTGCCCCGTGGCTCTTTTTGCCTTTCTTTCTCAAGCTCGTATAGCATCAAGCCCACCAGATACCCCTGACTCTGAGTGCTGACTGAATGCAGCCTCATTGTCTCCATTCGGCAACGTCGGGATACTCGTCACCGCTCAACGAGCTCTCGTCCCTGTCACATGGCTGAACCGGTGTAACTTCCTAAGCACAGGTTACCCTAGATGGGGTGAGACAGACGGCTCAACCTGCATATCGGGTTGGCAACTCCCGACTATGAGAAAGCTCCCCAACTCGAGAAACAAAAGGCGCCGTCGTGACACCAACATCGGAACTAGCACAAAAGAGGGCGGCCGTTGGGTGGGATAGAGTAAAGTTGTTAAGCTTGAACTAGTTGATTCGCCTGACGCCACGCCATCTGTGTTCTCCGCTAGTATTCTCCCTGGTTTTAAATCTGGGCCCATTTACAATTAGGCTTGAGGTCGCCGCGACTACTGTCAGTTTGGCACTTTTAAGAAATGGCTACGCCCACTGACCACACTGTCGTCATTTTCAAAAAGCCAGCAATTAATCGATCCAAACGACTCCGTACCAACCCTCCGGTTCATCGGCGATAACCCGGCAGGAACCCAGCACGCCGGGATATCCGGGGAGGCCAATCGCACGGCACCGGTGTCATCTGGCACTTTCTAATTCCCCATGCCGGCTTCAGCTCCGGTTCCTGGGGTGAGGTACGTCGCTCGTATATGCAATCGGTATTGGCTTGTACCTCGCTGTCAATCCCGATTTAGCTTGGGAGTTATTTCTGGATACATGTCTGAAGCTGGAGCTGAAAATAGAGGTCACTTCTTATGCAACTACCCGCCGCCTGCCAGGGCCAGCTCACTCATGAAAAGTTCAGGTCCTGATGCAAGTTTCAGGTCAAGGCTGAGAGGCTGGGCCCAATTACGAAATACCGTCCTGCCGTCATCGCAGTATTAGACTAGTGTAGTATTCTCGGCGTGGGTGGTTGCACTGGCTTATTCGATATTGCTAGCCGCCGTTCCGAATCGGATGCTCTCGCACTCAACCTCGCACTCAACCTCGCACTCAACCTCGCTACCTCCGCAAATCTAAGCCCAATACGCTACTCAGTCCCTGGACGGCTGTGAAGTACTCACAAAATGGCCATTTTACTTCCAATATTCTGACAAACAACTGATGTGCTTTTACGTTAAAAACCAAGTTCTTTCAGTTATTGGTGCGATCGCCCCTTGGGCTATCTGATGATAACCGCCTCCAAAACGCCTCCTTTTTGGCGACTAAGCCCTACTGGCCTATAGTCCTGAACAACACGTTTTGTGAGATCATACTTTTATCGTTCAACTCATGTAAGTAGTTTTTATTCTAAAAAGAGGAGGGGCATCTTTGAATTCCATTCGTTGAGCTAAATCATCTCGTCCTTCAGGCAGCCATGCTTGTCAAACGCCACGACAACTCAGTATTCATGCATATTCTCCCACGCGGTCTAGATTTTTGTAGTCACTTTCCATCCTCCTAGTCTCGTGCGGAGCAGCCCAATCCCGAAGGCGGCAAGAAGGAAATTGACGCCAGAAAATACAGCCGCGTACCTGTAGCTCCCCCCGTCGTCTCCGACAATTGCTCCGGCGATGGGCGGGCTCGTCAACGTGCCAATCGCTGCGATCGACATGATAGTGCCCATTCGGAAGCCAAGCTCACCCTCGGGTGAAATATTGGCTATCAGCACGGGGCCGAGACCAATCCCAGCGCCAGAGGTGAACCCAAAGAGGATGGCAAAGGCAATGAAGGCTCCGTCACCTCGGCCAGGGAGCCATAGAGCTAGAACCACGATGCCTGAGAGAATGACCATAACAATCATGACGTTGAAGCGGCCAACTTTGTCAGCCACGTAGTTGGGTACCGTCCGCCCAAAGAAGCTTCTCACGTTAGCTGACGTGGTGGTACCTAAGAGTAGAACTCGAAATATTGATGGAAGTAATCATACCTTGCCCCGTTCATGATAGAGACGAGGGAGAGCGCCAAAGGCTGCTTCATCCCGTAGCGGGTGGCCTCCGTGACAATGTAGTTAAACGGCACAAACATACCCCCTGTGTCAGAGTCAGACTCATGGCGTTCCCACAGAGCCAGTAACTTTCCACTTACAATAGAGGAAGAAACAAGATGCAGCCATGATGCAAAAGTTCAGCTCGCTCACGGGTCGCAGGTAAGTCATTACATGGAAGGGCTTCGGCCGGTGCTCCCAGTTGGACGTAACCGTCAGATTCGCAAAGACCAACATCCCCAAGATCAGAAACGCACAAGCTCGGACTGTGCAGCCGAACCCTATACTCGGAATCAAATGCTGCGCCATTTGGGGAAAGACGACGGCCCCAATCGAGGATCCCGCCACGACGAGGCCCAGAGCGATCCCTCGCTTTCGCTGAAAGTATGTTTGAGCCTTCCGGCGGTCAACGGCTTGCTTCTGACTGGCGGTGGGTTTGCGATTGGGTGTACTTACAGCAGTAAGGGCAGGGGAGAAGACAAGGGACGACCCAATGCCTGAGCAGATGGACTGGCTCAGCATGATCTGGTAGTACTGGGATGAGATGCTGAGCATCATCAAGCCAAAGACATGCAAGAAAGACCCGATGAGAATTGGAACCCGAGGACCATGACTGTCGAACAGTTTGCCTCCCATGGGGGAGAAGAAAAGCATGCAAAAGACTGAGGGAAGATTGTTAGCGTAATTGAACCCTTGTGTGCCGTTGCTGACTTACACTCCACTGAGGTTATCCAAGATACAGTAGATGTTGAATATTCTTTCAGCAGGTCCATCTCATACTGTGCCTGAAATAGTCCAATGCAATTAACCCAGCCAAACGTGACAAACAGCGCAGCTGAGGATCCCGCAACAGTAAGCCAAGCTCGTGCACCACCTTCGCTTGGTACTTGGTGTTTCTCCTCAGCTTGTAGTGGGCTTTTTGGCCCGCTTTCCAGGGTAGCTTCATCGAGAGTTGTGGACGTGTCTGTCATGGTCGGCAGTGAAGTAGATTCTTTGAGCAACGATGTTGACAAGTGATGAGGCCTATTATATCGAGGTGATCTTGAATGAACCAAAAAAATATTCATGATCTTTCGGTTGTTTATTATATCCCTTTGCTTCAAGGAAATTGAAGCACAAGAGCGGATCTGGGGGTTTCGGCATCGGTGATAAAAGTTCGGCAGCGAGGTTTATTTGACAATAATAACAGCGTACTTCTACATGTATAACTAGGCTTATTTGAGTCTTTAATTTTGTCAGCTAAAGCTCGGTCATAAACCTCGGTGCTACCATAGCAACTTATACCCACCACTACCCATCCATCATCACCGACGGACTTGCACCCTCAAGTCCGTCTTTGGCCCCTCGGAATCTCGCCCGGCCATGTCACCGGCCGCCAGCACACCAGTAAAACGTCGCCGTCGTCGCCCAGCGCGGTCGTGCGAGCAATGTCGCCGCCGCAAGGTCCGCTGCAACCAGGACCAGCCGTGTGCCGGCTGTGTCCGGGCCCGGGCCCCGATGCAGTGCACGTATCGCGACGGGAGCCCCGGGGACACGCCGAGCAAGGCTCGGGAAGTGTTTCCTTCTGAGTCTAACTCCAGGACCGAGAGTGAGGCTTCGTGGTTGAGTGGTCGTGCTGTGAGCCGAGGACTTGTCGTGGGGTATCCCCGAGATCATGTGGCCCTTACACAACCACCGGCACAGCAGAACAGGGATGTGCTTGCAGTACCAGAACACGAGAATCTCCCCTCATCCCAAGTACAACATACGTCTCCCTTGATTCTCTCATCATCGTCATCAATACCCCCAGTCACGCCGCGCCTTCGTAACGTTCCAGAGAAAACAAAGCTATTTGGCCAGACACATTGGTTACATACCGCAGAGAAAGTGCGTTTCCCCCTCTAAACTCGACGGCTCTGCAAAATCTATTTGAAGAGCAGCACATGATATCCTAACATTGATTTAGTTCCCTGTGTCGGGAAAGTTCCACCCGGTTGAGGTCGAGCCGGCCTTCAATGACGCCAAAGCCGAGTTGCTCGAGGCCTTGAACGAGGCTCGCAACCTCCGGTATACCATGAAAGCCTTAAACAGGGCGAAGCTGGAAGAGCCCATCCGCGACATCCCAGCTACTCTACCGCCAAAAGAGACATGTGATGAACTGGTTCGTTGCTATTTTCGCACGCTCGAGCCCTTGTATCGGGTTGTTCATATCCCATCCTTCTGGAGAGAATATGATCGCATCTGGGAGCATCAGCCCACAACGCCGCCGACCGCCGCTTTCCTAATTAAGTTGACTCTGATCCTTTCAATTGGAACCACGTTCTATAATCCCGGCAGTGATGCCGAAATGAAACAGTGTCATCATCTTTCACAGAGCTGGATTCAGAATGCACAGTGGTGGCTCACTGGTCCATCCGAAAAGACGACATACAACGTCGAAGGGCTGCAAGTCTTCTGTCTGCTTCTCATAGCTCGTCAAACCACTTTCAACTGCTCTGGAGGAACATCCTGGCTCTCTGCAGGATCTCTCCTTCGAATAGCCATCACCATGGGACTGCACAGGAACCCGAGACTATTTCCAACGCTGTCCCCCTACCATCGGGAGTTTCGTGCAAGGCTGTGGGCCACCGTCTTGGAGCTTTCTGTTCAGTCTTGTCTCGATCTAGCGTTGCCGCTTAACTTCTCTGTCGACGACTACGATGCCTGCCTGCCGTCGAACTACAATGACTGCGATCTCGATTCTGACCCTCAAAACGAACCCTCTCCAATGAGTGTGTTCACCGACACCTCGCTCCAAATTCTCCTGGCCAAATCTTTACCACTACGGATCAACATCTTGCGCCTCCTTAATGACTTTCGGAGGGAGAAATCCTACGAGAGAGCCTTGACACTAGGCGCAGAGATTCGAGTGGCCTGTCGGGAGGTAGCCGCCTTCTTCCATTCCTACAAATACGTCGATGGTGACTCTACTGGCAGACCAAGGCTCAGACCAACAGAGTTCCACCGCAAGTTCATGGACATTCACATTCGACGGTTCACCATGTTCCTGTATCGCGACTTCATGCTCCAGGCTAGGACAGACCCGCGATTCTACCTCGCCCGAAAGACATGCGTCGAGGCAGCCATGGTCATTGCCTCCAGTAGCAAGGGTGCCGATCTCAGTCTGCCCATGGAGGATTGGGACGACATGTCGCGACTCTCACTCGTCGGCAGGGGTCTTTTTAAGTGCGCTCTAAGTTTCGACGCCATGCTGATTCTGTCTCTCGAAGTCGTCACCCAGCTGGACGACGAGTCCGCCCCGCAGGCCGAAGCAGATGCTCTTGATGAGATGGCCAAAGCTACCCGGGCGCCCTTGATACAGGTACTGGACGGCATTCGCGAACAGCTGGCACACTTGATATCTCGAGGCAACACTAGCCTCAAACGGCTGCTTTTCGTGGAAGCCCATCTAACCCAGATCCGGGCCATGGAGTCTGGACAGCCTATCAAGACAGCCGTCTACGATACTATCAACAAGATGCTGCGCAGATGCGTCTCGATACTGCGGGAAAGTTACGATGCGGCCACGCCTCTAGAATCCGGAAGTGCTCTGAACCTCATGCCGATTGACTTAGCGCCTCTTGATATGTTCCAAGGGGTGAGTACACCTCCTTCCTCCATCACATACCTGTTGTTATTAATGACACTTATTTCTAGGATATTGAGATGAACTGGGACATATCTAACCTTCTCTGTTTTTCTACACTGAACGAAGCCGGTCAGGTTCAATGGCCAACACAGGAGATGTGAGCTGTACTGGGACATTAAACAATAGCGTTGGCCTCGATGCGGGGGGGGACTTGAATCATAAACGTTAGCTTCAGTTTAAGTCCGACAGCACACGTTGTCCTATTCCATGTTGGATTTCCTTTTCTGTAAATGAGCAAAAGGTCACAAGAAAAGCCAAAAAGAGCTCGTATTGAGGGTGTTGTTGTTTATCTCTCATCAATCATCGTAATAATCATCATATGTACCCTGCATGGCCTGAGTACTTACCCACTCCTCGCTGGCTAAGCCTCTCATGAACCTCGTCTCCAACTCTTGAGGGTCCTTGTGCCAGTCACATGCAAAATCGCAGCTAGGCGTATTCGTTTCGCCAAAATACTGGCATATAGCGGCGTGCCGGCATGACTCTACATCCTCGCAATACATGGAAAGAGCCTGAAGGCTCTTTAACCGGGCCATTTGGTTTGCATCGTCTTTGGCATCGGATCGGATCAAGTGCATCACCCGCTGGAGATCTTCTCGGCTGTAGTATAAAAAGCAGTAGCTCGCGTTTCCATCCCGACCTGCTCGCCCGGCTTCCTGGTAGTAGCCCTCAAATGACTTGGGAAGACGCCAGTGTACCACAAACCGCACATTGTTTTTATCAATTCCCATCCCGAAGGCGGTCGTGGCGACGATGACATCGTAGCCACGTTCATTGTTTATCCATCGTTTGAGTGTTTCTTCTTTGACGTCCTTGGGTAGCTTAGCATGGAACGGCCGAGCACCAATCCCTTCCTCCCGAAGGGCTGCCGAGAGGGACTCGCACTCATCCCGAGATATAGTGTAGATAATACCAGGGACACTCTCGATTCTTTCGCCAGCCTGATCCAGCTCAGCTTTCCGTGCATCAGCTCTTCGACGATCGTAGACGCCACGAATCCAACGTAGAAAGTCGGACAGGCGGCTATCGTCCTCGTCCTTAGTGTAGCGAATTTCCAAATGCAAGTTGGCTCGTTGAGGGCTCATGAGAAAGAGCTTTGTCCTCTCCGGAGTAACATCTAGGCGTAGGATGGACAAAACATCCTGTCTCACTTGCGGGTTGGCAGTTGCAGTAAGACACATGATGGGGACATCTGGAAACGTCTCCCGGAACCAAGATAGCCGTTTGAAATCCTTCCGGAAGTCATGGCCCCACTCAGATATGCAATGAGCCTCATCAATAGCGATTCGGGCCAACTCCTTTTGCTCGTGGACTAGTTGTAGGCGTTGCCGAAACCGGGGGCCAGAGCACAGCTCCGGTGTAACGTAGAGGAGCCTTGTCCTTGGGTGGCCACTTTCCAGATCACGTTCGAGACGCAGTCGCTCAGGATAGGGGGTGTTGCTATTGAGAGAGCTAGCTTCTATTCCAGATGCCCTGAGTGAATCGACTTGGTTGATCTGGCAGTATATCAGAGCTGAATACGAGGCACGAGATCGGTGCGTCTTACCATGAGGCTTAACAACGGGGATACCACTATGGTGACTAGGAGTAGGGGTCAAATTGAGGAACAGCTCCACGATGTAACTGGGATACTTACCACCCTGGTCAATAACGGCGGGCAGCTGAAAGCAAAGGCTTTTGCCGAATGACGTGGCAGCCTGGACATAGACATCGTAGCCGTCAAGGGCAGCCTCAACGATCTCGCGCTGATGGGGCCTAGGGCGCAACAGGATGGTCAGAGCAGCGCGGGGTATTATCAACAGCGTGTAGAAGATTTTCCAACCTGAAATCATCCTTGTGAAATTGACGCCTGAGCGTAAAGCCGATGTCTGTGCATGAGTTGGCTCTTTGCAGGGTGGGCATAGTGCTTGCATCAGACAGTAGCCTAGGGACTGCTGGGAGTTGGAGTTGCTGAACTGAGCCCAGTACTTCGTAGCCTGTAAACAAACTTTAGGCCCCAAGCTCCGTCAGGGTTGGCGGAAAAGCAGTCTGACTTTAGCCGGCCAATGTTGGAGTCGTAAACTAAACGGATTCTGAGCGAATCATAGCATTTTGACACTTCAGAAAGTAACCAGAACTTTTGACGAAGTGAAATCCAAGTCGTAGCTGGTAGAAGTTTGCAGTTAGCCAGTGGTGACGAGCAGATGCCATTGAGTAATGCCAAGTATAGCAATATGTCGGTAGTCACGAGGGACGGAATATGACGGCGGGCATGATGGCGCACCTGCCTACATGAAATGGGCAATTATCGATGCAGTCCGCGACGCCATACTCACCGTGATTGGGTAGGTGCATAAGACAGTTGGTAGTTGGTAAGGGCTACTTTGGCTTATGAGGCGATGCTCCTCGTATATGTGCGTTGGCCTAACGAGGTGACGTGGAGAAAACAATGCACTAGAGTTGAGCTGAATTGAACGACGACGACGAAAACGACGACGACGAATAATGGACGAGGGTCGAGGGTCGAAGGTCAAGAGAGGTGTGTTTCATAAGTGGTGGCGACGGTGGTGATTAGAGAATGATACCTGAGGTAGCTCATCCCCAGGTTCCTAGGCACACCTGATTGGGTATTGACGGTCACGTGTAGGTCACCAACAGTTCCCAAACGGATCGCCGGACCCGAGTCAGTGAGTCGTACGTCTGTCTGTGCTTGACCGTTGCAAGGCCAGGGTCCGGGTTCTATCTATTATTCCTTTGTCATCTCACCAATATTGTGTTGACAGGATTACAATTATGTTTTGTATCCGTAATCCCGTAGTTCGTGCGAAGTACATACCTGTCTGTGCACCTACCCTACCTTAGCCAGGACTGTACGCGATCCGATCTAGGCCCCAGGGAGCGAAGGATTGTGTCTGGGAACTGGAATCCCGCGATACGGGAAATGGAGGGATTCCGTCTCACCGGCAGCAGCCCGGAGCGTGGACTGGGCTGCACCGCCCCGTCGTATGGTATCGTATCGTATCATCCATCGACGGGTTGTAGCATCTCGTCTACGGATACTCTGCAGCTCTGTCGACGAAGTGCTGTGTAGCCTAATAATACTTGAATGGCACGACTCTGGGTGCTTTGGCTGATTGTCCAGTTTAAGTGGCCCAGCCGGCGCCTGAAGCACCAGCCAAAAGCGAGGCCCGGGTGCCTTGCATCTCTCGCAGCAGACCGAGACAGGGATGGGTTGTTGGTGTGCCTCTCCTTCGCCACCAGCCAGAAATCCAGAAGCAATCAGCAGCAGTTAGAAGGCTAGAAGCAAGGCAAACCAGGGGCAGAGCCTTTTAGCGGATTTTCGACGCATGCCTGCCATTGCTTAAGCCTCTTGTTGCTCCCGTTGCCACCCCACGGCGCTGGCGGACGCGCTGATGGAGACGTGCTGAAGCACTTCATAGGCCAAACTCCCCCCTCCTTGTCCGTGACTGGATCACTGCAGTCAGGAACCGAGCGAGCCATGACAGCTATCCACCACCCAAGCAGAGCCAAGAGGCAACGCGAGCGCGCCAGTGCAACCCTTCCATGGGAGCCATGCACCCACTCAACGCATCTAGGACGCCTAAATTTGGACTCGAGGTTTCCGGCGGGTGCGAGCTGTTCAAGCCCAGACTCGCACGGCGTACTGGATTCGTGCTTCGTGCTCCGTGCTCCATATCTAATACGCCAGTCGGTGGCTGATGGTGCGTTGCTCTGCCATCTCAGGGCGTCAGTGTCCCGTCGTTCCGTGCCTGTCAGCGGCTGTTGCGACACCATTCCCTCCACTAGGTTCGAGTCCAGTCTAGTCGCCTCATGGAAGCTCCAGCACACTCCATGCTCACGGCCCCGCATTGCAAAGCAGCAAAGTACATATGTACTTCGGACTTCGGAGGTATGGATAGATGTCTCATCAGTCCCCTAGGGCGCCGCAAGGTTCCATTCTCACGGGCTACGACCCAGCGCAGGCGAACAAGGCGTGCCTAGTGCGTCCTGTAAGACGCCTGAAGCCTGAGGTGAGGTGCGCCGCACCAGGGTGGCCCCCAGGGTGTCTCTCACAGTGCACCTGGACCACCTGGCCCGAAGGGTCTCCCGTAGGTACCGTTTACCCCTATATTCCCCCCTCCCCCCTATCTTGGGACCTGATGCTTAGGTGATGGCGTCAGGGGTGGTTAGTACCTAGAACCAGGGCAAGAGAGAAAAAAAAGCTGTGAGGAAGAAAAAAAAAAGGGTGGTGGAGAGGCAGAGACAAGCCCAATAACAACCACCACCTCAAGGCGGACAAGACTTGCCAGGGGGGCATCTCTTGTCTCGTCTCGGGTCGTCTCTCACCTCTCGTCTCTCTCGTCACTAAAACGGTCTAAACTCTGTTAGTCTGGGATGTAAGGTACCCTTACTAGGGGAATGGGGCAACCGGGAGCGCAGGACTCCAGCTCCCAGGACCACATGGGTAAGCCGTAGACTGCTTGCTCTACTAGTCTCCGTACTTGGGCATTTTCCCTTAAACTCGACTCTTTGTTGATTCTTTGACATCCAAAGGCCCAGAAGAAAAGAAAAAGGTCTAAGACGGGGATATCCCAGCGGAGACCCAGGTTTGCCAGCCCGACAAATATCTCGTCCACGCTGCATCAGGTCATTGCGGCCGTTCCCGCACTATCCCCTCCACCTCCTCCTCCGTCCTCGCTTCCATCCTCGCCCGTCCATTTCACTGTCGATCGATCCTCACTCCTCCGCCGTCTCCGTCTCCGTCTCTGTCACCTGTCACCCGTCGTCTCCTTTTGGATTCCTCAAGGCTCGCCTTCCGTCTTTCGATCTACGACAGCTCCGAAAAGCCCCCGAGAGACCTTGATCAGCGCCGCCGCCTGGCTTTATCCCATCGACAGTCATGACCCTGTCGCGTTCGTCTCAGTCGCCGCCTTCGTTGGCCTGAACGCCGAGAAAGAGAAGAAAAACAAAAGGCCCGGATCACGACCTAGCTTTTGTTTGAGACGCTAGGTCCTGCCCCGTCGGTTTGCGCGTCAACCCAGAGACATACGAGAGACAAGAGAGGGGGGACTCTGAGACGGTTTGAGCCGGAGGTTCGTTCCTCGGGAATTCTACGCCCGCCTCCTCGATCCACGATTCACGACCCGACGATCTAGCCTCCCGATCCGCCCGCACCCAAACCTTCTTCAACTCTTCGCTTCCTCCGCTTCCATCTTCTCCTACTCCGCCCTCATGGACCGGCCAGACAGACTCCCTGGCCCGCCCATCGGCGCTGCTTCACATCAATCCACGGCCTCTAGAGGCATGACTGACAGTCCTACTCCTACTTCCGCTTCCGCTTCAGCTTCGGCTTCTGGTCGACGTCCTGTCCCCAACTCGGCCGCCACCTCCAACGGGCCGCCGCCTCCACCTCCGCCGATCCCTGGCATGCGAACCATCACCCCCAATTCATCCATCTCCATCCCCGCCATGTCGTCAGCCCAAATCATCAGCCTCGCCCGTGAGGCTATGCAAAATGCGCTTGAGAGCGAGAACAAGGCCGCCGAGGCGAGCGCCGTCGGCACAGGAATCAAGACTGGCGTCACCATCGACTTAAGTCGCAAAAACATCCAGAAACTACCTGAAGAGGTGGTGGACATCGTCAAGAGCGAGCTGGAACGGTCCGTCTTTCCGCAAACTACAGCCAATTCCCCAAGTTGACGTTCGCTGATGCTTATATTTTTCATGATGCTAGACTGGCTCTATCCCATAACCAACTTACCTCGCTGCCAACTCGATTTTCCGAATGTACTTCCCTTCGATACCTCAACATCCGGGGCAATCAGATTAAGGAATTCCCCCAGGCTGTAATTTTTGGCCCTTCCCCAGCGTCCGCGACACCGCGCTAATATTCTTGATCAGCTCTGCGATCTCAAGTCCCTCGAGATCCTCGATTTAGGCCGAAACCAACTCCGAGTGTTGCCCCCCGATATTGTAAGACTATCGTCTCTGAAGGTCTTGTCCGTTCCGAAAAACCAAATACGAGAACTCCCACTATGCCTGGCCGACATGGGCTCCTTGCAGGTGCTCAAATTCGAAGGGAACCCGATCAGTTTCCCGCCTCGAGACGCAATCCAGGTACAAGCCGCGAGCCCGCCTAATGAAGGTATCTTACGGGATAGCGAAGTAACCGAAGTGGCCGTCACGTCACACATCAAGAAGTTTCTCAAGCAGCATGCGCTCAATGGTCGACTAGAAGCCGAGAATACGGGGGATGAATCAAGCGAAGGTGCTGATACACCCCGCTTCCCGCTGAAACGAGTCGCAAGCGGACGCTTCCCCATCAAAGTCAACGGCGCAGAGATGCCCGACATCCGCTCACCCAACAATGGCACTCGCCCACCACCGATCCCTTCCAGGTCGCACTACAGGGGCTTGTCACAGCAGAGCGGTGCCGTTCGACGGCCTGGCGTCATGCCTCTGACGATTGGGAATGTTAACGAGCGATCCCGCAGCAATTCAGAGACTTTGCTGCGTGCAGACCGATCAGAGAGCCGCAATCGACGGATGGGAATAGTGTCAAGAAAGCCATCCGACCTCGGCACGCTTGATGAAACGCAAGCAAACAACCGCTTCAGCCACTATCGCGGGCTAAGCCACGGCTCTGCCATGCAGGGAACTCCAATTGGAAGCAAGAGTCCAGCAACACCTACCGAGCCCTATCTGCAACGCCCGATCTACGTCCGGCGGCTTTCCGTGCTACCCGAACGGCGCCGAGAATCAAAGATCTTTGACCCCGTCATCGAAGCTGCCAAGGGGATTCTGTATTCGGTCTTCCAAATCCACCCCATGATACAGATGTTGATGAGCCTCACGAGCGACGGGTCGGCCAAGCGATCCAGTCTAGAAATCGTGTTCTACAACACGAACTCGCACGTAGAGGAACTGGAACAGGAGATTCAAAAGCACGACACGGGCTTGGTAGAGAATGACTACCCCTACCGGGAAAACGAAAATGTCCATCGGGCATGTCAGACCTTGGTAAGTGCTTACGGTCATGTCTGCACACTTCTGGCCGACAACATCGATGTTTTTGTCAACAATGGAGATGCTCGATATATTCGAACTCTCCTGATGTTGCTGTACAACAGTATCATGGAGCTTCGCGTGACACTGGCTTGTGTAAGCGCAGAGGATGGACGGCGACAGACGGCAGAGCCCGACTCCGCTGGTGGCCACACGCTTCGGCCTCATGTCCGGGAACCGTCCATTACGCCTACGGTAGAACGGACGAACATCTCGCGGAATCGCAATGCAACGTTGGTTCACCAACCTCCAGCCAACCTGCGAGTCGCCACCGATGTTCCTATCCCAGTTCTTCCCCCCTATCTCAACGGAAACGGCCGGACCGCCACGATCTCCTCGGCGACTCCGCGATCAGGAGAATCATTCTCTTCACTGGGAAGTCGGAGCGTCCCATCCGATTTCACTGAGGAAGACCGACAATTTGAGAAAATCTTCCTCTCGCTACAGAAGTCGACGGACATAGTGATGCGTACTCTGCCCAGCTTTAACGTACAACTGATGGGCGGCTTAAGGAACGCCATGCATCAGCGCACCCCTGAAGGACTCCTCCAACACTGGAAAGCCCTCATTGCAATGTGCAGCACGGTTATTCAACAGACCGAGATACTGAAAAACAGGCTGTCCCTAATCAAGCTTAAGGAGCCTGGAGTTAGGACCCAGGCCGGCTTCTGGACCCTGTGCAGCAACTTCATGCACTCATGGGCAGATATGGTCAGCAAGATTAGGGACGACGTCAGCCCAGTAGCGCTGCCACCTGACACCAAAGTTCGGTTACGGCCAATCCAACAGGGCATCAAGGAGACGAACCGCATCATTTCTCAGTCTCCCTGGCACTATCTCGTCTACCGACAATCTGGTGGCGGCAGCAACGGATCAGGTTCGTACCCGTTCCATGCCATGTCGCCGACACAACTACCAATCACTCCCCAAAGCGCCGCCCTAGGCCCAGCAATGCAAGCGACAGTTCCCACGACACCCCAGAGCAGCTCTTTTGCGTCGGCCTTCCATGGGAACGTGTTTGATCGTGCAGACGCCCTCATGGCGAACCCAGGCATCTCGATGGGTCGGAATGGGACCATGGTTAAAGGCCACATGGGGTTCAGCTCTCTCTCGTCTCTATCATCCATGTCCTCTGACGAGGGCATGAGCATGCATCCAGGATCCTCGGTCCTGGGCGGACATGGGACACTCGGGCCGACACCGTTGCGGCTCAACGGAGGCAAAGTTGCCTTCTGAGAAGGGGAGCAGGCTTTCTGCTTGGATTCCGAATTTACTTGATTTTCTTGCGGCTGAGACCGCCGGTTTTTGTTTTTCTTGCATAGCAGTTGGAGGGAGGCGCCCCGGGACTTTGATTTTTTTTTTGTTTCTCTGCTTTCTTTATCTTTTTGAACAACTGCCGCTGGCAAACCATTCCTTTGCCGCATAGCCTTGGCGTTCTGGTTGATGCTGCTTTACTTATATTTCGTGTGCCAGCGACGGGAAGGGAACTCCGGAGGGTACCTGCATTTTAATTCATTGGCCGGACGGATCGAGTGCATGCGTGTACGGTATAATGCAAAATGCTTCAAATGGATTTAAAAACGGGGAAGGCCTCGAACCCGGTGTTCGAGGATGGACCAAACGGGGAACTTGGCCTGACACAACAGATTCACGGACTGGACTGTTGCGAAGGGAACGAGACGGATTAGAATACCACCAGGTGTACATTAGCGGTAGAAGCAATGTAATATTGTATGGTCAATCCAGTATCTCGGAGAAGACTAACGAAGAAGGAAGACAAAACCGATGTGATGTTTATATTGGTGTAGCTGCAACATATAGATTGGTATCACACACGGTGGGATATTCCGTCTAAGTTAGGGTGGAACAAAGGTGCTGGAAGTTTCACGCACCCACTAGCTTGCTGGACTAGACCGTTGGGGCCGCATGATATGCACCACCCCACCGATATGCAGCATCAGCTGCGCGAGGCGCATCTGATCGTCGTCACTATCTTTCATCAACCGTTCGTTGCTTCTGTTCTGGAAGATCTGCCATCTCACGAGAGTGGCACAGCACGATAGCACGAACGCAGTAATAAACAAGCGAGAAGCCNNCCCCCCCCCCCCCCCCCCCGGTAAACCGCAAATCATGTCGACGGCCGCCGCAGCCTCGTCCTCGTCGTCGGCGTCGGCGTCGGCCTCCCGCTCGCTCTCGCCGCGCCAGCCCACATCGCCGCCGCCGTCCATCGCATCACCGTCCACCACGCCGGCCGTCGCGCACGCGCCGCCGCCGCCGTTCGCGCCGCTCCTCCAGCCCACGCTGCCGTCGGCTGAGACGCAGCGGCACGTGGCCGAGGCGCGGGCCGCTGTGGTCGCCACCATGGAGAACATGATGGACTCAGAGCTGCAGTGGCGCGCGTCAACGCTGCACGCCAACTCCGCCGTGCTGGGCCGTCAGGCCGCCGACGTCCAGCGCGCCACCGACGGCCTGCGACGCGAGCGCGAGAAGCTCGCCCGCGAGGCTGACATTGCCGCTCGTCGCGTCAAGGAGCTGGGCAACGTGCAGAACTGGGCCGAAGTGCTGGAGCGCGACTTTCTCGTCCTCGAGGAGACGGTACGTCTGGCCAACGGCGGCGGGAGCAGTTGTAGCTGCAGCGACTGCGGCAGTGTGAGCAGCGTCATGAGCGACGACGAGGACGACGATCACCACAGCAGGATGGACGTGGACATGGACGATGGTAAGAAGCTGGAGGCCGCGCACGGCGATCCGTCCAAGACAAGGACCGCCGGCGTCGCAATGGCCATCGACTCGGACGGCGTCACGGGGGCGTGGTCGGAGGCCAGCCGCAGCTTGACGGAGCCCGAGTCTAGTTCAGGCATTGGACGGGGAGCCAAGGGTTCGGACACGGCCTCGGTGTCAACCTCGTCGTGAAGACGGGCAAAGCGGGCTGACGAGGCAGTGCGAGAGGTATATGATATCAAGAGATGCGACGATAACGACCTTTGATTCGGTTGGTGTTTGGGGAGTTATGGGTACTTGGCTTGGAGCAGCAGGACATTCATTTTTGGGGAACTCAGAACATCTGAACAGAATGCCAATTATCCTTTCTGTTTTTTTTCTATTGATTAAATCTCTAAAGGGCAATCAGCTAGATAGTCTCTTATTTCAACTTTTCTTCTTCTCTCGCTCAACCCAAACAGAGCCTCTGGGTCGAGTCCTCCATCCTTTTTATCTCGCCTGTCGTAACTTCTCATACATGAACGCATGAACGTGGCCCGGAATCACATCTACAGAAGTCCAGGAAGGATGACGTATCGCTTCTTCTTGTAGCTGTCACCAAATTCCTTGCGGTAGGCGCGCTCCTTGCCCTTAGCCCAGTCGAACATCTGGGCAGCACCGATGGCAATGAAGAGAGCGACAGCCCAGTTGCGGCTAGCGAGAATGACGCCGACCCATGAGAGAATCTCAAACATGTAGTTGGGGCAGGTCACTAGATTGAAGCCGTAGCCCACGGGGATTTTTCGCTCAGTGCCGCCAGTGGAGCGCAGTGAAGACAGGTATCGGTGGACGAGGGCGTTACCCGTCTCGCCAAACAGGTACAGCGCAGTGCCGAGAGCGTCGATGATGGGGATATCAGCCTCGGCGGCGAGAGAGGTGGGGCTGTAGATGGTGTAAGCGCAGAGAGCGCCGGAGATGGCCCAGTAGAAGAAGCTGTTCTTGAAGACATTGAAGAAAGGCATGGTGTTGGCAGAGAACTTGTGGACGAAGAGCGTCTCGACCTCGCGCTTGACAAAGTGTAGCACGATCATGCCATACGAGAGCCACTGGGTCTGCGACATGGCGCCGTCGGCGTTCTTGTACAGGTACGGGCGGGCGGCGACGACGGCAGTGTGGATAAGGATGGGGCCGAGATACTCGATGACGAAGACGGTCTTCCAGCTAATCTGGGTGCCTTTGTAGACAGTCAGCATGGGGAATTTTGGCCTCTAGAAGGAGAAGCTATAAGGGGTAGCCTACCAAGGTCCTTGACGAGGACTTCGCCAGCGGAAGCGACACCCTCCTCGTTGGCAATGAGAGCCATGCGGTTCTTGAGCGTCTTCTTAGTCGAGGGATCGTAGAGGCCGACTCGGTTGAAGTCGCCAATCCTGGCCTCCTTGGCGATCAGCTTCTTGACATCCTCAACAGTGGCATCGGCGGCGAGCTCGAGGGACGCGGGCAGCTTCTTGACTGGTTGCTTCGGAGCTGCGGGGGGGGTCAGTTTCGGAGCCTTTCACGGGGCAATTGGCAGCGGGAGCGTACAGCGGTTGGTGAGCTTGAGGGTCGTCGGGGCGGCCATCTTGGGCGGGCGGTGGTTGAGCTGGGACGATGCGTCGATTAAGGGGCGCGTCGTGATGTTGAGGAGAGCTCTCAGCGCAGTCAGCAAGAGAGGGACGGATTCTGAAATGGGCGCCAAGACCTCGGCGGGTTGTGGGGCAGCTGCGTTGTTCGGCGTGGGGCGCAGATTGGCGACACAAGTACAGTTTGTTGGGACTACTAGTATTGCAGGTTCGGATTCGGTTGAAACTTGAAAGTTGGATGTTAACAGCTGGGCTGGTTTTACATGCGACATGGCTACCAATGTCTCGGTTCCTTGATGCATCTCGTCTTTGTAGATTAAGGCCACTCCTTGTGACAAACCGTAGGGCATTTGACTCCGGCGCTCAATACACATTACTTTTCAATTAAGTCGTGAGTCCAGTAACTAAGGGTTCATGTGCGGGAATCACAAGGAGTTCATTCGTCCCAGTAGTAAAAATACAGTATCTCCCCGTAGAGCTACCTCGGGTTGAATCGGATTGTCGCTGAGGTAGGTACTTAAGCAATGGTTGGTACGGATCACATGTAAGCGCAGGGATGTTAACCACACTATGTAGCTCCGAAGGACGACTCGCTTTATAGTCTATGCGCCGATAGACAACATATAGACACAAGATGTAGGATGCGTTACAACAGGTACTTCATAGAGTGCAGGGCATTGTCAACTTTTCTTCTCTCTTTTTCTCACAATATCCACTTGCAGAACGCCACCAAGCCCGACGTCAATGTCCAGAGACTCGGAGTCGTGTATAGGCACAGATATGATTCATTCACCGCGGCTCGGTACAAGCAAGCCCAATCTAATCATTCCATTCTATTCATGCACCTATTCACAGTGTCTTTCCAGGTCTCAAGGTTAGCTTCAATCGGGGAGTCAATTCTAGCGGCACAATAGACACCATGCGCTGGCTCCTGGCACAATGCGTAGACCATCTACATCAGGGACATGGGGCAAAGGGATCAAAGGAATTCCTATATATTGCACTCCTTCATCGCTGCAAAGCTCGTGAACTTAAACTTCTGCACGTTCATCTGACTGTTGTTCCTCTGCTTGGTTGCTCGCCTGCACTGGTCGACTCACAGGCGCTTTTCACCTGCCAGGTGATAACCAGCTGTCAGCCCTCATTCACTGCCAATTTACCATCTCTCTGCCTAGACAATCTTCTCTCGGTTTTTTGCTCCCGAGACGCGTTGCGGCTCTTCTCTATCACATTTTGGTCTCGCTTCCCAGTTGTCGACGTCACCACCAATTCGTCAAGCCTGTTGTCGCCGGTCCTTATGCCCCGTTGCTTGACCTTGCTTGACAACCTAGTTGCAACAGCAAGTCATCCAGGAGCTTCCATGACCATTGCTGACCGTATTTTCAGCCTCGACGTTGGTGTTTCCAGTACTAGGCACCGACCCCAGATACTCGTGACGGTTCATTGAACGTCTCGGCAGAACCTACACCTAAGAGTCACGAACATTCAGTCCGACAACAAACAAGGCCATTGGCCTCATTCACGCCTTTCTTCGCTCTTTTAATTTGCTACACATTTTTCTCTGCCTCTCAATCCTCCCTCAATCAAGATAAATCTCACCTCCCTTCTCTCTACTCTCTCATCTTATGGCACGCCCACGATCTCGCAATCACGATGAACCCACGCGCAGCGACATTCACGCCGGGTTCATCCTCGCCTGAACCTAGTGTCGACGACGACCACTCCGAGAAATACCGCCCAGTGCCCACCGGCCCGCGGTCATGGCAAAAGAAGGAGCGCAGCCGGCCTCCGAGGCCCGATGCTCTGAACCCAGACAACTACGATACTATGTTTCCTACCCTGTCAACTCCGGTGGTATCTTCGCCCGATCATTCCGAACGGCAGTCTTCCAAGAAACTCCGAAAGAAAAGGAAGCAGAAGAAGCTCACGGCCGAAAACGAAGAGTCCAGCAAAACAGTCCCGATGGCCAGTCCAAGTCCTAAGCCCCCGGGTCCCCGAGTTTCGGATACGCCTGACCAAACAACGGAGCAGAATGCTACCGTCAAAAATTCGTTCTCAGAGTTGCCCGGTCCTATAGTTGACACATCTTCTCATGACGGGAATAAGCAAGACAAGTTCCCTGAGGCCCCATCGTCAGCTCTTCCGATCAAATCAAAGCCCAGCATCAAGGAGTCGGTGCAGGTGGCTCCCTTCATGCCACCCACACCAAGACCCGATCATGAGCTGCCAGCTACAAGAAACTCAGAGTTGGTGCCCTACTCGACTGGTCCAGCCCTTCCTGTGAACATTGTCCCTCAACAGCCTACCCCCTTGATGCAGTCACAATTCTATCCCAACGTCATGACACCAGGACTAGCGTTGCCCATTTCGGCCCCCATGCCGGGTTACTACTACCCCCAGCAGTATGCACCATATCCGGCCGTGTATGTGACCACTCCACCTATCTTGTGGCAGCCTTCTTTCACTCCTATTCCAGCCAACGTGTGTCCAGATCACCCTGGCCAAGCGTGTCAGCAACCGGAATACTGGGAACCGCAACTGGGAATCCAAAGTGTTCAAGGACCACCACTTCGTATCGAGTCAGGTTCCAGCTTATTTGAGACTTCCCGTCGTCAAAAGGGGTCCCGGCCTGCGTCCCGGGCCAAGCGTCGGTCGACAGACTTCAGGCGGATTCACCAGGGAGGAAACCAAGTTACCATCCCACGGCCAGCATCCACCGCTAGTCACAAGACACAGGTTGAAGTCTTGAAATCAAAGTGTCGCGCTAAGTCTTCGAGCCCAATAAAGTCAGCACCGAAACACCAAGTGCTCCTTGACTTCCCGGACCAGAGTATGGGACAAGGATACATGTTCCCAACATCTATGAAGCAAGGAGCCGCAGGCGAGCATAAGGCTTCGAACAGCACCAATAGCAATGAGCAAATCTTTCACCAACACCTACAGCAGAAGTTCGGAGGGGAAGAAGCCTTCAAGCAGGCACATGGGCTGGAGGCAAGTCGGACGACGTGCGATGGCCTAGAGAAGTCCGTCGCTAGTGAGAACAATCCCAAGGTCGGTCAACTCGACTCCAATATCCCCGAAGATCAGCTTTTGCAAAATAGAACACTTTCTACAGATGATCCGCCGCAAATTCCGCCCATTGGGCCACCCGTCAACGCTCCCAAGGCTCCAGCATCCCAGCGGCGAGTTACCCAGGGGTCTCTCACATTTCCCCATCCACCTCCAAGTGGCAGCCCAGCTGAGAATGGAGCATGGTCCCAGTCAAAGCGGTGGATGAGTCAAGAGACTAAGGAAAGAGTAGCATTCCAAAAGATGTTGGTCAATTTGCATTACATGGGCGCTGACAAGTCGCCATTTGTTCCGCAAAGCCCAGCTGAGTTAACCGCATTCAAGCTCAAGGCAGCTGAGGGTGAGAAACTTAAGCTCATGAAGGAAGTTGCCAAGCGAATGGCAAAGGTTGACTGCAAAATACTCGCCGTGCAAAAGGGCATAAAGGTAGAGTCCCTGACTGGGCTCCTGGGAGGAAAGCAGTTTCGAGACAAGCTGTCGCCAGTCTTTGCCGCAGTAAATTGCTTTAACAAGGAGTTGCCAACTGAAGAAAGGTCCCGGGTTGATTGGCCATCTCTGGCCGAGCTAAAGGAAGAGGGTGACAAGCGAGCCAGTCGCTATGGTCGTTACTTTCCTCTGCCACGCCTCAATGTGATTGCTGCAAGGTTTACCAGTGATGACCGCGATAATGCTTTTCACCCAGATGGGTCGATTCGTTGGGAGAAGAAGGCGGTAAAGCTGGGAATCCGCGAGATTATTCCAGTAGCCACGGATCCAGAGTACAAAGCTGTCGAGCCAGCTGTAGAACTCCGCCAAGAAGAGCTTCCAATGCCGCTTCAACTGATCCTCGAGCATATTGATGGTGCTCAAGACGATTATGAGCAAAAGCTCCACGAGGAGGAAACAGGGAAACAGGAAAAGTGATAAGGAAAGATTTGAGCCGGAGGACATGGGTAGCGAGTATTTCGAGGTATTGCATGAAGTTAGATCTCGACAGATGGACGCTTAAGATACCTATCGAGATCTTGAGCAACAGGTTGCCTCATCTTAGGAGTGGAGGACATAGCTTTTAGAGACTTCCGATATTCGGGCAAGCAATCACTTTGACATTGCACAGAGTTGCCAGAAGAAAGACGCCCTTGTGTATGATAACGTAGCTGAGAAAAAAAGAGATTATGAAGATAAGACAACCAAGACAGTGAAGTATCGTGTTGGACAGCGAGAAGACCAAAGTACCAGTTCTTAGCATAGCATATAATCAACAAATGATACAGGACTACCAAGGAGATCGGGTTGAGCCTGATATCCAATCCGTAAACAAACGTCGTTGTAGTGAGTGCATGACCCACGGGGTAGAGGTGGCACTGGGGATGAAATTTAGCGCGTTACTAAGGAAGTGGGTGGAGTCCCAGCAGCTGTCACATGGAAGTCTTGGCAGGTGCAATGCTGACCCTCTTTCACGTGATCCAGAGGGTTATTCGGAACAACCTAGCCTCCGTCGTGCCGTGTCGGTACGTACCGTGGGGCTAGCGAAACCCGCAGCCCACAACCACAATTTCGCATGCATTTCAGATCTCCACGCTCGTTCCGCCAAAAAGTTCACTCCTCCCACATCCGCCAATTCGATTGCCTGGTGACCGTCAACATCATCAGGTTAGTACCAGCCCGCAAGAAGGACACTCAATACTCTGATCAACGATATCGACTGCTGCCGGTCTTGATTCACAGCTGATTGAGTTCCTCCCCTCCTCTCCCCGCCTTTCCTTGCCCAACGTCGTCGTCTTGAAGCATCCACTAACCAGTCGGTATTTTACCCTCCGTACAGAAACCGCAGTCATGGGTATCTCTCGTGACTCCCGCCACAAGCGATCCGCTACCGGTGCCAAGCGCGCCTACTACCGTGCGTAATATTCCGAAAGCCCGTATAGTCCTCTGGACATACGTTCTGACCTTTCACAACAGGGAAGAAGCGCGCTTTCGAGGCTGGCCGCCAGGGTGCCAACACCCGTATTGGTGCCAAGCGCGTCCACACCGTTCGAACCCGTGGCGGTAACCACAAGTACCGTGCTCTCCGTCTCGATTCCGGTAACTTCGCCTGGGGCTCCGAGGGCTGCACCCGCAAGACCCGTGTCATCGGTGTCTCCTACCACCCCTCGAACAACGAGCTGGTCCGAACCAACACCCTGACCAAGAGCGCCGTCATCCAAATCGATGCTGCTCCCTTCCGACAGTGGTACGAGGCCCACTACGGCCAGGCCCTTGGCCGAAGACGCCAGAAGGCTCAGGCCGTCAAGGAGGGCAAGGTCGAGGAGGACGTCAAGAAGAGCAACGCCGTTGAGAAGAAGCAGGCCGCCCGCTTCGCCGCCGGTGGCAAGGTCGACAGCGCCCTCGAGAAGCAGTTCGAGGCTGGTCGTCTTTTCGCTGTTGTCTCCAGCCGGCCCGGTCAGTCCGGTCGGTGTGACGGCTACATCCTGGAGGGTGAGGAGCTGGCTTTCTACCAGCGCAAGCTCCACAAGTAGAGTGGTTGAACGTCGGTGAAAGAGCGTCCGCCCTCGGTATGGTGTTAAGGATTTCTCGCTGTCTTGGTATTTCAGGGCATGGAAAGCTTCACATGAGCATCGGATCGGGTCCATAGGGAATGAAAAAATTTCTTGCGATGAATTGAATTCATAATCAAGGTTTTCTTCCTCCAGTCGTGATAATTGGACCAAGCCATGTCTATTGAGGGTGCTTTTCACCATTTCCTGTAGCCCACCCGAGGACTAATAAACAATACAAAAGTTTTGCTTCAACAACGAAGATGAACCCACAGTAACGCCTACAAACATGTGCCATCACTCTGTGCCAGAGACGATGGGAACTCGTGTGTCTTGTGGGATATCGAAAACATGCCGCCATAGTCTTTCCCCGGTTCCCATCACAACCTTATTATGAGCGGCTCATCTCAACCAGTGAACACTGCACCGCCCAAGCAGGCAAAACTCTATCGAAGAAAATGACGGGAAGGCGGAATCGGAGAAGACGAGCAAGATTTTATACATGAAGGACGGCCCGCCCAGAAGGGACTAGAACCAAACCGCCAACCAGCGAAGATCCTTTGAAAGAAACTGTTTAAACGAACTGGCGTTTAAGGTCGGTCCACTTTCGGTTGAGCGTCTCATGCTGAGAGTTGATCTAGGGGCGGGTGTTAGTAACGTGAGCAAAAATGGAGTTTGGAGTATTCACCTCTGCGTAGCGCATTTTGGTCGAAACCAGCTCTTCTTCCAGCTCGCCCAGCTCCTTCTCCAACTTCTGGTTCTCTTCGTGCACATGGAGATTTCGTTTCATCAGGTCATCACGCTCCAGCTTCCAAGTCTCTTCGAGATCCTCGGGCTGCTTCTCGATGACAATGCGCAACTCCCGGACCTGGCCCTTCATGCTTTCATTCTCGTCCTTGAGCTCCTCATTCTCGACTTTGGTGCGAACCAGCTCAGTGGCAAAGTCGGCTTGCTCTCGATCACATACTTCAATCCTCTCTTCCAGTCTGCGGACTCTAATGGCAAAATTGTGGTTTGCAGCTCGGAGTTCCTGAAGCTCGTTCTCTCGGTCCTTTTCCGCCCTAGTCTTCTCTTCCCACTCCGTAGTGTAGGCCTTGAGCATCTCCGGTGTTACCTTGACCTCACAAGCATCCGTGACAAGTTGGTCCGCACGATAGACCTCCTTATCCATATTGGAGCTTGAACTTCCAAAGAAGCCGTTCTCGAGAAGGCTCCCATGGCTGGGATCCTTGTCAATGTAGACGTCAAACAGCTTATCTTTTAAGTAGGTTGTAAGTTGCTGCATGTCGGAGAGTCCTAGGAGGGTGGTCGCATTCTTTTGCATGAGGACGATTCCAAATCGCAAGATGGCCGAAAGACCCTCAGAAAAGATCAGATCGTAAATGCGGAGTACCAGTTGAAGAGGGAACCGGTAGGCGAAGAGTGTCAGGAACCACTGGGTGGCGTATAGGTGAGGGGATATTCCTCGTCGGTGGAGGTGGCAGTATAAAGCAGGCTCATAATCCTCCAGCAGCCGCTCAAATTGGTAGAGGTGCATATGTAGTCCCGGCATATCCTGAACAAATAGGTCTCGCAGTTTATAGTGATTCATCAATCGCACAAGGAGACAGAAAGCCTCTTGTTCGGGCATCTACAAACAAATGTTAGTATGAATGAGACCCCGTTGTCGTGTTAGAGAGATCACTTACGTTAAATAGCAACGGCATGATCAGAAAGTTCATGCCCTGAGCATATCCAACACCTTCGTCGAAGAGGGCATATGCCTTGCAAATGCCGAACAACCCTTCCTGGAGCCCAGCAGCAGCAGCATACTTAGAGTAACTAGTACGAGCACCAAGGTCGCGCCGGATCATCTTTTCAAGCTTTTGCAGGTTGGCGGCGTCTTCTTTCTCCTTTCGCTTTCGCTCCACTGCCGCGGCAGCCTGTGCTTTTAAGATGGCTTCTGAACTTTTTTCGGGATTCGGGGACACCGCGCCGTTAAGGCCCGAGTTCTCTGAGTTGACTGATGAGGCAGAGGACGCGATGGCATCGCCGCTCTGGACACTCAGATTCCCATTGCTCAACGAGCTGTTGGTAGTGCCGTTGCTATGCCGATCCCTACTCTTGTCCGTGCCTCGAGAGATCAGATCCTTATAAACCACTTCCAAGTCATCATTCTTGCTATTGGCCAAAACCTGCCAGATTACTCCCCGGATCGCGCTGGGGATACCGGTTGCAATAGCCCTGTTCAGCTCCTCTGCACTTGTCCGGGCCACAGCGGCAGGGCCTTCATAGACGACGGACTGCCAGAGATCCCAATCGACTTGAGTCTCTGAGATGGCAGAGGGACCTGCATTCACGCCTGACATAGTTCCCGGCGCCAGGCCAGAGATAGGGATAGGAACCGGGGATGGTAGAGGCTTCTCGCCGGCGGGAACCTCCTCTCCAGATGTGACCACACCAAGGCCAGTCACATTCGTCGCTCCTCCGATGTCGCTCTCTCCCTCCACAGCAAGAGCCGCTTCTTGTTGTAATCGAAGTTTCTTGAACCTGTCCCGAAGGCTCATCCGGTGTGTCTCGTCGACAGAGGCTGCATCGCCGCTCTTCTCCTCCTCCAACTTGCTCAGCATCATTTCGGGGTTACTTGTGAGCGTAGCGATCGAGCTGGCCGTGTTTCTTCGGGCGGTCTGTGTCGGGAGAGGAGGAAGAGGCTCCTTCTCCTTGCTTGAAGAATTTCGAGAAAGCCATGCGAAGGGGCTAGTGAGCTTTCGAGTCGGAGGTGCAGGCTGGAGCGGAGGTGGAGGAGGAGCAATGGCAGCAGACGGTGGGATAGGGCTTTTTGAGGGCGACTCTGTCGGCGGAGACCATGGCATAGAAGGGAGGGAGCTTGTGATGCTGTGTAGTGATAACGTCTTAGGAAGTGGCTGCTTTTCTTCAGGACTCTTTGGTTCTGCGTTTGCCGTTAGTTGGCTGTTACACCAGAGGGGGGGTTCAGGTGGTGCAAATTACCTGTGGGAGGTGGCGGGGACGAAGCCTCATCATCAAGGCTAACAGTGTCAAGGTTGGATGTGTTGGAGATGCGATGCGAGATGGAGGACTTCCGGGGAACAGGAGGTTTCTCGTCGATGCTTTCCTCGTCGGTCGAGTCTGCAGCGTGCTGTTCGTCGGTCTTATTGTCCTTAGAATCCTCTGCGTCCTGCTTCTTATCAGAAGCCGATTCTAGAGCTTCAACCTCAACCAGGGGCGAGTCCAGGGGTCCGTCGGAGGACGGCGATTGTGGCTTGGAGGCGGAGAGGGTTCTCTTTGTGAGCGATCGCGCGGGAGATGCATCGACGGCGTCCTCGAAGGTATCCTGATCGGCGGTCTACTCCGTTAGCATGGATGCGGACCCAGGTTGATATGCAGCCTGCTGTGTGACTACTGCAGCGAGGGGCATGTTTGGGACATGAAAGGGACCTACTACATCGTCGCCAGACTCTGACTCTGTATCAGAAGACAGCCTCTTTGCTTCGTGATCTTTCTCCTCCTGATGCAGCTGCTGTTTCTGAGGTTCGGCCTGGGGCGGCGGTGAGGCGACTTCGTCCTGTTGCGACATGGCGTCGACTATGGTGGCTCCGTGGCCGCGGCTTCGTGGCTCGTTGCGGCAGGTGAAGTCGTCTTAGGAGTCGAGTGCCAGATACGTAGGAAGGAGTTGGATGTGGCCCCTCAATTGCTGGGGTTTTGCTGCAGAGAGAGGTCAATCCGGCGTAGAAGGATGAGTAGTCGGATGCAGGAGAGGTGCTTGGGCCAGGCGGCGAAGTGAGGAATGTCAACGGTGACGAGAAATCCCGGGGGTTGTGGCGTTGAAGTTGGAGGTGCGGTGCTTCCTCCTGGAGACTCGGGGCACGGGACAAACGAGATACTTGGGGGTTTCGAGGCGCCGGACCCTCCATAAAAAAACGGGGAACGGCCGGGTTATGCTAGTGGGGTGGTGTTGTTAGCGGCCACCTGCCTGCCCGCCAGCCCGACGACCGCACCACGGGCACCCAGCAGGCGCGCAGCTAACAGCCACCTAGGGGGTGGCAGGAGGCGGACCCTGGAGGATGGCCTATAATTTGAGCTGGCAAGCCCTGGAATGGAAGCTCTTCACCGGGCAAGAAACGGGGATGGAGATGCGGGCACGGAAGTTCTTGGCCTGTTCTATTCGTAGCGCCTTCGGCAAGGCCGACGATCAAAGTAGTAAGCAAGGCTGGAATCTGCCGTCTATATAGTATCAGACAGGAAGAAGTGGTTCGTCGAATTCCAGCGATTCAATCAGAAAGAACATTGCGTCCAGTCCTTGAGCGGCCGGGGGAATCGCGTGGAGCAAACGTGGACGTCAGCTGCTCCCTGGAAGTCTGATAAGCAGCTCCATGGAGGGATCCGACGGAAGGCAGGGACTCGAAAACAACGCTTCACGCAACACCTCTCCTTACATCACTGTTGCTCGCTCTGCTGACAGTTGGTTGTGTTGACACGCATCAAGAATGGCATTCGTGGATCCATCCACCCGGCCATGCCATCATGCGACTCTCGCTCCAAGCACATCACCTCGTACGTGCGCACTACCTAGTCTACCTTCTAATGAATGCGGCATCTGGCGGTGTCGATGTCCAGGTACACTTACCTACGTTCCAGCCTCTGCCCAAAGCGGTCCGGAGGCTGGAACAATGCCTGTCCAGTCCCCTGGCCTGCAATTCCAGCGAAATCATCAATAGCCACCGCAGCGCACGCTACACCGATCCCCGATTCACCAATCTCACCCTCGCCCAGCACGAGCCAGGGCAAGCCTGCGCAAGCCCGCGCAAGCCCGCGCAAGTCTTGGATTGGCACTGTAAGGACTGACAACCCAGGGGAAGACGCGTCCAGGGCTCCCAACATGCCTGGGGAGTTGAGGAGGCACTTTCCAAGGCCTGTTTCAGAGTCCGTTCAGGCCTAAGATGATGCACACTGCCAGTCAATTGTATGCTCGCAACTGCCTGTTTCACTACAGAGTACTAGTAGTACAGCAGCCTACCACGTACTTCGTACTCATGGAACTGTCCATGCCCGTCACTGTCTACCCGCCTCGCACGGTAGGAACTGGGCACATCCATCCTAAGTGTTCTGCTTGTTCTAGCTTCATCAAATTACACAAGGTATTTGTGCCGCCAGGCATTCTCCCTTATCACTGTTGCCGCTCAAGTCTCCCTTGCTTTGTGGCGACCTCCCCAACTTCCATCCATGTCTTTGTCTGCGACTCTCTATTCGTGCCCGTATTAAAGTGGTCCAAGCGGCTGTCGTTGAGGCTGATGAGCCCTCTCCGCCAGGCGCGCTGTGACTGCACTAACGCAGGGGCGGCTTTGGCGACGCCCCCAGGCCCCGTGCCAAATCCGGGCAGGCTCCGAGAAGGGCCGTTGTCCCCAAAAAAAGCAGAAAACAAGCCAGCCCAAACACTAATAACTGTAAATTTGTCAAGTCGCGCTGTACACGAAATATGACGTAAGAGAAGATTGAACTTGCCAGTTTGTTAGTAAGTTGGGTGGAGCGCCGAAACTGAATTTGTACTGTCTGATTCTGGATTCGGATCGCCAAAGAAACTTAGGCGGGGTTTCCTTGTTATTTAACAGTCACCAATCACTCTGCCAGCAGTTGAAAAGTAGAAGATGCCATGTAGTGTAGTCAATGCGGATGCCAGCATGAAAGTTATCAACAATTATTATATAAGGTACTTGATGGAAGTATCTACTAACACACAAAACCTAGTTAGTCTATTTGCACAGCTTCACGGACGAACAAATCCACATTTGTCACTTTTACTACTTACCCTATAACTCACAAATTCATGAACCTGGAACTATTAACGCTCATCTCGCCAGAACATCATATTTTACAAATATACAGCATCTCGGACCGTAACCAATAGGGCGATTCTTGCGTATGCTGATTTCCGGCCAGCCACTTAACATGCATTTGGGTGGGAAATCTGTACCTATGTACGTGCATACCTGATCAAGAACCTAAGTGATGTGTACCGTATGTCGGCAGCATGCGCATTTTATCATTCAGATTTCAAGACAGAAGATTGAAGACATTATAGTTGAATCAATGTAAGGTAAATACGATACCAAATACAAGAAAGCCTTAACGGTAGATTGCGGAAAAGAAAAAAGGAGAATGTGTTACACAGAATATTCCAGTATTACAGGAGATTCGCCATGTGAGCTTCCGCGTAACCTTCTATTGGCTGGGCCTAATCACAGACGGGACAATGGAAAAAGATAGAATCAGGAAGACATCATGATAAAAACGCATGGGTATCATTGACTTCGTGACAAATGATGACTGCAGAGTCAGCGCCAAACAGACATGGACTCTGCAGTTTTATCTTGGCTCATGTTCGTAGGACGGATCAAACTCGGGGACACGGGCACTCCATCACCGCAGATAACAAGAGGTAAACAAACAAACAACCCCGCGCAAGATGTTGAAACAAGTGCCGACCGTCACCAGTAAAGGCACAGCCACCTCGTACAGTACACTCAACGACCAGTCAAGCCGGTCAAGAAGGGACAGTCAGCAATGAATGTTTATACGTAGTGAATAACTAGACTGCATCACCTAATAGTCTAAAGGCCTGATGCCATCCGAGCCAACACCAAGACCTTGGAGCACCAACAATGGCCACAAAGCTAATCATTTTTGGGGAAGTTGAGACTGGCCCATCACGCCTAGGACCAGGCTGTAGGTACGGAGTACTGTATACCTTAGCTGCAGGGAGTGTCCGAGCACCATGAAAGGTGGAGGGCCAGGCAGCCGAAAAGATAATCCGGCCCTTCGGCGACCCGATTTGGCCGTGCCTCTAGCTTGTACCATGCAGCCTAAGCTTCGCCCCGAAGGTACTTCCTGTTCACCACAGCAGCTTCCACCTACATGGGTACGCCTATTACGCAAAGGCCCACTTGCACTTCTCAACCTGACGATTTGGCATACGCCTTTTCCCACTTCTTCACCTTCTCTCCACATTCTCGCCAACCGCTCTTCTCTTCATCCGGGTGATCTTCTCGTTTTCGCATGATAGCTGTTTACCTGTGAGGTAGGCGAAGCTGTTTCCCCCCCGAGCCGGTCCGATTCTGCCTGTTGCAAAGCTGTTCTAGAGGCCGACCTGCACTCGACCTCGGACTGCTAATCAAGCTTTATCGGCTGCCAACGATTCTCTCCTAGTGACCGCGACCGCGACCGCGCCTTCTCCATCACCACGTCACCAGAACAGTGTTCTCAGCTAAGGGCACTGTCCCTTTTGCTGATAGTCTGATTCGGGCCACCGGTGGCGCGTGGACGACCCGCAACCTCCAAAACTTCCATCTGCAACCCCGCCGAGAGCCTGACCGACCGATCTTCGGCAAGCGCCAAGGCATATCATCCCGGCACAAGCCCAACAACAAACCGATACTAGGAGCTGTCTAGGACCGGACACTGCGCTTCGCAGAGAAAAACTGTCGCTGTGGCGGGTCAGTTAACCCGGTCGTAGTGGAGGGGGAGCTCACTTTGTTTTTTGCGGCCCCGCCGCTTTCACCTTCACGATGGGGAAGATTACGAAGCCGATGCAGCAGAAGCACAAGGAGACTTTAGTAAGTCCTCTTATCCTGTTTTCGTATGTTGAGCCGAAGTTGCTAACGGCCTTCTAGTCTCCTTGGCTGAAGAGCTACGTCGAGTCGGCTGCTTCAACCCCTCTGCCTCTCTTACCACAGCACCTCGCCAGCTTTCCATCACGATGGCCGTTCGGACGAGGCGATCTCTACCACTGGATACCGCTGTTGAACCGGTTTGACAGTATCCTCGAGCACTTTTGTGCGACCTACAAGCTGAACGAGGGCCCTCAATCTCGCGATTTTGGATGCGATGTCCTTCTCAACCAGAACAAGGAGGGAGCCTTCAGTGACGAGAGACAGTGGTCCATGAAGGAGCTGGAGGACCACGGGTTTCCGGTCGATGGAGATAGACAGCTCATCGAACTGGTTCTCAGATTCACTCGCATGCTACTTGAGCACTGTGGGAACAGAAGCATTTATGCTAGCAGCGCTCACCTGAACGATCTTCTCCATACTACTTCATTGACCGTTCTCATCGCCACTCTCGAGGTTGGTTCTGAGCTGGCCCAAAGATACCAAGCATCTGTCAAGCGTATTGGAAACGCCTCTAGACAGATCAGCACCGCATTACTCGCGAATCACTACAACATCGACCTTGACCGCGTTCAGCAACTGGCCTTACCTTTTGTCAAAACCCCCATCGTCAGTCTTTCAGACCCCGTGCCCTCCCATACCCCCAGTTCCGCCAAAGGGAAGGAAAGAGCTCAAGGCGCCAGTTCCAAGACAGTCACCTCGATGCATGCCAACGACCTGGTCACCCTCGCCTCGTCCGAAGAGAAGCGATGGAATAGCTGGGGTGACGTCAAGGTTGGCTATTACTCCCAGGCAGTGACCCAGGAATCTGCGCCTCCTGTCGACCAGGGCCGAACATCAGCCCCATCCACCCCGACGCCACTCAGACGCAGCTCTACAATGACTTCCCATCAGCACCAGACGCCCAAATCGCGGAACAACTTTGCAGATGATTCATCTCCTCTTGGACCCCGCACACCTGGAATTGCGGAAGAATCCGCAGCTCCAGGACCCAAGACGTTCGAGCTGCCTCAATCAGTCGTTGCCTCGACGTCCGTGTATGATCTGATTTCAAGATGCCCTGCGGACTTGCCACCAGCGTCTAAATATGAAGCCTTTCACCGACTCAGAGCGGCCAAGGTTCTAATGGGTTCACGGGAAGCTCGACAACAGCTGCTGGCTGTCCGTTTGCTCGCAATTACCAACCTGGCCTATATCCACACTGAGTCGAACTTCATTGAGAAGGTTCTTCGACAAGATGCAGACGAGACTCGCAGATTCCAGTTGGTTTACCAACTCGCTGAATTGATACATCCCTCAAGCGATGGAAAGGTCGATATTCCCATGTGGCTGCAAGCAGTTGCTCTTGCTTTACTCGAAGCAATCTCCAACTTCCACGCCAGATGTCAGGATGTTTTATCTGCTCTCAACGCAAATGTTAACCACGGAATCTTGCTCTACGTCATCCGGAAAGCGGTTGCTGGTATGAAGGAGGACAACGATAGTGACAAGGGTGACCAAGTCACCGAGACAGATGAATGGCGAAACAACCTGTTCTCTCTCACTCTCCACTTATCAATGGCAACCCGGGTCGGTAGCGAGATGGTTTCTGCAGGTCTCATGGAGATCCTTGTTGAGATTCTCAACATCCGCTCCGCTGTGGCACAGCGCAACCATTCCATGGTCCTTGCTTTCCTGGATGGTCTTATTTGGACCTATCAGAATGCCTTCACAGCCTTCTTCAATGCTAAGGGCTTGGATGCCGTGGCCCAGCTGGTTGTGGACACAGTTAATGAGGCTCAAACTCTCCAGAAATCAGGGCAGGGTATTACACAAGGGCAGCAGTCTGGAGCTGTGGACTATGATATACCGTACTACCAGCAGCAAACACTGAAGTGGCTGCTCAAGTTTGTTCATCACATCATGTCCAACTCGTACAGCTACGGCGGCAACACGGATCGCCTCCTTCGCAACCTGGCCGACAAGTCTGATCTCCTAGCAAGTCTGCGGGACATAATCGAGGACAAAAAGGGGTTTGGCTCTGTGGTTTGGACGAACACTGTCACCATCCTCAGTGATTTCATCAACAACGACCCCACAAGCTTTGCAGCTATTTCTGAATCGGGCATGATCAGGACCTATCTCGAGGCTATCACTGGCCGTCCCCTTTCCAAGGAGGTCGTCGAAGAGCAGAAGGCGAATGACCGAGACGGAGATGGTTCTGATTCCCAGGATAGCGCTACCCCATCGGTCCTCGATCAGGATCCTCGCCCACACCCTCCAACTGAGGAAACGCTTCAAGGAAGGTCTCTTGAGACGTTGGGTTCAGGAATCCTCCCTTCTACCGATGCCATCACGGTGGTCCCCCAAGTACTCAACTCAATATCCTTGAATAGCGTGGGAATGAGAATGGTTGTCGCTTCAAGAGCCTTCGACAGCTTTCTGGAGATTTTCGAAAGCCCTACCCATGTTCGATGCATGGAGATGGACGCCGAGTTGGCTAACAATGTCGGCGCCAGTTTCGATGAGCTTGCTCGCCACCATCCATCATTGCGGACATCAATCTCAAATGCAGTCATCGACTTGGTTGCGCGAGTCCGCTTCCTTGGTATCGAAAAGGCAAGAACTGCGAACTGGGGTGCGAAGCTGCTGCTCGTCGAATCCGATCAAAAGTCCAAGACTCTTGCTGAGAACGCAGGCGACAAGCTATCTGACAAGGGAAAGGAGCCCATTATCTCCGTAGATACAGATGTTGACATGTCCGATGCTCTGATCTCAGCGCCAGCCGACAGCCGCGATGATAACCCCGCGGACTCACCTAAGAACTCGATAATTCCTTATATTTTCGCCCTCGGTAGCTTCTTGAGCTCCTACATGTCGAATTCCATCTTGAAGGCAAACTTCGTGCAAGGCGGAGGCCTCGAGCTGTTGCTTGATATTTGCGAGTCTCCTAGTCTCGAGACTGGATTTGGCGATTCGCTTGCCTCAAGGATTGTCAGCCAGGTGGTTTCGCAACTTGTCGAGCATTCTCCAATCCGGGGTTTACCCTCTCTTCTTCGACGCGCCCAGTCTGCTGTCGACACTCTACGTCCTTTGGCAACGAAAACAGATGCCCTGCCACCCCATTTCGCACCTATTCTAGCTGCAGATCCGAGCTTGGTTTCTAATGAGCAGGACCTCGCTGAAGTTACCAAGAACGGCACGAAGATCATCAAGGCCCTCCTCAACTCGCAAACATTCATCAAGATCGTCTCCGACTGCTTTGCTACGTCAAGGTCCAACGCTTTGCAGTTATACCCGATCAACGTTTACGACTACTACCTTGGCTTGGTCAAGTCCATTGGCCCGTTGTTGCGTGGCGTTCTTGCAGAAGAGGCGGGTGAACTGACTGTCGTTCCTCAACACTGGTCGTTTAGACGCCATGCTCCACTGGCTGAAGGAACTTCAGGTATTAGCAACCCTGAGCCGGTTGGCGATGACAGTGCCTCATTGCCGGACATGCTGGATAGTGCAGGGAATTGGCAGTCTAAGAGTGGAGCAGATGAGCCGGGTCCGACCCGCCCAACAGAGGAGGAACAGGCGAGCCCCCGATTCCAGAATTACGAAACACTTCGAGTTCTTCTTCACCCGATGATTCCGACGACGTTCCCTCTGTTCCAGACGCTCGGAAAGGCATTGCTGCCTCGCCGCGAGCGAGATCCTCGGGACCCTTATCCTAGACCTCGCCATTTGGAAATCGCTAGGGCTCTCGCCGATACCGTTTTAAGCCAATTGAGGCCGTCTGTCGCAAACCCCAATCCAACATCGAAGGACTTCCATTTTTGGATCATCATGCTTCATACGATCACTGAGATGTTGATCGACCATCCCACTACTCGCTCCAACGATCGCTCGAATGTCCAGATTATTATGCCCGTTCTTCTTGCGTTCAAGGAAGAGGGTGGTATGAATGTACTGAACTCGATGCTCAAGGTTTTCTCTCAAGCAGTTCTTGAAGGCCCAGATGCGGCCTCTGACGAGTCTTCCAAGTCCAAGGTCGCTGCATTTGGACTCAAGAAAATCCTGGATTTGTATCTGACTCTCGTCAATGGAAAATACCTTTCGGAGACTACCAACCATTTCACCTTGCAACCTCGTACCGGAGACAGGTCCCAGGCACCTCATTTCTACCAACAACTTGTCGTCGAGTTCCGCGCGGCCATCCTACCTGAAATTACCCAGTTGTGGGATTCCGACTTTGTGGAGAAGGTCCCCCACCAGACTGTGATTCGATTGCTCGACATTTTGAAGATGATAGCTGCGGGTGACCATGAGACCCAGACAGCGCCAAGAGAGAGAGCCCCGTATCAGCTCTTCAAATACAACGATGTGCGCTTCGATTGGCGTTCCCATCGGGCCGTCGTGGAAGATCTCTTGAATAAGGGATTCGAAGCAGATTTGGTCCATGAAGCAGTCTACAGAGCCAATGGAAATGTAGCCAATGCGCGGGATTATTGCACATCCCATAAGGCCGGGCTTGCTGGCCCCCGAAATCCCATTCCATTAGAAGACTCTGATACTTCGGCCTTGAAAGAGACCGGCAGCACCCCGAATGACGCCGAACAGTCGAACCGTCCGAACATATCTGAGCCAGATCGCATGTCTCTGGATGGCCCTCCTGAGCTCGCCACCCCTGATCTTGCAGATAGGTTCCTAGGAGAGGCTTTGGGCGAGATCATCGACCGCTCATCCCAAGCCACCGACGAGACTCGCGAGACCCCTAGTATGACCAATGAGCTTCAGACTGCTGACGCTTCTGCGGCGAACACCACAGAGCCCACTTCTGACCAGACCCCGGAAACCCACCTTGTGGCTCGGAAGGAGGATGTGGATAATTACCGTGAGAAGTTGCGAGAGAATATGATTGACAGGTGCCTGGATGTGATCCGAGCCCATCCTGAATCTGCCATTGAGATTTCTGAGCTCATCCAGGTTATGATCCTTCGACAACAGAACAGTGACGCTCACGAGGAGGTCGGTTCAACTTTGACGTTTGCACTCTCCTCATTGGCATTGGATGAGGAGGAGAAGAAGCGCAATGGGAAGTGCATCGCCGCGTACGCTCACTTACTCGCGCTGCTTCTCCAAGATGAGAGCTTCTTCGAAAGCAACACTGAAATTCTCAGAGAGAGAATTGATGAGTATGTGGGTTTCCTAAAGACTTCGCCATCCACCCCCGCCGAAGAGATGCCCCCTTGGATTCCTTACATTTTCTTGGTTGTGGAGACTCTCCTCTGTCACGACGAGCGACCCGTTGCTGCCCAGTGGAAAGCACCAAAGTCTCTGGATGAGCCTTTGGCAGACCCGGTGATCGAAATGCGCGAACCACTGGTTGATGACGCACGACGTGTCGATATACTCGAATCTCTCATAGAGTTACTTCCACGAGTAGGAAGGGAAGAGACGTTGGCAGTCTCAGCATTGAGGGTGCTGGTGATTTTGACACGAAACCGGCGGTTGGCCAAGCTGGTTGGCGACAAAAAGAATCTGCAACGGCTGTTTCTTATGGCGAAACAACTGTCGGGTTCAGGCTCAGAACGCTTCAAGCAAACGAAGCTGCTAGCACACATCATGACTATCCTCCGCCATATTGTGGAAGACGAGGAAATCATCAAGCAAATCATGCGTGCCGAGATCAAAGCTAGTTTCCCGAGTCTTCAGCGCAACCAGCGTGGTCATTCCGACGTCTCCAACTATCTCCGGACAATGGCGCCAGTCGCCCTTCGAGCGCCAGACTTGTTTGTGGACGTTAGCAATGAAATGCTTAGGTTCGCGAGATGGACCTCCCAATCAGGCGACGGCTCTCGCTCCCAGCCTTTGGTTTTGAAGGAGCAGAGCAGCGAGCAGGACACCAACGAGGTTGGTGAACCAGGACAAGACGCTCCAGACTCTGCGCTTGAAGACATCAAGCCGTCAACCGAGCCAGTGGATAAGGAAATGACTGACGCACCTAAACCGCACCACGAGAGTAAGCGACCTGTGGTCGAGAACCCAGACGGTGTAATCCACTTCCTTCTTTGTGAACTGGTGAACTACCGCGAGGTAGATGACAAGGAAGTCCCGACCATAGACAAGGACTCCAAGGCAGACACGCAGGCGACTTCCGAAGCCCAACCTTCAGCTTCCAAGGACAGCACTGTGATGGACGCAAAGGACAAAAAGCCGGTGAAGCCGGTCTTCAAAGCCGAGGAACATCCAATCTTTGTCTACAGGTGCTTTCTGCTGAACTGTTTGGCCGAACTTCTGCAGAGCTACAACAGGACGAAGATGGAGTTCATCAATTTCAAGCGCAGCGCTCCTCTGACAACAAGCACCCCGATTAAGCCTCGATCTAGTGTTCTGAACTACTTGATCTACGATTTGCTGTGCCAGGGCAACTTGAGCGGAACGGTGGACAGCATTGCCTCAAAGAAAAAAGCGGCAACATCTGCTCAGGCGCAAAAGGTCCTGGTTGCTTTGGTTGCAAAGACCAGCGAGAAAGCTCTTGATCGCGGAAAGGATAAGTTTGCATACGACGATGAACCAGATCTACTATTTGTGCGCAAATTCGTCCTCGACACAATGCTCAAAGCCTATGAGAGGGCACCAATCTCGGATGAGCCGCTTGAGATCCGATATTCCAGGATGCAATGCCTGGCTGAGCTAATGAACTATATGGTTGGCGAAAGAGACAAGGAACAGAGCACCAATGGCAGAGCATCCGATAGCATCCAAGCTCGATCGCATGCGCAGCTGCGCCGACTGATGTATGAGAAGGGCTATCTGGACAAACTCACAACTTCTATCGCGGAGATCAATCTCAACTACCCCGGCGTGAAACGCGCTATTAAGTACATCCTGCGTGTCCTCCGGGTCCTGACCGAGACCGCCAAGGAACTGAGCCACTCCAATATCCTGCCCTCTGATGGGCTTTCTGACCATGGCGACGAAGAAATCGCTTCTACTTCCTCTCTTTCTGATTTAGACGATGATCGGGAAGAAACCCCTGACTTGTATCGAAATTCTGCTCTTGGCATGCTTGAGCCACGAGGCGACGATGATGATTCCGATGAAGACGAGGACGACGACGATGAAGACATGTATGGCGATGAATACGACGACGATGAGATGGATTACGGGGAAGATGACATGTCCGAGGATGCTGAAGATAATATCAGCGACGAAGATGAGGAGCTTAGCCAGATGGGTGAGATTGAAGGCCTCCACGGTGAACCTGGCGTTGTCGAGGTCATCATGGACGAAGATGATGATGAGGAAGATAGTGACGATGAGGACGATGACGATGAAGTCGACTCCGAGGATATGGAGGATGTGGAAGATGAAGTTGAGATCGTTGATGAAGATGGTAACCCGATCGATGATGATGGCAATTCTGGCTGGGAAAGTGCAAGCCACGACGAAAATGACGAAGAGGCCGACGAGGACGACCTTGGCTACGACGCAGACATGCACGACCAACGGCTTGAGCTTGGTCCTGGTGATCTCATTGGGGGTATGGCTCGGGCTATGATGGGAGACGATGGCGGTTATGATCCAGACCTACTGGATGGGCTGGATGACCATTATCTCGATGAAGGCCATGAAGATGGTGTGTCTACCTTGACTGTTTTGATTGATAGTGCTAACAGTGACTAGATGACGAGGAAGATGACGAGGATGTGGAGGATGAAGAATACATCTACGACGATGATTACCCTCGTAAGAGCAGCATCAGCCACAGGTCTCTATGAACACTTATTAACATGATATTAGTTGACGAGCAACCCCCGTCGATCCCGATTGTGGGATGGGACGAGCCCCACCCAGATGCCGATGAACGCCATCGTCAATTGTTCATGATGGAGAACCAGAACAGGAGACGGTTGCTTAGTAGAGTTGATAACCGTAGTCCCTTCCCTCCAAGCTTCATGGTTGGGTCTAGTCGGGACAGCATCGGCGGTAAGCTCTATTTTCTATGGATGTGTTTCTTTTGCTAATCGTCCCCTCCCAAGACTTCCGTAGCTACTTCTCGCGGACGCATCGTCCTGGTGTACCCCAGTCCAACTCCGACGATGGTGCGAACCCGCTTCTTCGACGTACGGACCAAGGCCGTGAAGGCTCACAGCGGCCTGGCCATTCTCATTCGATTGGACTGAGACTGCCCGAAGGCATCTTTGGTCCAGGTGGCCGACATGCCGTCGACGGGCCTATGGGATTCCTCGGAGAATTGATGGAGTTTCTTCCGATCATGGGTCGGAACGGACAGCATGCTTTCCACCTACAGATCACAGGTCCTGGAGGCACCACCCGTGAAGCAAGAGATTTCGGTCCCATTCGAGGGCCCAGGAGCGAGCAAAGACGAGACGGACCAGCACAAGAACCCCAACATGCAGTTGCGTTCGCCATCGAGTCTACCATGGAGCGTTATCAAGAAGAGGCGCGAATGATCTTCGGGCCAGCCCATCCTGCCGAGGCCTCTAAGCTCTACAATGCCATCATGATCAAGCTTACTCCAGCCGCCATTGAACTCGAAAAGAAGGTTAAGGCAGAGGAAGCTGAGACCCAAAAGCGCATCCAGGAAGAACGCAAGAAGTTCGAGGAAGAGCAGCGTTTGGTCCGAGAGGCTAAGGAAGCTGAAGAGAAGGCACAGAGAGAGAAGAAAGAAGCCGAAGAACGCGAGGCGGCAGAAAGAGCTGCTTCAGAGGCTGCCGCTAACAACGCTGAAAGCGGACCTGCTGAGATTCAGGATGACAGCACTGCTATGGAAGGTGTCGAACAGACACGGCCTCGCCCAGAGCGTCCAGATGCCCAGGTCGAGATCGTGCCAGCATCTGATGAACCCCGTGTAATGACCATGATCAGAGGCGAGGAAGTCGACGTTACCGAGTTAGGCATTGACCCTGACTACCTCGCTGCCTTACCTGAAGAATTCAGGGAAGAGGTCATCGCTCAAACAGTCAGCACGAGGAGATCTCAAGCACGAGAAGAAGCCACAACTGGTGAATCAACCGAGGTCTTCCAAGAATTCCTTGATGCCCTTCCAGAGGAATTGCGTTTGGAAATTGCCCAGCAGGAACGTCAAGAGCAGCGCCGCCGGGCCCGCGAAGATCAAGGTCGCCAAGCGGCGCCTGCAGGGGGTCAGAATCCAGTTGAACCAGACATGGATACGGCAAGTATTCTTCTGACCTTCCCTCCAGCACTTCGGGAACAAGTCCTCATGGACCAGGGCGAGGACATCATGGACCAACTCCCACCCGAGATGGCAGCCCAGGCTCGAGCCCTGACGCAGCACAACCACTCGGTCATCACAGGAAGAAGCCCTCCAGGTGTCACCCGAGTGCCTCCACCTGGACCATCAGGCCAGGCAGCTGGGAACAAGGTTCAACGTCGAACAGTTGTTCAGATGCTCGATAAGGCTGGTGTCGCTACGTTGTTGCGCTTGATGTTTATTGCCCAGCAAGGGTCTATCCGGAACTACTTGTTCAGTGTCTTTGCAGATGTTTGCGAGAACCGACAAAACCGCTTGGAGGTTATCAGCACACTTCTTCAGATCCTGCAAGATGGCAGCACTGATATGAGTGCTGTCGAGCGAAGCTTCGGTCAGCTCTCACTGAAGGCTAGAAGGCCCAAGGACAAGGACCGGGAAGCAGATCAGAAGACCCCACAGACTCTCAAGAGGAGCCTAACGACTTTGACAACCCCTGGCAACACGCCACAGACAAACTCAGAAACCTCGCCGCTCCTGATCGTGCAGCAGTGCCTGGACCTTCTGGTGGATCTCAGCACGAAGAACCCGCATATCCCTTGGCTGTTCTTAACTGAGCATGAGATTTTTGGCTCAACTCTCAAGCGTTCACTCGGTCGCAAAGGAAAGGGCAAGGACTCCAAGGCGCACAAGTATGCAATCAACTCACTACTGTCTCTACTTGATCGTGACTTGGTTATGGAAAGCTCAGTGGTTATGACTCATCTTGCGGACTTGCTGAACCGTGTCACACTGCCTCTTCAAAATCTCGAACGACGCCGCAAGGAGGCCGATGAAGAGGACGAGAATAAGACAACCGAAGCCCCTGCTGAGCAGCCCGACGCCGCTAACTCCGCATTGGCTGCCAACATTAACGAATCGAACACTGCTGAAGCTGAGCCATCAGAGAATGCAGGTGGCGACGAGGATGGTAAAGCGGAAGAGAAGAAGGATTCTGCGCAGAAGAAAGTACGTCAACTGCAGCCACCGGTTATTCCTGCTCAGAATCTCACTCTGGCGGTGAGAATATTTGTGGCTCGGGAGTGCAGCTCCAAGACCTTCCAAAACACCATCTCCACGATAAAGAACCTCTCTGCTATCCCTGGAGCCAAGGCCATCTTCGGGCAAGAGCTTGTTCATCAGGCACGCCTTCTGAGCGAAAACATCGTGTCTGACTTGGATGACCTCCTGCCTCACATCGAAAAGGCGTCATCAGGGACGGAGATTCAAGGCGTTGCCCTAGCAAAGTTTTCTCCAGGGGCATCTGAGCAGAACAAACTTCTCCGTGTTCTGACAGCTCTGGACCATCTGTTCGACAACAAAAAGAAGACGGAAGAGTCTGAGTCAGCCAAGAACAAGGACGAAAGAGCAGATTTGGTTACGTCACTATACCACAACTCGACCTTCTCAGCTATGTGGGAGAAGCTGAGTGCTTGTTTGAGCGCTATCCGAAAGCGAGAAAACATGCTCAATGTGGCAACCATCCTTCTTCCCCTCATCGAATCAATGATGGTGGTTTGCAAGAATACAACGACGGGCGATGATCCTACCCAGAGCAAGGAGATGGCTATTTCAAGCCCTGCTCCTGAATCGCGCACGGCAAGTCTCTTCTTCAACTTCACCGAAGAACATCGGCGTATTCTCAACGAGCTTGTGCGAAACAACCCTAAGCTGATGTCGGGTACCTTTGCATTGCTGGTCAAAAATCCTAAGGTTCTCGAGTTTGATAACAAGCGCAACTACTTCAATCGAAGTGTCCACTCACGGTCAGGCAACAACCAAAGTCGCCCCTCGTACGCACCACTCCAACTCTCTGTTCGTCGCGAGCACGTCTTCCACGACTCCTTCAAGTCGCTGTACTTCAAATCGGGAGATGAGATGAAGTTCGGAAAGCTCAACATTCGATTCCATGGCGAGGAAGGTGTTGACGCTGGTGGTGTTACCCGCGAGTGGTTTCAGGTCCTCTCTCGACAGATGTTCGACGCCAACTACGTCCTATTCACACCTGTTTCCTCTGATCGTACTACTTTCCACCCAAACAAGCTCAGCGGTATCAACGATGAGCATTTGATGTTCTTCAAGTTCATTGGGCGTATCATCGGTAAGGCCCTATACGAGGGCCGGCTTCTCGACTGTTACTTTAGCCGGGCTGTCTACAAACGTATCCTCGGAAAGTCAGTCTCCGTCAAGGACATGGAATCGTTTGATCCTGACTACTACAAATCCCTTTGCTGGATGCTGGACAACGACATTACCGACATCATCACCGAGACATTCTCTGTCGAGGATGATGAGTTCGGCGTGACCAACGTGGTCGACTTGATTGACAATGGACGAGAGATTGCGGTGACTGAAGAGAACAAGCACGACTATGTCCGTCTTGTGGTAGAACACAAGCTGCTGTCTTCTGTTAAGGACCAGATGGAGAGCTTCCTTCGAGGCTTTCACGAGATCATTCCGTCAGAGTTGATTGCCATCTTCAATGAGCAGGAATTGGAGCTACTCATCTCGGGTCTTCCTGATATCGATGTCGACGATTGGAAGAGCAACACGGAATACCACAACTATAATCCGTCATCGCAGCAGATCCAATGGTTCTGGCGGGCACTCCGCTCATTTGACAAGGAGGAACGTGCCAAGCTGCTACAATTCGTCACCGGGACAAGCAAGGTCCCCCTCAACGGCTTCAAGGAACTGGAGGGTATGAACGGTGTCAATCGCTTCAACATCCACCGTGACTATGGCAATAAGGACCGACTACCCTCTTCGCACACCTGCTTTAACCGTAAGTTTCCCCCTTTGCTTAGCTATTGTATCAGTGAACTAACAGATTGGTAGAACTTGACCTCCCTGAGTATGAAAGCTACGATGCACTTCGCTCTCAAATCATGAAGGCTATCACGGCAGGAAGCGAGTATTTTGGCTTCGCTTAAATTCGCTGACCATTGCATGGCTGGCGCGGGTTGGGGGAGGGGGATTGATGGGATGGTTGGAGGAAAAGACGGCAATGGATGAGGTGTAGGGACGCAAGGCCAAGGGACTCGGTTTTCACCTTTACAGCCTTTTATTCTTGTTGCATGGATGGTACTGGTAGGGCTGCGTTTTCCGGGTTGCTTTTGGACGCGCTCTTTGCTGGCACCCATTTCTTTCTTCTTAGGCTACGCTTGGGAGAAGTGCAGGTCCCCCTTGCTAATGGGTCTGGGAGGCGGGAGGGGTCCGGAGGAGGCGAAGGATATTCAGCATCATGTGTACATCACAGTTTGCTGCGCTTATTAGAAAGGAAATAAATGAGGGCTACATATGAATATGTTCTCATGATGAGAGACTCGAGTGACAACTGACAAATCACGGACGACAGAAACTGTGGGGCGAAAAGTAGAGAATAACGTCCGAAACCTAAGAAATCCTCGGGACTAAGTGTTGGCGATACTTTAAGCTTGGAAACATCAGGTCATGGTCTATTCACAGCTGAAGCAGATAGGTTATAGATAAAAGCCCAGACGAATTTGACTGGCGTATGGCACGAGTGCATCAATGCATGTTCATTTTCCGAAATGCCTCTAATACATCCGTGTTGGACTTAAAACCAAGCCCGAGAATCCCCACTCCCAATGCATGCAAACCACAAGACCAAGGTATGATTCCCCTTTTTTCATTAAACGCCAGAACCTTACTTGCGCATGGAGCTTGCTCGTCGCTTGCGGGCATCGGCCTTCTGGGTCTTGGCCTCGGCAACGCGCTTGGCGAGGACCTGGGCGTACTCGTTCTAGAAGGCAGAATTGTTAGACAGGTTTTGATGGGGAACGCGGTAGCAACGTGGAAGACTTACGGCCTCGTCCTTGACCTTCTCGGCCTGGCGACGCTTGAGGGCAGCGCGGTGGCGCTTGTGCTGGAGGCGCTGGGGAGTAACCAGGCGCTGGATCTTGGGGGCCTTGGTGTAAGGAGACTTGCCCTCACCCTTGGGCTGGACCTCTCGTCGAATGACGTACTTGCGGACCTAGGTTCGCCAGTAAGATTAGTATTTAAATTTCGTGTTTGTAGTACTCATACCACTACCCCGAAGGATAGGGTCCTCTCACACTCTACCCAGACTGACAGTTTCTCCACTGCAGTCCTGGGTAGGCGATGATCGAGTATGGGCGCAGGAAGAAACATACATCGTCATCCTTGGTGAGGCCAAAGAACTTGCGGATCTTGGTGGCGCGCTTGGGGCCGAGGCGCTTGGGGTGGACGACATCGGTGAGACCGGGAATGTCGGCGTCGCCCTGCTTGACAACGCTGAGGGCAAGGACAGACAGGTCCATGCCGACGATGCAGCCACGGACAGACTTGCGCTTGCGCTCACCGGTGCGGCGGGGGCGGTAGCAGGAGTGGCCGTCGGCGAGGAGAAGACGGACACGGGTAGGGTGCATGACACCCTGCTTCATGGGGAAACCTTGCTTGTCGTTGCCGCCAGTAATGCGGAAGACGTAACCCTTGAACTCATCGCCAATGGAGTCACCAGGGACCTCAGCACCCATCTGTAGAAAAACACGTATGTTAGCTCGTTCGAACGGTTCGGATTTCGGAGACGGGAGGTGGTTCGGGGTCGACGTACGCGCTTCTCCATGAAGACACGGAGCTTGCGCTCATCCTCAATATCGATGAGCTTCTGGCTGCCATTGGCAGGGTAGGAAATGTTCAACTGTTTGCAGACGGATTAGCGAAAGTTCACGCCAGTTCAGCGCCGCGAAACTGAGCACGTAGAAACCGCGTAGAAGGCGGTTTGAATGCCTGCGATGCGTTCCATGCTGTGAGGATCGATTGGGACTGTTGACATACCTTCATCTTGCCAGTTGTGGTGGTGCAACTTTACTTGACCTGGCCTGCTTGAAGTTAGTGATGGTGGATGGAGGTTGCAAAATTTGGGCGAAATGGAGAAAGTGTGTGTCGCTAGGGCTGCTCCACGAGGTGAAATTGACCTGGCCAATGGTAGCGAAGGGGGTTTCTTGAACTCTCGGTGAAAGGATTTCCCGCTTCAGACCGCGCCTTCCCCACACAAAAAAAAAAACGTCAAAGCCTGTGTACAGTGCAAGGCGCGAAATATCACACTTTTCGCACGAGGCTCGTCTCCAAAGTACGTACTGTTGTATTCACCACGGATTAGTACTAGGCACTATTTTCCGGCACCCTTACCATCCATACTTACTCAGCACCATCAACATACATTTCTCTTTAACGAGGCTGTTCACTGGTTGATGGAATCTTGCATTTGATTCCGTTACAATCTCTTTGGCTCTCAAAATGTCTTCTGCTAAACTCTATCCTCCGAGCAAGAAGGCTCCCTCATCAACAAACCCGCTTCCGCAGCTCATCCAAACGCCCTCTGGCCTGGCTCTTGTAGAGCTCCAAGGAACAATCAATCTTCCCCAGGACGCGGATGGCGAAGAATTGAAAAACGTCGAAATTGGCAGGATCGACTTCCCTGATTATGTCCCGGATGCGATGGGCTCTGCATGGATGAACCGAGTCCATCTTTACATCGGACAACATCAGCGCTTGAACGGCGTGGTCAAGAAGTTGCCAAAGGCCATGGCGGTGGTGCAGCGCAGAGAGAACCAGGTGACGACAGGATCTGGTGGTAAAGTGACAGAGCAAGGCGAAAATCTCGAGGTGATTGAGATCGTCAAGTACAAGCTGATCTTCTCAAATCGGCCAGAGCCTGTGAATACTATCAACGCATCTTGATCATCTATGAGACGACTGTACACTGGATCCAAGTCGACCAACTCGCCGCCAGTTACTCAACTCACTCTACTGCTAGTCCTCTATGCCCAAGATGGAGCGGTTTGAAGACGGACAGTTGCCTTATCATCAAAGTGGTGACAAGCCCTGGAATTCCTTTTAGAGACAGCATCAAAGGAGCCGGTGGTAAATGTGATTCTCCCCCCTCCCTAGCTCTCCCAGCTCTCGGATAGGGAGGACGTTGACCCTTTTTCGTTTGACGAGGGTATTAGACCAGTCCGTCACTGTAGCCGCGTGCTTCTGGGGCGTTCAGGGGTTTACGCCGGGGAGTGCAGGTGGAGTTTGCAGCTGGGCAACCCTCCACGTCTCAGATTCCTCATATAAGTTAGCGGATTCCTGGGTTAGTTGTCTGAGGGGCTCTTTTACTTCTCTGCAAAAAGCCCTTTCCGTCTGCAGTTGCATGTAATATAGAGATGGAAGCGGCTGCTTCTCAAGCTCCCCCCCCTACCGAGTGGTGATAAGACCGGCCACATTGCATTTTTCATCGTGATGTTCGTTTCGTCATGCCATTTTATTCTTTGTTTTCCAATATGGACAGATATTCTCATCCCGACACTCCAATATCAGCCGGCTTCGTCCTGCCTAGCCCATCCTTTCCATAGTAATCCATGGGATACACACCCTTGCCCCAGTCCTCCTTGACCTCCAGGGCCACCAACGCCTCGTACGGCGTCAGAAGCGGCCGCGAGAAGGCATAGCCCCAGTCGATGCTCAGCCGCGGACATGCTACCTGCACCCAGCACTCGACATCGGCCATCAGCGCTAGCTTGCCGGGAAAGATCTCGCTCAGCAGCAGGTTGACGAACGGGATCCCACGCTCGCGCAGCCGCTGCTCGATGAGCCCCATCGTATGTGGGTTACCCTGACGGCCCAGCGCGCCCAGGATCAACCCCCACTTGCCCGCCGTCTTGGCCGTGCGGATGGCGGAGCGCCGGATAGACTGCATCTCGTCGTGGCCGTACGTCTCGCGAGTGAGCTTCCGTGAGTACGGGTCGTAGCGGTAGGCTGGGATGGACGGGTTGTGGATCATGATGCTCTCGAGGTGGAAGCGCCCGTCGCCCAGGTACAGGATCAGGTCGACCTGGTCGTCGTCCTTGAGACGTGGTGACGTGCAGCCTAGAATCTCGCCTTTGCTGAGGGGCGCAATCTGTGGGGAGAGAACCCGGAAACCGGCGCGCTCGAGGCTGCTCCGGACGCCGTGGATGGTGGCGTTGAACTGGATGGTACCCACGACGGCGATGGTCTTACCGCTGGCAAAGTTGCGCTCCAGCGAGGCGAGGAGATGCGAAGCGTCGATGCTAATGTCAACGAAGACGTAGAGCGTCTTGATCTTGGTCACATCGACGGGAATGAGACAACTATGGGCGTAGTGCACAAGCAGGTCGCAGCCGAGAGCCCGCGCTGTGTAGTCGTCGATGCAACAAGCACCGTATGTGACGTCGCCCATGATGAGCGTCTCGATGCCGGGGCAAAACTGAGTCAGGATATCGGAGACAGTGGTGGCGAAAAGGAGCAAACCCTCGGGCATCTGGAGGGCTACCTTCTTGGCCCCTGAGGTTCGAATGCGGTGGATCGTCTTGGGGATCTCGAAGCTGTAGTTGGCGGGCAGCAGCGCGATGGCAGCTTTGAGGTTGGGATCTTCGAGGATCTCCTTTGGCACCTGGTTCAATAGTCGAGGTGCTCGTCGTGGCTTCGCCGCTGGGGATATATGTAAGCCTGCATGCCTTTCTCTCTCACTCACTCTCACGGGATATGAGGAAGACGTACTCTGAACTGCACCGCTCTCCCCCGTGGCCGCCGTGCCTCCATTATTTGCCGCAGCCTCTGCGGCCGCCCTTCGTCCCACAAACCGCTTCTTGGGCTGCTTCACCGGCGTCTCTCCGTTCTGCGTCGTTGCTTGAGTCTCACTCACCGCGGGGTGACTCGCTTGAGCCACCAACTGAGCTTCTTCGATATCGGCTGCGATGCCTATATCGGTCTGGAGCCTGTCCTCCTCCATGATACGATCTAAGACTTTCAGTCGTATAGCTCAGAAAATCGTGGCTGTATGTCTTGTGCATCCGTTCATAGACTTTTTTTCTTGTCCTCCAAGCCGACGTTGCTTCTGGATATCAAAAAGCTAGGCGGCCATGTTTATGCCGAGTGTTTCGCACTGTGGTGGCCCGCTTTCAACATGAACGTCATCATTGGCTGACGGCAGGCTATTTCCATCTTCAAAGACCAAAGATATCTAACGGTTGTTCCAGAGCTTTAAGTTAAGCTACGTAGACTACATCTTCAACTTCACCCGGATCATAATTTGGAAACTTTTCTCTGACGGGAGTTCAATGGCATTAACTTGGCCTCCTACGTGCTTTGCTCTTGTGTTGCAGCCCATCACCAACGAGTCCTCCAACATGTAAACAATCCGTGCAAACAGTGCTTTCTCAACGAATCCTCCTTCAGTGCGCGCTCAAATTATACTATCTCTATCACAACGCCGACAACCTGGTAACTTATGCGTCAATCAGGTTCTCCTCCTGTTGCTGCTGATCCCGGGCCTCGGTGTCTGCTCGCGCCTTGCCCTTGGCCTTGGACTCCTTGGCAGCACGCTGGTAGAACTCATTGAGCACCTTGGCGGGGATACGGTTGAGCAGCTCCTTGGGGTAGATTCGGAGCAGGCTCCATGCGAGATCTAGCGATTCGTAAATGGTTCGCGACTCGTAGGGGCCCTGACTGATAAACTGGCGCTCAAACTTCTCCAAAAACTCCAGCGACAGCTTGTCCTCGCCGGACAAGGCCTCTTCACCGACGACAGCCTTCATCGCAGCGGCATCACGACCAATGGCATACTTGGCATAAAGCTGGTTGGACACATCACCGTGGTCCTTGCGGGTCATCCCCTCGCCAATGGCAGACTTCATGAGACGGGACAGCGATGGCAAGACGTTGATTGGGGGATAGATACCGCGGTTGTACAGGGCACGGTCGATGAAGACCTGACCCTCGGTAATGTAACCAGTCAAATCGGGAATCGGGTGGGTGATGTCATCGTTGGGCATGGTCAGAATAGGGATCTGAGTGATGGATCCGTTGCGACCCGCGACACGACCGGCTCGTTCGTAGATGGTGGACAAATCAGTGTACATGTAACCGGGGAAACCACGTCGACCGGGGACTTCTTCTCGGGCAGCGGAAACCTCTCGAAGAGCATCACAGTAAGCCGAAAGATCGGTAAGAATAACCAAGACGTGCTTTTCGAGCTGGTAGGCGTAGTATTCTGCGGTGGTGAGGGCGAGACGAGGAGTAATGATACGCTCGATGCTGGGTGAATGTCAGTCATGTATGCAGAAGAAAAGAGATCGGATTGGATGCGCGCACGTAGGATCGTTGGCAAGGTTGAGGAAGAGGGTGACACGCTCCAAGCTGCCGTTCTCCTCGAAATCGCGGGTGAAGAAACGGGCAGTCTCCAAGTTGACACCCATGGCACCGAAAACGATGGAGAAGTTCTCCTCGTGTCCATCGTGGACACCCTTGTTGGTGATGCCCTGCTTCTGAACCAAACCAGCCTGTCGACAGATCTGGGCGGCAATTTCGTTGTGGGGCAGACCGGCGGCAGAGAAGATGGGGATCTTCTGTCCTCGGGCAATCGAATTCATCGTGTCGATGGCGGAGATTCCGGTCGAGATCATCTCCTCGGGGTATTCCTATGGTCGTCAGAGGTGATTGAACCCAATCAAGGAGGCGAGGAAGCTTACACGAGAGTAAGGGTTGATAGGGCTGCCGTTGATGTCGAGGTAGTCTTCCGCGAGGACCTTGGGACCCTTGTCGATAGCTCGTCCGGAACCATCAAAGATACGGCCAAGCATGTCCTCGGACACACCGAGCTTCAAGCTCTGGCCGGTAAACTCGACTCGGGTCTATCGCTGTCTCAGCCGAATTGATCTCCCTCATGTACGCCGCATTGCCTACCTACCTTCTTGACATCGATACCAGTGGTGCCTTCGAAGACCTATTGGACTCGTCAATCGCCGTCGACAACATGATGCCGCGTGGGGGAATACCTGAACGACCGCTCGATCACCTATACTTCGCGGTCAGTATGCCTCAAGTCATTCGAACAGGGGGACTCCGGGAGCGACACTAACCTCGAGCTTCAAGGACCTGACCGGATCGTTCCGTGCCATCGGGAAGAGTGAGCGTGACGATCTCGTTGAACCGGGGGAATTTGACCTATGATTGTTAGACGTTTGATGGCACGACGGCAGCTGGATTGGCGGCAGGGACGGCCTCACATTCTCCAGGATGACGAGGGGGCCGTTGACGCCGCCGACGGTGTTGTACCGAATCCTGGGGATGACGGAGTACGACGACGACTCGCGCGGGTCTCCCATGATGGCGGTAGAGGAGCAGATGGGGAGGGCGAGGCGAGAGGCGGGCGAGGTGCGGAGGCAGCGAGAAGGGCGGGTTGGAGGACGGGGGTTGAAGAAGGGAGCTGACGGTGATGGGGAAACGAGAGGGCGCCTCAAGCTGGGATGAGGTTGGAGGAGGTTGAGCTTGCCTCACCAGGGTGGAGCCCTGCGCCAACCCAAGGACGACGCACGGCCGCCGATACGCAACACCAGTTCTTCCGTCCCTAAGGGTGACATCACATGACTAAGCGTACCCCTCTATCTGTCTACCTACCTTACCTACTAGGTCGCCAACTCGCTTACATGCAGTCAACACCTGAAGCGGAGCTATATCGAACTATCCTTCTCTTCAACTGCTTGAATTATCATGTGTTTTTTTGTATGCTTTTACAGTAGTTGTGACGGTTATTGCCTCAAGCTTCCAATGCCCAATGCGATGATCCACCCGACTCCTAGCTTATAGTTCAAGCTGCCTTGGCAGTAGTTCGAGCTCGAGCTCCCAGCACAGCTTTGCCCACGGTGCTCTCGTTGCTCTTTCCCAGCTCCTGCGTGATCCACGCTCCAATATCCGACATGGCATCCAGGTTGACGCCCGTGTCCATCCCCAATGTCTCCATAAAGTATACCATGTTCTCCGTCGCCACGTTGCCTGTTGCTCCGGGGCTGTAGGGGCACCCTCCAAGCCCGCCCACGCTGCTGTCAAATGTCCGGATCCCGTGCTCTAGCGACACCGCCGTGTTCACCAGGGCCTGTCCGTACGTATCGTGGAAGTGCATGGCAATATCCTCCGTCCTAATGCCAGCCGAGACCATGCACTTGAGCAGAGCGCTCGTCCGTGGCGCCGTGCCCATGCCTGTCGTGTCGCCCAGCGAGATCTCATCTGCACCAGACTCCAACAAGTCCGTCGCAATCTCGGCTACCCTGTGTGGGTCAACGTCGAATCCCTCAAAGGGACAGCCGAGAACAACAGAGATGTATGCACGAACCCGGAGACCGAGTGCCTTGGACTCCTGAATGACCACCTTGAATCGCTCCAATGATGTCTGAATGTCGCAGTTTAGATTCTTCTGTGAGAAGGTCTCGGTAGCAGCTGCGAATACAGCAACCTCGACGCTTGGCTTCGACACTGCTTCGACCGCGTTCGCGGGATCCATCTGAGTTGCAAAGGCGCTAGGGTTCTGGGCCAAGAGCTTCGCGGCGTTGTGTAGACCTTTAATGTTGGGGGCCAGGAAAGAATACGATATCGGGACCTGGGACGAAACCTTTTGCTGAAGGATGTGCTCAAGAATCTCACTGGAGTTGGCCATCTGGTCAAGAAGCTATTAGACAGACGGACGAGCGATCAGAAGGGTAGCATCCTGCAAACGTACCTGAGGGACCCATTTTGGAGACACAAAGGATCCAGCCTCAATCGTTGATATTCCCGTCCGAGCCAACCGCTCAATCAACTCGATCTTGGTCGCAAGTGGAATCGTTTTCTTCTCGTTCTGGAGGCCATCTCGGGGTCCGACCTCGACAAGCTTAACACGGTTGTCATACGATGGAGCACTAGCGGTCGCAAAGCCTCTCTGCCAGCGGAGCTGCGACCGCCGACAAGCTCTGCAAATGCCCGATCGAAGGAGGCTCATGATGAAATTCGTCGTTCAGTCTCGGTTTAGCTGAGGTTGTCAATGGGAAGAGAGTGGGAGGGGGAACGGGAACGGGAATGAGAGTGGCTCGGGCGACGCCGACGTCACCCGCGTACAATCGGCTCCAGCAATTGGGCCGAGCTCACTTCCGGTCGGTACCAGCTGGCCAATGTTTACCCTGGCCACCGTCTCCCCGCAACTGATTGGCATTGTTTGTGTACTTACGAGCGAAGGTACAATTGCATCACGTAATGCTACAGCTTGTAACGGCCCAAGAAAATTACAGACCTCACTGCAAACCATGTAGACAGAAACAGCGTTTGCCATCTACAGATTGGGTCTTTTGACATTAAAAACTCGTTTTGGCTTTTGACCTTTAAAAAAAAATACACCTTCTCTATGGACGAGAGGGGCTAAACCGGTAACAGAACGGTAATCCAGTGTTTCCATACGCAAACCGTCTAGTACTCAGCATCAAGCTCCTCCTCACCCATGGAGTCGGTAGCAACCTCCTCGTAATCACGCTCCAGAGCAGCCAGATCCTCACGGGCCTCGGAGAATTCACCCTCTTCCATACCCTCACCAACATACCAGTGAACGAAGGCACGCTTGGAGTGCATGAGATCGAACTTCACGGACAGGGAAGACCAGGCCTCAGCAATGGCAGTGGTGTTGGAAAGCATGCAACTAGTAGCTTATTAGACATGTCATCTGATTCACAGAGGAGAGATGTCAACTTACACAGCGCGGCTGACCTTAGCCAGATCACCGTTAGGAACGTTCTCAGGAGCCTGGTAGCAGATACCAAGCTTGAAGCCAGTGGGACACCAGTCGACGAACTGGATGGTGCGCTTGGTCTTGAGGGTGCCGACGGCGGCATGGGCGTCGTTGGGGACGACATCACCACGGTACAGCAGGCAAGTGGCCATGTACTTTCCGTTGCGGGGGTCACACTTGACCATCTGGTTGTTGGGCTCGAAGCAAGACATGGTCATCTCCTGGACAGAGTTGGCCTCGTGAGCAGCCTTGGCAGCCGAAATGACGGGAGAGTAGGCGACCAGAGGGAAGTGAATTCGAGGGTAGGGGACAAGGTTGGTCTGGAACTCGTTCAGGTCAACGTTGAGGGAGCCGTCGAATCGCAGCGAAGCGGTGATGGAAGAAACGACTAGAGAGGATATTAGCTTGGTTGTCGCGTTTCATGCTTTACATGTAAAATCGTACCCTGGGCAATCAGGCGGTTCAGGTTCTCGTAGTTGGGGCGCTCGAGGCCGAGATTGCGACGGCAGATGTCGTAGATGGCCTCGTTGTCAACCATGAAGGAGCAGTCGGAGTGCTCGAGGGTGGTGTGGGTGGTGAGGATGGAGTTGTAGGGCTCAACAACGGAGGTAGCAGTCTGGGGAGCGGGATAGACACAGAACTCCAGCTTGCTCTTCTTGCCGTAGTCGACGGAGAGACGCTCCATAAGGAGAGCACCGAAACCAGAGCCGGTACCACCACCGAAGGAGTGGAAGACGAGGAAACCCTGGAGACCAACACAGTTGTCGGCAACACGACGGATCTTGTCAAGCACGCCATCAATGAGCTCCTTGCCGACGGTGTAGTGGCCACGAGCGTAGTTGTTGGAAGCATCCTCCTTGCCAGTGATCATCATCTCAGGGTGGAAGAGGTTCCGGTAGGGACCAGTTCGGACCTCGTCGACAACGTTGGGCTCGAGATCGCAGTAGATGGTACGGGGGACATATTTGCCCTGGCCTAGAAACAGGGGCGGTCAGATGGGGAGATTCTGTGGTCGTCAGGGACGGGATCGAATCCATACCAGTCTCGGAGAAGAAAGTGCTGAAGCCCTGATCGGGATCCTGAGCCTTGCGCTCCTCAGTGAGGTAACCATCGGGCTATATGTTGGAAGCCGTCAGTCAGTATTGGGCGAGGGTAGTGTTGTCAACAAAGGGGGAGTGCTAGTGTACCTGGATACCGTGCTCGAGGCAGTAGAGCTGTAGGGGAGGCGTTAGCAACCATGTCTCGCGAGAAGATCTGGTGAAAGGAAGTTTACTTACCTCCCAGCAGGAGTTGGCAATCTGGCAACCGGCCTGGCCGACTGTAGTTGACGGGTTAGCACGCCACGAGGGTTTCGAGCAGGATGCGGTGAAGACGCGTGTCGGTGTCGGTATCGGGGGAGCTTACCGTTGATGCTAATGACCTCACGCATGGCTGCGGGCAGGTAGATGTAATGAGGATTAAGTGTTGAAGGATAGAGAGGAAGGGAGTTCACGAAGAACACCAAAGACGCAGGCGGCAAGACAGGCCAGACAAGGCTTTTACGAACGGAGACTCGGGAGCGGGAGGATGTGAGCGAAGACAAGGACGTGCAGTTTGGTTTGGCGATGGGGGGGAAAGAAAATAGGTGGGGGAAATTTGGCAGACAGGGGAGGCTTGCCCGACCTGGGATTTGTTGATTTGAGGCGTGTCTGGGTGACTGGAAGGGGGCAAGCGCGTTCGGCCTGGTCACTGGTGAGCTTCTGGGCTTTGCGGGCCACTGCGCTGCGGGCCACCCGACAGGTGCAACGCAGGTGCTCTGCTGAGGTGGCCACTGCTGGCCTGTGCTGGCCGCTGCTCAAGTGCTGGCTCCCGGTGGACTCCCTGCTGGCCGCTGCTCAAGTGCTGGCTCCCGGTGGACTCCCTGCTGGCTCTAGCGGGCTTCCCACTGGCTCTCAGTGGCCCCCCCCCCCGCTGGTCGCCCCCCCGAGCCAAAGTGGCTCCCAGGTCCTGCCCGCTTCACCGCTCCAGCCAACAAGCGGCTGTCACAGCAGCCCGTCCGCAAATTATATGGCCGGGTCCGCCCCTTGGCCCTTGGCCACGGCACAGGCTCCCATCCCTTTTGGTGACGATCCATGGAACCATGTTTATCAGACGACTCTCAGGCTTCTGTTGTGCGTGGTGCCCTCAGCAGATGATAGATGATAGGTACGGCAAATTCGGACATATAATGCTATATACGAATAGTACAGATACTTAGGTGGTCTACCTACTATTAGATACCTAAGGTAAGTAACTGAAAAATTTGGCAGTAGGTTGGAACTGGTGGACGATAGCGTGCGTGCTGCTATCCCTTTGACTGAAGAGAGAGAAAGACAAGGTACATAGGGCTCCACCTATTTTATATGGTGCCAGAAGTCACGGCTCTTAGAGATCTACATCACGGTACACAAAATTCCCTGGAGCCACATAGCTTTAGAAGTCAATCAGTGTACCGCTGATCTCCCGGGCCTCTGTGGGCGCTATGGGTCAAGTGTTGCCTTACCACAGTCAAAGGGATAGCCGAGATCATTCCTGGTGTCCCAGAGGCCCCGGCACTTTCGTCTCTAAACGAGTCCCCCACCATTAACGAGATTGTAATGCCGCATGTTGATCTCATATGAGATGAAAGCACAAAAGAAAAACCGGTAGGCCTCTCCCTGGTAATTAACTGAATTCACAGCTTCTCAGCCGGCATGAAGATCATCAAATCAAGCCGTGGCTTTTCCACCCGCTCCCCAAGACCCTTTTTCCCTGAATCCTACCCACATGGCAGCAAATAGGCCATTACTAAACCTCACCCTTGCTCATCAAGCTGTTTCTCAACCACTTATCATCCAGCCCATGCCCACATTTCCAACCTCTGGCCTCCGCCCCTTGTTGCTGGCTGTGCAATGTACTTACCCGTCCCCGTCGTTCCTTTTTGCCTCGCGCTCCTTGCCATCTGGTAGCATGTGCAGTGGATTAATTTCGAAAAGGCCAGCGTCCCGAGCGAATAACGTTACTACCTCTTGCGTTCGTGCCAAGATGGATCTGCTCGGGTTCTATGGTCAAGCTCATGCCTAAGGCAAACTCACTGTCCACCCGCCCGTCCTCCCCGCGCCGCTATCGTTGTGGCTTTTGTCTGGCTGGGTGGTCTGTGGTTTTCAGGTATTTGGGTCCGTACAGTGCGCAGTCCTTTTTGTTGTCAAATGTGCCCAATAATGCAGGTACATGCTCCGTACGTAGCACAGTATTCGTACCTAATGCCGATCCTAACATTTCTCACCCATCGGCGTCGGATGTCAAGCTGCCCCAAGCTCTTCCAGGACAACTTCTGGCAGCTGGCTGCCCCTGGCATGAAGCGGGCGGGCATGAGCATGAGCCTCATCCCGCGCTCAAACATCTGCAGCCACCACAGCCATCCCCACACCAGCCACAAGGCCCCACATGTACCAAAGTACCTCCTCAAGACACGAACCTCAACATCATCGTGACACTCACACACAGGCAGGCAACTAAATTGATGCCTCCATCACCCCATCAATCATGATCCTGCTCCCTTCACCACTATTGCCTGTTGCGGCTCTGCTCTTCGCCACAGTCCTGCCCGTGGCTGCAAACACCGAAAAGGCAATCTTCACAGCCCCGGGCACTGTGAACATCCCCCTGATCAAACCTTCCCTTGATGATCTCAACCTCCATACTCTCACTCCTGACGCTTGGTCAATCCGGGCCAATCTGACCCGTGTCTTCCCTGTAGAGCCTGGCAACGCTGCTACGGGGGCGGCTACCTGGTTATTGTTAGATCGTCTCACCCCTGGCCAACGATATGAGATCCGTGTTTGTTGGGCAGCCATTGTGAGTATATTGGTGCCTATATCTGATGTTGAGGGAGCGAAAGCTAATCTCACACGATCTTTAAGCAACCCACGGGCTTTTCACTGTCCATCCACGAACTGGAGGCTGTCTGGGATACTCCGGAGCTCATCCAGTCACTCGCAGAGTACTCCAACTCGCGTCAACTTAGCTCCGAAGGTGGTGAAGAGCAACAGTTGCATGACTATCAACCCGAACAAGGAGAGCGCCAATCCTCTGTTCTGTTGCTCCAAGTACGGGCGTCTGCCGATTACTTCACCGACGATGCAGTGCTCATGAAGGATCCCCCTCCTGTCCTAGCCGATCTGATTTTAGACCCCTACGTGTATAATGTCGTCCCCCGTTCTCTTATACCAACGGCTGCATACCTCGTGTTCGTAGGGCTGGTCGCTTGGTTCGTGGCTCGGCCTATTGCTTCCAAGCTGCAGTCCATTGCTGTCACCACCGAGACTGCAACAAAGAAGCAAAACTAGAAACAGGGCTTCTTCGTATACTCAAGCCGCTATAGCGGGATTCCCAAATACAAGCGGGTTCGGTAGATGCATTCTACTATCTATGTCCATCATCACCATCGTCATCATCATCGTCATCTTTGTCTTCTTCTTTCTTCTTCTTCTTCGGAACTTGAGTTGTTGTTACTCTCATCCTTGACAGCCCTCGGGTCCTCACATATCTAAACCCTTGGCTGGTTTCCGGTAGTCCAGCCCTTCCTCACTTTGTTATTCCAGCCCATTGGTTATTTTGCGATCTGAGCGGCTTCGAAGTACTCGGCTGAACATGTTTCTCACCAGCCGGTATCTGGCTGGCGGGTTAAGGGGCGCAAACAAGAAAAACGGACAGTAATGCAATTTGTTGCTAGATCCGGTTCACACAAACACCTCAGTAAGGTGCCCCGTACTGCTGTCCTTGCTGGGGATAGCTTCCATGTGGGATCTGGGGAGGTGCTCCCTCGTGGTGCTGCTGACCACCGTACTGAGACTGGCCACTGGGAGTTCCATTATACGAGGGAGCATACCCACCGCTGGTGGGAGGAGGAGGGAAGTATTGATTGCCACCTGTGGGAGGTGCGGCAAAGGATTGTTGGTGTTGGCCGTACTGGTCATGGCCTCCGTGACCACCAGCGGGGGGCGAACCGTGAGGGTAGGACTGGCCGTACGATTGATGCTGAGGCGGCTGACCTGCGGGAGGAGGAGGATACTGGCCATGCTGGACTTGACCATGCTGAGGCTGAACGTGCTGGGGTTGGCCATGCTGGATCTGTTGCTGGGGCGGACCGCCAGTTGGAGGAGGGGGGAAGGAGTTTTGCGATCCATACTGCTGATTCGAACCGTACGGAGAAGTCGAGCCGTAGGAGGGGTTAGAGCCATGAGACTGGTGCGAGACGGGCTGCTGTGGGTGGGAGCTCTGTTGTTGATGGGAGACCTGCTGTTGATGGGAGACCTGTTGCTGGTGCTGTTGGATATGCCCCTGTTGGCCTTGCTGGTGATGGTTGTTCGGGGAGGGCGAGCCGTATGATTGCGATCCGCTCGTAGGCGTCGACGTAGGCTTCCCAGACGAGCCCGGAGGGTGATATGTGGGAGCCTCGCCTGAGTAGCTTGCGCTTTGGCCCTGGCCCTGGCTCGAGTGGGAGTAGCCGAAGTTCTGGTTCTAAATTGGAGCAACCAGTCAGTCAGTCAGTTTCCATCTTCACCAACGACTTTTTCGAGGAACACAGGTTATACATACGCCGCTGCTGGGCTTCCCACCAAACATGTGGGCAACACCGCCCATGACGGAGCCGGCTAGGCCCCCCTGCTGATGATGCGACCCACTGGAGGACTGGCTGCCATGATAATTCTGCGGGGGCGGGGGCTTCTCCGAGGAGGAGGTCGCCGACGACATGAAGCTGGATGCCAACTGTCCCACGAGCTTGCCAGCCGGGTTCTTGCCGCCTCCACTGCCGCCGCTGCCGTGGCTCCCACCGCCACCACCGAGGAATTGGCTTGCCAGGCCGCCGAGGTTACCCAGCGGGTTGGAGTTGTTGCTGCTGCCGTGGCTCGAGCTCTTGCCGCCGCCGAGAAGTGCGTTCATGGCCATAGTCTAGAGATAGACATCCGTAACCGCACCGGTCAGCCAAAAGATGATCTCGCAACCATTGAGAGTTCCCCAAGTAGAACAAAGTAGAACTTACACCGAGACCACGATCCCCTGTGGGGCCGTCCGCGCCCCTAGTCCCGTCGGGCAAGATGGGCTCCATGGTGCCGTCGGCATGGCGAACCGTCTGAGACCCATCGGGATGGGTGATGAGCTCGGGCTGGGGCGGGGTGCCGTAGGGATGCTCGACGGTCTGGGCCGGAGTGTTGCCCGTCTGGACGGGCTCGGTGGGCGTATCCCACTGGGAGACACCGGTCGACAGCTGCACGAAGTAGTACTTCTTGCTGGAGCCATCCCATTGCGCAATCCAGCCGGCGGGCAGCGGAGGCGGGGCGAAGGTAGGACCGTCGGCCGCGGGGGACGTAGGTCCTGCCATGGCGTTTCGGAGGATCGAGAGTTCCGATCAGGGACCGGACGAGGGAGAGCGGAGAGAGACGAGGGCGATGTGAGGTTTGCTTGTCGGAGAGAAGGGGCGGGACGCGATGCGATGCGATGCGATACGGGCGGGATCGTCACAGGCAGGAGACCAGAGATAACGTGTTTCAGGAGGGCAGCAAGAAGGGACCAAAAGAGGAGAGGGGTCGACGGGGGACGGTCCGTCAGAGAGCGAGAATCGCTGCAGTCATGAGGTGAGGTGGTTCGCGTTGCTGGGCTGGTGGAGGTTATAAGGCCAAGGTGGGTGGAGGGCTGGAACGGGAACCCCCCCTTCCACGACTTCCCCCTCCTAACGTTAGAGGCTACGGCGGGCATTCTCCTAAGTACGGAAGAGGGGGCATTGGAGGTCAGTCACCCTTCCCCCCACTCACCACCCAACACCCAAGGAAAAAGCGACGACCGCCCAAACGCCGCCCAAGACCCAGACCCAGACCCAGACCCAAAGCCGCAGTGGGATGGATGGAGAGCTTGTGGCCGTGTTGGGCGTGCGGCCGGCCGGCGGTCAAATGATGGATTAGCGCTTGCGGCCCTCTCTCTCCAGGGCTGATAGAGACACAGAAAGCAGGCTAGGCGCTTTCGGGCCAGTGTGCGCCCCTCCGTCCCCTCAGGCCGCGCGCAGACTGGGCACAGAGAGCAGACCGGACCCCTAGGGTTTTTTTTTTTTGGCTTCGGGCACAGCCCCGCACTCGCTGCTGAAGACTTGCGTGGAACAACTGGAAACCCGCTTCCCGCTCGCGGCTTTCTGTGTAACGTGTACAGTCTGCGCACCGTGTGAGTCTTAGCTGCCCGGCTGCCCAACTGGCCCCGCAACCTGCGTGGCAATTACCGCGAGTCTGGCCGTATCCGCACTGTCGGTCTCGCCGTTCGCGTCAGGAATGAGCCACAGTAACGTAACGCAACGCAGCGCGCCGCCCCTTCCGACTACAAACTGTGTTCTTCTCCCGCTTCAATACGGATGGGCTGCCTCATCTTACGCATTTCACCGCCCTTGTCTCCGTGTCTTTGTGTCTCCTTGTCCCCTGTTTGTCCCCTGTCATCGTTGTCTGGCCGCATCTTGGATCTTTGTCAGTCATCTTGTATGCTCAAAGGGAGGGGGTCCTGTGTCACCCACCCACTGATGCCGAGTGACTCACGTGCCATTGCGACTTCAACTACAAGTCCACCATGATAATAACGTCAGTAAAACGGTCAATCATGGTTGGACGAGCCGGACACCCGTAACGAATTCACTGGGTGTCATTTTCACATGGTTTAGGCTCGTCACTTGTCCAGTTTCAAGTTTCAATAGTAGGTTAACAGAGTAGGTTCAAGTGCATCACATTTACACAACACAAGTGGGACGAGCGTCTCTACTAGACACTTTTCGTGTGAATTCTTCCATAAGTTTCATTTCCTATGGATCTCTGTGTACTTCCTGATCATGCCTTCATTTACAATGCCAAAAGAAAGAGAGAGAAAAAGCAAACTCCTAATATCCCCGGGTGTTTTCCCAGACCGTTGTCATCAAAGTTACACTATGTACTTTGAATGAAGGTTGTTGACCCCCATTGGCCAGTGCCTCCATCCCGAATTCCCATCCTATGTTCGGTCAGAAGTCGGCCTCGAAAGACCTGTGAGTCCAGAGTTTAGACTCGAGCCTCAACGCGAGCGCGGAAGCGGCGAAAGGACTGTCGCTTGCCGCTCATAGCGAGAGACGAGCTCTGGCCGCTCTCACAGGTGGTGCCCTCGGCCACAGCCATGAGGACCGACCACACGCCCGAGGCGCAGCGTTGGAACTGGGAACCGCCAACGCAGTTCCACTGGCCCTCGGTGGAGCAGGCCGAGCCGGCGGTCTGGGCGCCGCTGCTGGAGCCGTCGCCGCTGCCCGAGGTGGGAGTGGCAGCCGGAGCAGATATGGGAGTCGTGGCAGAGGCAGGCGGGGCAGAGTTGCCAGCGCTCTTGGTGACAGTGACGAGAGTGCTCGCGATGGTCGTGGGAACAGCAACATCCGTGGAGGCAGCAACGCTTGTAGGAGCAGCAGCAGTTCCGTCGGCAGGGTCAGAGACCGTAATGAAGACACCACCAGGGCTAGAAACAGGCGAGTTAGACATGATGCTTGAAGCAGGGGCTGAGGGTGGTACATACATGCTCGGTTCGGCACCATCAGCGGGAGCAGAGTTGCTCGCAGCGGGCTGGCTGTAGGTCGCGGCAGCAGTGGTAGGGGCAGCAGGAGTAGTGTTGCCGCTACCGCCGTCGCCGCCGCTGGAGCCGTCATCGCCCCCGCTGGAACCACTACCACTGGCACAGCTACCCACGGGAGGGGCGGTGTTGCTGGAGTCATCCGAGACCTCGTCACCAGGATCGGGGAAGGCAAGGTCGGAAGACTCCTTGGTGCTGCAGCCGTTACCGACGTTGGCAACGAACATCTCGGGGCGGCTGCTGAGAGCCGAGGCGCGCTTAGCAGAACCTCCAGTGATGTCAACGGCGGCACAGTTCATGTACATCTCGCGGTTGCCGATCTGGTTGAACCAGGTCCAGGCGAAGACGGCCTCGCCCGAAGGAGTGTCGGTAGGGATGGTGAAGTCGAAGGACGAGGTGCCGGCGGCGGGACAGTTGCCGACGTATGAGTGGATGACCTTCCAGGTGGTGCCCTTGTCGAAGGAGAGCGAGGCCTGGCAGCTGCCGCCGCCGTGGTTGGCGCCTCCGGTGATGGTCATGTTGTACGTCTCGCCGGGCTTGAAGCTGGCGGTGGCTTTGCCGGCGTCGGTGCCGAGGAGGCTCTGGTAGCCCTTGCAGGGGAAGTTGCCACCGCTGGCCTCGAGGGGAGCAGTCATGCTGTAGTCAACGTCGCTGCCCGCAAAGGGGTTGGCCTTTGACTTGAAGGGAGGGGGGAAGATCATCTCCATGTGTGCCTGGGCAATGCCGGCAAACCCGAAGGCGAGAGCGATGGACTGGAAGACCTTCATTGTGATGGATTGTGGTTGTTGAAGAAAGATGAAGAAGGAAGAAAGAAAGGCTCGTCACGTCACGTCCGTCAAGGAAGTGTTATGAAGAGGGTATCTGGAAAGAAGAGAAGCGGTTTGCGGAAGGCAAGTTGTCGCGTCGTTGATTGGTCAAAGGGTTGGGTTGATTGGCTTGTTGTGTCGAAAAGAACCCGGTTTGCAGAGGTGATTCAGGAGTTTTATATCGAGCCCGGCTCGAGAAGCGAATGTGCCAGCGGCTAGTGTTCAGCTGAACGAATTCTGAGTTGGGAGTGAAAGTGAATGAACGGAGCCAACGTGGGGCGTGTGAATGGTGTTCTTCTCGCGAAGGTGGTCACGAGTGGGTATTGTGTGTTATTGTGTTCCGCAGGAACAGAAAGGACTGTGTTGCTTTGTGCGGGTTTCCCCAATGAATGCGAGGCGAGACAAGGATGCCTGAACAGCGAAAGAGAGCGAGCGCTGCAGAACAGGAAGTCAAGAGCCGAGAGAAGGTGTGCGCGTGTGGTGGCACAAAGCGAAGAAGGAGGGAGGTTTGTTAAAAAGGTTTCGGGGACGAGGGTCGGAAGTTCAAAAGTCGGCGTTGTCAAGAATGCGAGTCCAGGAAGCCCAGCCCCGAGAACAAACGTACAGAACAAGGTTTTTTGGCGGTTGTGGTTTGTGTCTGGCACGTAGAAGAAGAAGATTGTTGGGGAAAAAGGGAGTGTATGCTGGCCGCCGGGGCAGAAGCAGAAAGAAAACAGAGACCTAGGTGAAAGAGGTGGAAGAAATTCCTGAGCGGTGCTGGGGAGAGAGGTCGGGGAGTGGAGGAGCAGGCCGGGCGTCTTTTGTACTCGGGCCGCCGGTGAGGTGTGGACGGACGTTGGCAACGTCAACTGCAATGCCCCGGTCTACGACTTCTTTGAGCCGAGCCGGGATGATCGACAGGAGGGAGGCAGCTGGCAGCAAGCATGCAAGATCGGCCTTGCCATGGCCAGGACCTATCCCCAGTCTTCTCTCCACTAGATGGACGGATTGGCTAACTACCTACTAGTAGGTAGACAGCACAGACAGGGTTGGACAGGAGGGCGCATAACCCATTCGCCTCTGTATCTCCCTCCCTCTCTGTAGACTGTTTCTCTCTCCATATTTTTTCTCGACCTTTGGGAACCATGTAAGTGCGTGGGTGGGTGTGTCTTTGTGCGTGTGCGCGCTTGTGTTGCAGACACCCACCACCACTCAAACACGCCCCCCCTCCCCCATCCTGCTATACCCTCTTCTCACCCCTTGTTGATCTGCCCTTGTCTGTTCGTCCCTTGTCTCTTTGGGCATTTCCATTTTGCCCGAGTCTGGAATGCTGTCTTTGTTGGCATTGCCACCAACGTACCTATCTATCCAAGTATGTCTTGCCTTGTCTAGGCTCCAACAACTGTCTTGGCCGTCAGCTCTCACCAGCGAGACAACCCCTCGCACGTAAAAAGTCCAGGGTGCCCTAGGAGTAACCCTGAAGTTCCAGACTTAGATCACTTATGCTGTGCGTCACTGTCGGTGATTCCTGGTTTATTCCCGTTGCTGGCTCTCATGCTTCGCTGCGCGTCTGAGTGCGTGCTGATGTGGTCCGCTCACTCAACACCCCCACCCCGGTCTTTCTCTCTTCCCCCGGAGCCTTGCTGCATAAACCCGGCGCCTAGGCAAACCTCTCCCGACAACCAGACTGCACTGCTTTTTGTCTGCCCTTCCTTTAACGCCGCGCTGCTAGGGCGCATTCTGGCCTCCATAGGGTCTCCGGGGGTCTAAGCCGAGGCGCTGGGGCCAAACTCGAAACCGATCTTCGCGGACCCCTTCCCCACACACACACACACGCGCTCGCACGCAAGGAACGAGGACACAACTGACATGCCTTCATCCAGGATCCAGGTACCGAGGCTACCTACCTACTCTGTACGGACTCGCCAGACACACACCCCTTAGACCTCTAGTTTCGTCTCGAATTTTTTTTTGTTTTTCGGATTGCACGAGTTGGTCCATGTGCCTCGGTCGTTCTCTAAACCGGGGCTTTTTTTCCTCTTTCCGTCCTCGCTTCTTTTATCTTTGCACTTCCCTTTTCCATTGAGAAAGTGTTTGTCATGGGAACACAAAGGTGACGTGGAAATGTGAAGGGCCGTCGGTCAATTGCCGGGTGTGTGTTTCGCTTCCAACAAGAGTCTCAAGCGATGAATAGCGTGTGTCGTCGTCAATTGCAACGAGCGAATGAATAGGAGCCAGAACGAGTCAAATGGTGACCCATCCGGTGACCGTTGAAAAGGCCGTCACCTCGCTCGTCACGGGTGTAAGTGCTCGCGGCTCTGGGACTGGCCAGCTGGCGCCCTCCTGTACCACCGTAGGGAAGGAAAAGAATTCCGGGACGAGGGGCAGGGGCAGGGGCCGTCGTCGTCGCCGTGACGGGCAAGAGGCAGCATGGCCAATCACGGCTCCCAGCAGCCATGGCAGTTGAAACGCCACCCGCGTTGGCCTGAGCATGATTGGTCTGGTACCTGAGTGAAACGCGATCGGAGGGGCAAGTGCAAGGGACAGGGGGCTACGAGAGAGCGAGTGGCAAGTGCGAGCGCGGTCCATGCTCCACGCCAAAGGGCAAAGGCCAGGCAGGACCTCCCTCAGGAGACAATGCAAGCATCTTCGAAAAGACAGGGGACCAGCCACCCACCGAGCAAGAGTGACAGCGACAATCCGTGCTAGCGGCGGACACAGAAGCCCAGAATGGCCTAAAAAAGAGGCCTCAGGGGAGGGGAGGGGTTTGTTACAAGGGGGGAGAAGCATTGAAGTCAGGAATCGAAAAGAGGGAGAGGGAGAGGGAGAGAAAGAGAGAAGGATGACAATGGCGGTTTGGTTCGTATCTGCACGATTTCTCATGTTCCAAGTTAGCAGTAATATTGACTTCCATATATACAGCAGATGCTATGTTTGGCAGTTGGCAACGTCTGAAAATGGATCAGGCTGGGTACAGGCCGGTTGCTAGTCGGTCGATGTGTGTTTATGTGTTAGAGACGGGTGGGTTAGTGAAGAGGCTGTCGGGACATTTGCTCTCGCTGGCATTCGTTGAGGTGGCATGGATGCGATGGACTCGCGGAGAACGGTATCACATGCAAGGAATGAGTCTTGTGAGCTCTGGACTAGCCCTCAGCCTCTGAGTAAGTATTCAGCCTCATCCGTAGTGTCCGTGCAGCAATGCAGTGCGGGTTTGCATCTCCACTTGACAACCCGACGATCCAGCCATGCACTGGTTTGCATTACTCAACCCAGGTTTCCGTCTTGTGCCTCTTCCTTCCATTTTCAGTCAAGTTTTTTTTTACTGGGTCTTTGATCAAATGTTACTATGAGTCGTGAGTCGTGAGTGTCCGACAGACAGATCCCCCGATTCAGGATCCTTCCGATACAAATCCTTTCGAGTCTTCGGTCCTCCACCTCTAAGAAGGTGCGGTGTAGCTGTCTCGCCTCCCTGAACGTCACCTGCCTTGCCCTGAGGCCCAGACCCTACCGTTATTTCCCCTCACCATTGCCAATCCTCCTTGCTAGTTTCGCCGTCCCCAGTGCACCGTCCACCGTCGCCTATTGAGAGACCCCTGGCAATCCATCCAGCAAATCATCAGGTCTCTCGGCCATGCCCGTTCCGCGACTGCGCCTCGGTGCCGTGCCTATTCACGACAGCCTGCGCCACTGTTCGTGTCCATGCGAGCAAGCTTCTTGGCCGGAAGAGAACCGAGGCAGGGCTGCCCCCCTGCAGTAGCGATGTGACGTCCTCAGAACCCTTCTGTGGTCTAAATGTTCCGGCCCGAGGGCATTGGCACCGGATCATCTACTCTGTACTAGACTACGTAGATCGACCTGCCTATCAATGCCGTGCTGTGCTCCAGTGATTACTTGCTTGTGTTTCTACTGTTGTGCATATTCCCGTACCTCATCTGCCGCCAAGAAATATGCCACCCGCGCGTGTAAGCAAGGCACCCTCCGATTCCAGGCTAATAAAGCATACGATCTCCAACCAGCACCATCGAGATCTGGACTTCCCAATTCAGGCAAATCACAGGTAACACAATGTTCAAAGAAAGCGCACGCTGTTGACCAACCCCCCTCCCTGTCTTCATTGCATCATCCCCCTCCTTCCAAAGAATATTCTCCCCTTCTGTACGAAAATACTGCCGGGTAGGTAGGCACTTTCGCTGACTCGTTCACGTCCCATCAGTCATCGGTCCACCGCACTCCACTCCAGCGGCTGTCACTGCGAAGAGGATTCCTCCAACAGGCGCCGTGTCCCGACCACTCACATCGCTGAACCTGTCCCCCCCTTCGCCGTTTTGACGCGCATCCACCTTTGATGGAACCTAGCCTAAGAAGCCGCTCGATGCGGCGCCCCTCAGATTGATGACCCCGCGGCGTCAAGTAGCACCACTCAAGACTCACTCCGATTCCGCTATTCGACATGCTCGACTCAGTATTAGGCGTGAAAACCGTGTAGTGACGACATCATTTCTGGGACATCTTCGGCGAGGCTGCAAGTCAACTACGAAGCAGGCCGACTCGATTGTGCGACCGCCACCACTTTTGCCCCATTCCCCTTTATGGCCTGTGTGGCTTGGCCCTTGCTCCTGGGCGTCGTTCGCCAAGGCCAAGACCCCGTCGTCCACCGTACATGGCCTGACACAACGAGCTTCAATTATACCCTGGGTAAGTAGTAGTACTAAGTTCTGTACGTACCTAATAAGCAGTCCACGAAGTTCCTGCACCCTTAATACCTCACTCATATACACACATCTTCGGATACATCTACATCTATTCCTACACCTACATCTAGATACGCATGCCTCCCATCCCCAGTCAAGGAAATCCAAAACCGTCCGTCCTGTTCCCCCACTCGCCCCTCGTCCCTCGTCCACCTGCTCATCCCCTCCACTCCCAGTCGGGCTATCGCCATCGTCAGCCCATCCATCAATGCCGCCCTCCCGTTTCGCCTCGTCGAGCTTGCGCGCTCCAGACACCAATCCCTTCCTTGCTCTACTGCTCCTCTCAGAAATTCTGTCTCATGCATTGCACATCACAAACACTTGTCCCGCGTGTGAAACGAAACATGGAATGCTTTTGTTGTCTTCTCCTTTTTGCTACCTAGTGATAGACGGTACGCTAGGTCGGTACTATACAATACCGTACCCGCCGACAGATACAACGCAAGCTTCTGTTTGCTAATACTTCGGCGCTTCTCCCGGAAACCCCTGAGGCCCAATATCCCCTGGCCTCAGAGTCCCCCCTTCCATCTCCCATCTCCCTCACCTCCCACCGCATACTGCTGCATTCACTCTCCGCTCATACCGCATACTGCTCGGGCCACAAAGCGCATCCTCCTGTTGGCCTGAAAGGGAACGGGAGGAATCGTCTCGTCAAAAGCCATCACGTCTCATCGAGTCAGGACTCGTTCCCGTTGCGGCGCCTTGGCAAAGAATTCTTGCTGCTCCCAGTGACATATCGTCGCCTGGCTCGGGCCGATCTCTCTACCACCAAAGATGCCCTCGACAGCTTCTCCCACCACTCCTCCTTTGGCATCCTGATCCGCTCTAGCCGTCCACTGTTGTTCCAGCTCGGTTGCCAATGCTCTCGCGCAGGTCCTGTCAGTGGGAACTCGTGGTGGCCGACGGTATGGCGCAGGTGACACCCATCTCGCCACCATTCTCCGCTCCGACGACAAAACAACATCAACGACTGCAATGCCAATGCCACTCACGGCCCGGATGCCGCTGCAGAGACAACAACCTCCACGCCACCGCAACAGATCTTGCCCGGTATCCTCTCTCAGCCCACCGTAAGCGACCCAACGGCTCACCTGCTAACCCAAATACCCGCGGGCAACTCGAGCCCGAGGCCTAACATGTCTAAGCTGTGCTGCTAGTTTGTGCGACTCTTTATGAATGCTTCATATTGCAACCTAGATGCACTGATGCACCCATCGCTGTTGCACGTGTAACCCAGACTCTGAGATGGAAGGGCCAGAAGGAAGTAGAACTCGGCGAGGCCGCCGCCACCCAAAAAAAATGTGCTAGAGATGCTGCTTTGGTTTATGATTCAAGGAGGGGCCGATGCTACGTCGCATCCCCCTTATTTGGCTTCGTCGGAGCCATCCGTCGTCCGACCCTGGCCCGCGGCCGGCACAGCGTGATTGGTCTGTGGCGTCTGATGCTGTGCCTGACCACCATAGCCTTTGTTGTAGTTATTGCTACCGCTTCGGTGCTGCTGGCTGTATTGGTGTCCTTGCTGGGGGCTGGTTCCAAAGTGCTGCGGTCCAGGACTGCCGTAGCCTCCTCGCACTATATACTGTTAGCCTCTCGTCAGTTTCTCGAAGACGAGTGTCACCTACTCGGCCCGCTGGGCTGCCCCGGGGTGAACACCGGTTGGTTGTATTGCACATTGGGACTCATCCCATACATCGGTTGACCCTGTTGCGACCCCTGGTGAACCATCATCGGCGCTGCGGGGCGCCCTGGGCTAGGATAGCCGTTAGCTCCGGGCACCGGCTGAGGTCCGGACTGCATGAACTGTGGGTGGTTCCCGGGATACATCATCTGGGGACCGGGCACCATCCCCTGTGGCCCCGGGATGAACTGCGGCTGCATCATCATCGGACCGCCCATTTGTCCTTGCTGAGGTGACATGTACTGCGGGTTGTTAGAGAAGCTGCGGAAGCCCATCTGCGGTGTCCCAGGTCCCATGTAGACCGGCTGGTTGTAGGGCACCTGTGCTGGAGAGTTCACGCTGGGGTAGGCTGCCACGGGCACGTTGCCCAGTCGCGGCGAAGCAAACGACTGGGCCGAGTTCGAATGCATCATCCGGTGGTCATCGTTGCCATAGGGAGGGTGGGGCACAGGCCCATGCTGCGGTGTGTGCATTTGCATTGGTGCCATGTGAGGCGACTGTCTGGGCCCCATGCCGTGCGCGCCGTGCTGGAGGTGGAATGGCAGCTGATGTTGGTGAGGCATCTGCGGGACGACATGCTGAGGATTGGGCGTGGCCAAGGGAGGCCCACCAAATGGCTGACGCTCGAAAAACTCCTTATACGTCAGACGCATGGTGGAATCGGGCTTCTCGTTGTCCTGAAGCTGTCGCCACGTGGGCAGAGTATCGAAGGAGGGTCGGAGGCCAGCATTATCTTCCCATTTGCGGCCCTGGCCAGGGGTAAATGTCTGGATGTGCGAAAGGATATAGCACTTCTTAACGTCAATTGCCTTCGTTTTGCGACGAATGAGCTGGCCCGTAGAAGCAGGAGCAACAGGCGCAGCAGGAGCAGGAGCGTCAGTAACATTGTTCACAGCTGATCGTGGGCTCGAACTGGCACTAGGATGTCCGTTGGGGTTGAAGGTCGCGGCGAATGGGCTTGGCCTAAATTCGTGGCTGTTAGGGTTCAACTTGGCACCTATGTGCCCAGGAACTCCGCTGATACGTCGGTTGTAGCCCGGCTCGACACTGTTAGCCGGGCCTGTTGGAGGAGCACGCATTTCATGGTTGGCGGCGTGTGGCGGGTGACCTGCTGGAGGCTGGGAGAACTTCTGTTGCTCGACGGTGCGAAGTCGGTGGGCAAGTGTGCCAGTCTGTGGTTGCAAAGGCACGTGTTGGGCGTGTTGACCGTGTTGACCTCCTCCCCGGTTGTTTCGGTATTGCTGGTGATACGGTTGCTGGGGAAATTGTCCGCGAGCTCCAGTATGCCGATTTTGAGCTCCAACCGGAGGGGTGGCCTGGGTGGTGGCCGAGGTGCGAGAAGGTCGAGAGTCACTAGGAGTAGCAGAGGCGCTTGCAGCTGCGGATGTGCTCTGTCCGGCTGCCTTGGGCTGGGTTTCCTTCGACGGTGTCGTCTTGTCCTTTGTTGTCGAGTCGGCCTTGGCCTTTGCGACGTCTTCGGCGTTCTTGATTGCCTTGGCTTGGATTTCCTTCTGCTTGAGCGGGTCTTTGGCAATGATGGAGACCAGGTCGGTTGGCACAGGGGTAGAAAGTTTGAACGAGTTCGCAAACTTTTTCAGTTCTGTCAACTTCACTTCCTTGTCGGCCCTGGCCTTGTTGCTGCGAGCCTTTTCGGCATTCTGGCGTTGCTGGGTAGCAAATGTCTTGAACTCCTTTAGAACATCATGCTCAACCGTCGACGTAGCACTTGGAGTGCCTTCGTTACGGGCGGCGGCGGCAGTAGAGTTTCGCAGAGGGGCGGTGTTCTTGTCGGCGGGCTTCGCATCTGTAGCCTTGTTGCCAGCAGGCTGAGCCATTGCCTTGGGCTCAGGTGTTGTTGTGGCTTCGGGTTTTTTCTCGGTTGCCAGCTTTGCATCATCACTCTTGGCGGTAACACCGTTCTTGTTAGAATCGGGAACTGACGTCTTCGATTCCTCCGAAGCCGGGACGGGAGCAGGGCTCGGCTGCTTCTTCGGTGGTGCCTTGATCTGAGAGGAAATGATGGCAGGATCGATAGGAGCTCCCTTGACATTGGACTGAGCTGCAGGAGCTCTTTTTGCCGGAGGCGTGTACTTGTTCTCCCGACCAGCCAAGGGAGGGAAGTCCTGGCGCCGGACACCGCTGTATCTATAGCAACTTGTTAGCCAAGCATCCAGAGAAAATATTGAGATCGATCAGCAAGACACATACTTATCCTCTTCGTTTTCGCCCTGGTCATCTCCCCCACCAACGTGATCCATGATTCGCTCCTCGGCAACATGAGCGGTGGTGGGCGCACTGCGCTCAATTTCTCTAGCCTTCCTCTCAGCAGCAGCTATGCGCTCGCGATACTGGGGATGGTTCTTGTTGATGGCAGTTGTGTAGATGTTCTCATCATAGTCTGTCTTAAGACCAAAGAGTCTTTCGTTCTCGGCGAACTGGTCCCAAGCTCCGCCACTGTTGGACTTTTCTAGAGCACCATTCGTGGCATCGCTGGAATCGGGAACCCAAGGCTGAAGGACTCTCTCGTTACCGAATCGACTGTTGGAAATGGCGGCATCGGTGCGAAACGAACCTCGATTCCCTGTTCGAATTTCGTTAGTGTACGGGTAGTGCAGATCATAAGTTGAGCGGCTCACCATTTTGCCGGTTGTCCAGTTTCCCCCCAGCACCTGCACCTGCTATCCCGTCTTTCTTTGGGAGGGGCATATTGGAAACGCTCTTATCGTCGTATGGCTTCTCAAACGAGTGTCAAGATATCGTCGCCTCGGCCACCATGCAGGTTGCCACTGAGAATGCCTTGCGTGGCGATACGAAATGATGGATAGTCTCGTGGGGTTCGCAAACGCAGCGCACTGATCAACCCTGGAAGATTATGTGTTAGACCTGGCTAAGGTGTTGTGTAGGTATGTTTTGTGTGTCGTGGAGGGCAGGTTTGGAAGGCAAGGCAGAGGCCACGTCCGATGGGAGCCCGTGACGTGACGCTACAGTGACTGGGGTCGAGAGGGCAGTTATTGGGGACCAAGAACCAAAGACGCCAAGTGTTGTGATTGTGATTGTGAATGTCGGCAGCGACCAAGTCGGACTTACCTTGAGGGAGCGGGCGGCGTCGCTCGTGTGACAAAAGGACGGTGGTGACGGTAACGGATCGAGGTGATCGGCTATTGGAAGAAGACAGGAGGATTCGATGCCAGCAGGTCGCTCTAGACTGGGGGAGTATGTCAGTGCCTGCATCGACATGCAAAGACGCATCCAACGGCGGGCGAGGTGAAGTTTGGGTTTGGGTTCGGGTTCAGGGGCGGACAGGGCGCAGACGCAGACGGAGATGCAGGACAAAGGGCCCAAAAGATGGGGCGGGTCAAGAGAGCGCCCAGGAGCGACTGGCGAGGAAACGGGGCGAGGGAGGAGAGACGGACGGGGGTAACTGGGAGACGGGAAACGGGCAATGGACAACGGAAACGGGGATTGCGATTTACCTCTTCGGAGCTGGATGAGACGGGGCGGGCGAGACGATGGAGGGCGAATGATCGGGGGCGATGCGTCCAGCTCGGTGCTGCTACGGTTGCCTCGCAATGGGCAACAAGAACATGGAGCGGCGGAATTTGGGCCGGGTCGTGGAGGGAGACGGAGAATCCGAGGACGAGGTTGTGGACAATCGACGTGGTGGTGGTGAGGCTTTGTTTTCTGAGGTACCCTACTAGGGACTACCCTTTTCTCCCATTGCCGGGCAGTGAGGTACCCTGCTACACCCACTGTACGCTGCTTCTGGCTTCCCGGGCGTCGTAAAGAAGGAAAAAAAGGTGTGGTGGGTGCTTGCTGGCTGCCGCTGGCCGCCGCTGGTGGTTCTTGGGGCTTTGTGGGGGAAACGAGCCTGATTTATTAGTGACCTGAGCCTCTGTCCTAAACACACCCAAACGCACAACGATGCATTCGGTACACCGCCTGGCCAAAAGTCGACATGCCTTGCACAGTGCCAGACAGTCCCGCCGCTGTCTTTCAACTGCCCCTGCTGAGCCTCCCCCCCCTGCGCTCGGTAGTTTTACAGACCAACCTCAGCCATCAGCATGAGAAAATATACTGTGCGAAAGTGGCTCCGCCCACCAAACTGCTTCAAACGTCGCGTGTACTCCCCAAGTATCCGTCTACCCCAGACCTTCGATGTTGGGAAACCGCCTGGAACTGAACCCTCCACTCCCGCAAGTCTCGGGTCAGCGCGGCTAGATCCAGGGGAATGGCTATTTTCGTGAGAGCACGAAATTGGTGACACATCGGCATTGCCCGCAAATACGAGGCTCCCGCTGCAGATATGCAGAGTGAAGCGATTCAATCTATTTCCACTAATTACCAACTTTGAGCAGCCTTGCAAACAAACAGAGCTGAAAGCCAACTAATTACCAGTTTCCCACGACGAGTCGCAATCGAACCACGATGGCTCGAGCAATCTACACAAAATAAACAGGGGCTGTTTGTCAAAGGTCCGCTGCTAAGTATAAATATTCCCCACATACGAGCGTTACACATTGGAACAATTCGACATGTCGCCGAGTAGAATGGAGGGCACATAGTATGAACCAAAGGATTTCTACTACAAATATTCACAAAGAGGACATCCCCCCCACCTCGTCTAGACGACTCTGACTGTTGGTACAAGATTTTACGCCTCTTGGACCCCTGTTTATACTCGGAGACCAAGCTCCTCAGCGTACGGCAGCACAAACAGGTCACCAACAGTAGAGACAGTGGCCTTACCATCGAGAAGGGCCTTGGCGGTCTGCAAAAACTATTAGCATCGTAGTCACGTCCAGTGAAAACAGGATGTCTCACCGTCTTCAGGTTCTCAGCAGTAACAGCATCGATGGCCTTGGCTAGACTAGCGGTCTCGTAGACCTTACCGCTGTTGACAAGGCCAGAGCCGGCCAGTAGAATGCTGGTCTTCTGGGTCTGAGCCTCGTCGAGGGCGTTGAACTTGGCGTTGGCGATAGCCTTGGTCACGTCCTCCTTGGCAATGGTGCCGGCCGCGATGCTCTTGAGCACCTTAACCGTCTCCTCGGCGCCCTTACGGACAGACGCGGCAGGGCCAGAGAGCTGAACGCTCAGAAGACCAGCATCGGAGTAAGTGAGGTTAGAGGTGGAGACAGAGAGACCGGAGGTGCCGGCGGTAGCCTTGGAGAGGAGGCTGAAGCCAGGGGACCACTTGATGCTTGACTCGCCACCAAGCAGAGAGGCAAGGACGGCGATCTCGGCCTTGGCAGAGCTGTAGCTAGAGCCGGGGAAGGCAATGACGATGGAGTTCCCAGCGGTGTGGTTCGTCCGCTGCTCACCACCGTAGTACTTGGTGGCCTCGGTCTTGAGGGTCTGGCTGCTTCGGGGAATAGCGGGCACGTCCTTGAAGAACTGACCAACCCAGTTGGAGAGGGCATCGGGGGCAGCACCGTCGGCGACGATAGCAAAGTTGGGCTTGGAGTAGACAACGTCGGCGAAGCTGGCAATGTACTCCTCGTTCAGGTACTTCTGGAAGGGGGTCGAAGAGGCAGGGTACAAGGAAGAACCGAGACCTGTGTGGAAAGCGACGGCGTGGGCGTTGTCGAGAGCGATGGCGGGGACATTGCCATTGAGAGCGATCTGCTTGAGGCGCAGGACTCGCTCGACCTCCTCGTGGAGCTCATGGGCTATCAATCGTGTTAATTATAACAACAGAGATACGTTTATATGCTTGGTTCACTCACTGGTGTACTTGGTCAACGAGACCACCTCGGCCAGAAGCTCGGCGAAGTAGGGCAGATCCTCGCGGAGGAAGCTGGCCTCAAGAACAACAGCCTCCCTGGTATGCGAGGAGGCCAATTGACCACCGAGAAGTTCAGACTCGCGCGTAATGCGAAGGGCAGATCGTCGTTGGGTGTTCTACATGGGACCCGGCAAATTAGCTCAAGTCCGGGCCTCAAATACCGAGATTCCTCACCTTGAACGCGAACTCCTCCAGCCCGACGGTCAAGCCAGGCAGAGGCTGGAATCGAGTACCGGCCTTGGCAACAATCGCGAGCTTCGTGGTCGGTCCATGGGCGTCTCGTGAGGCGACCTTGAGTCCAGACACATCCGAGGTCTCGTACGATCCAGCCGACGCAGCAGCGGCAAAGGTTCGTCGCTGGACGCCGCAGAACCGACGAGCGGCCTGCTGCGCAGTTCGCGCGAGGGACGATCTCGAGATCATTGTCGAGGATGATGGCGTAGGCAATTGGCAATCCTTCGGCCGTCGGGATGGAGCAATTGGTCTCCAAAAAAAGTGCCTCGTCGAAAAGCTCCCGTCTAATTTTCGGGAACAGGGAACGATTCGAAATGTCACGTGATTTATCCCGGTCAGCCAGATTTGCATCCCGGGCATTGGCCCAGCGCCGCTCTGGATTGGCCTGGCCCGGAACGTCAAGGCATCAACTGCGCGAGCGCCCACGCTCTTGCTGAGTTATTCACACTACCTAAGCCGAATATGGAGAAGCTCGAATGTGCGCCCAAGACATGATTCTGTTCCGAAGTGACTTGAGGGGAACCTGAGCTCAGCGACTTTGACGGCTGACTATAAAAATATCGCTTCGATTAATCATTGTTTTATACAGACGACCTTATTGTTCTCCAAGTACGTCAGAATGTCATCGTAGTAGCACGCAAATGTAGATGGGAAAGTCCACGGCAAAGAATGTTCCACAGCTATTGGTCCGCGCTTGATAAATGGGGAGTCAAGACTCTCAACCCGGCTTAGCGGGCAGAGACTACTCGCTAGAAGCATGTGCATGTGAGGAAAAAACTCACCCCACCTACCAAGCTTCACTTACACCAAGAAAAATTGTCGATTTGCGCCGTGGCCATCCTTCAAACGTCAACGCGCTCCCCTCGCCAGTCAGCCTTTCCGACTTCTCGCACTCCCGCCCGCTATCCTCTGCCCTGTTTCCGCACCTCCATCGCTCGCAGACCGCGCTCGTTGATATTACTACCCTTAGGGACATCAATGACTCCGCGGTAGTAATTGCTATAGCTCTAGAGATAGTGAGAGGATCTCTAGGAGCAAGCAATGCTCGTTGTGAGTCAAGAATCCGGACCACCACCGTGCGCCCGCGACGCTGACAGCCTGCCTCTTTACAGACAAAACATGCCGCTGAGCTTTGTGCTCTCCTAGTCAACGACCTCTACGGCGAACTGCCCTCGGTATGACCCTCTCCGGCCGGTTGCTCCTCTTTGGAAGAGTCTTGTCATGCGAGAGATCGCGGGGCTAACTTTGTCGTCGCCAACCAGCGAATCTTGACTGCGCTACTAACTAAAGGTCGCTCGACGATTGCGCAACTGGTCCAACACACCTCACTTACTCCGCGACACTTACGAAATGGTCTCGCTGTTTTGATTCAGCAGAATTTGCTCTACCACCACACGAACCCGGACACCCCCGTAACCAACTACGAAGCCAATGCCGATGCTTGCTACAGCCTCGTTCGATCAGGAAAAATTCTAGAGATAGTCGAGAGGCAACATGGAACCGCAGAGCGTGAGCTGGTCCAGACCCTCATGCTTCTAGGTCATGCCAGAATTGGCGATCTTTCCCAGGCCTTTGGGTCGCGAGCACCCAGGGCCAACGGGCATGCGAATGGCGACCATGACTCACATAATGGCTTGATTGACTCGGAGCATCACCTCAACTCTGTCCTCGGCCGTCTTCTCCGCGCAGAGATCATCGAGACTGTCCGACCGGACAGCTTCCGTAATCCTAAGGATGTCTACCGAGAGATTGAGGACGAGGTCTTGAAAACGGGTCCTGCACAGGCGGCAGCCAAAAATAAGGGCGAGGCCCAGCGCCAAATCATTGAGCGCTTTCGGAACTTCAGGGACCAAGGCAAGACGTTAAAGCGGCAGCTTGACCAAAGCGGAGGCTTAGTCTCTAAGAGAAGGAAACTCGCCAATGGACGGGCTCAAAACGGCCATGCGGACGATGAAAATGCGCCGCGGCTTAATGTAAGGAGACATTTCCCCGAGACACCTTCCAGTACTAACGCGCAGATAGCCCAACGTCATTGTTAGGCTGAACCACGAGAGGTGTTTGGTTGAGTTGCGCAACCAACGGTTAGCCGGTTTTGTGGCAGATATAATTGGTGAAGTAACCGGGGAGGTCTATCGAACGGTTCTTGACCTATTGACCATTAATTTCTCGAGATGTCGACCGGATTCTCTACTCGATGAGGAAACGCCTGCTCAGCAGGTCACGGTCACAACTGTGGACATTCTTGAACATCTTGATGAATCCGTTAACGTCCAGTCGGGGATTGGAAGGGCGTCCAAGGAAAAAATCGATGCTGAAAGCGCCGAGAAGGTGAGGACGGAACCTCTAGATCCGGATTATGATTCAGACGATTCAGACCTTGGTCCTCCAGGACGACGGCCTGTCGTGGGGACACTCCAACTTGACGAGGATGAGGACGATAATGACAACATCTTTGGCGAGGATGACGAACAAAAGTTAGGCGCGACCAATGGCGACCGTGAGACCAAGGTCAAGTTTGAGGGGTCTGCGGCTCCTAAGGATAGTCGTCTCAATCAGATGCGTCAACACCTTCTGCTCCTTGCCGAGAGCAAACTCCAATTCATCCGCCATTGTGGCACATTTGGGCGTGGCCAGTGGACCGTGGATTTTGCCCTTCTCATGGATCGATTACGAGAGACCGAACTAGATGCCATGATTGAACAGACTCACGGCCGGCATGGCTTGAGACTGACGCGGATCTTGCGCGAGAAAGGCAAGCTGGACGAGAAGATGCTGCCTGCAGCTGCCCTTATGAAAAAAGGTGACGTTCAAGGAAAGATGCTTGCAATGCAGATGGCGGGCTTGGTAGACGTGCAAGAAGTCCCCAGGGACAACACGCGATTGGCCAACCGAACCCTGTTCTTCTGGTTCTTTGACAAGGAACGCACCCAGTCACAGGCCCTGGACGACATTTATAAAGCCATGCTTCGATGCCTCCAAACTCTTCAAGTGGAACGCCACAGGAAGCGGCACATATTGTCGTTTGTGGAAAGAAAAGATGTTCAGGGCAAGGAAGAAGAGGTGATGACAGCGGAGCACTACAACAAATACAACATGCATCTAGAAGCACAGAGCAAGCTCCTAGGGCAGGTCATGAAGCTGGACGAGATGGTTGCAGTGCTCAGGGACTACTGATGGGGTGTTGGGGCACAACGCACTCTTCGGGAAAGGGAACAGGGAGATGTCAATTGCTTCTCCGCTGGTTGTTGGCCAGAACGGCCGGAGTTGGTGTGAACTCCTCATTATTATCATCTTTGTCATCGTTATCTTCAGAGGCAAATCCTAGCGTCCGGGGCTGGATGGATAGTCAGACTTCTTAGACTGCAGTATGTGTAGGATACAGAACTGAAATTCATCTTGTCTAATGAGTATTGGAACGCACTGTACTGTCATAGGTGGTGATATGACCTTTCAACATTGTTGTGCTTAGGTGGATGCTTGCAGGGTGAGGGTTTTGAGTTGCGTTGGAGGTATCGTTAATTGATCAGGCGTGTATCTGCTGTGCGGGTTTATATTAGGAATTGCATCTTGGTTGTGAAGCATAGGTTGCATTCGCCTGTGGTGTCTTAGGATTAGATTTTCCGTCCGCAAAAAGGTTCACCGCTACTGCTACCGTTTATGGAGCCAATGAACGCAATGCGAATAAAAGAAGGGAAAAAAAGCAAGCAACGCATGTTGACTTTACCAACTTCGAACCATATTGATCACGGAATAATACACAGAACTTACCACAGTGTTTCCCAGGATGTCGAGCGGCAATTCTGCAGGGTAGGCTGCGTACAGTTTAGATGGGACGAGGATATCTCCACATATTAAAGTGGCCAAATGGATGGAACCGCACATGGCCGGAGGGACGGACAACCTGCGATGGTGGTTAGTCCACTGGGATAGTTGGACGATACATCTGCCGCTACCCTGGGCACAGTACTAAGGCATGTACCTGCTGGTCGAGTCCCGGCCTACAATAGGGGATCCAACCGTTGGTCGAGGCGTCGAGGTAGCTCCAGTTTGCACTGCAAGGGTGGGACGCGGGTGCACGCTTCCGACGTCGGTACCTCTGGTAGGGTAGGGGAGAGCACTTTTGGAAAAATTTCAAGAAGACCTTGCGACGAGCACTTTGCGACTTCACCTGCATCCTCTTGCACCGTTCAATCTTTTTACCTCGTCCTTTCAATCGCCCTCTCGCCCTCTCAGCCGCCCAAGATGTCTCCTCCAGCTTCCTCCGGACCCCACAAGGAGTCCAACCTGGCTCGATTGCTCGGCTCAGGTACGTTTCTCTCTGCCAAACCTCCAGTGACTCTATCGCCGTTGAAGTGTCGCCATTGCCATGTCGCCCGCCATTGTTCTGTCTCGCCGCTACGTCCCGCCGCACGCGAGACCCGAGACTCATCCAAATACTGACCGAATTAACAGGTTCTGCTGGTATCGCCGAGTTAGCCATCTTCCACCCCGTACGACTACCCCTCCGAGCCCCTCGATGCGCCTGCTAACCTGACCTTCAAGGTGGACACCATTGCCAAGCGATTGATGAGCAACCAGTCTCGCGTAAGGCCCTCCCCAACAACCTCTCTTTAATTCCGATCGAACCCATTCATTGACTTCGTGTGGCTCCAGATCTCCAATGCCTCCCAACTGAACCAGGTCATTTTCAAGGACAAGGCCTCCGTCTCCCCCGGAAAGAAGTTTGTCTCCTTGTTCCCCGGTCTGGGCTACGCCGCCGGCTACAAGGTTCTCCAGCGAATCTACAAGTACGGTGGCCAGCCCATCGCCCGAGACTTCCTGGACCAGCACTATGGCCGGGACTTCGAGTCCGCCTTCGGCAAGAAGACCGGCAAGGCCATTATGCACTCCACCGCTGGCAGGTAAATAGCCCGTCGATGACTCAAAACGACCTGGAATTCTGTGACTAACCGACATAGTCTGATCGGTATCGGCGAGATCGTCCTTCTTCCCCTCGATGTCCTCAAGATCAAGCGACAGACCAACCCCGAGGCTTTCCGTGGCCGTGGTGTCTTGGCGATTGTCAAGGACGAGGGATTCGGCCTGTACCGAGGCTGGGGATGGACTGCTGCCCGTAACGCTCCTGGCTCCTTCGCTGTACGTGCACCCTTTCTCTCCCCGTGCAGGACTCTGGGAAGCTGACCTCTCTATGATAGCTGTTTGGTGGTTCGGCTTTCGCCAAGGAGTACCTGTTCCACCTCGAGGACTACAACAAGGCCAGCTGGTTCCAGAACTTTGTTGCCTCGATTGCCGGTGCCTCTGCCTCCCTAGTTGTCTCTGCTCCCCTCGATGTCATCAAGACCCGTATCCAGAACCGCAACTTCGATAACCCCGAAGGTGGTTTCCGAATTTTGACCAACATGGCTAAGAACGAGGGCTTTGGAAGTTTCTTCAAGGGACTGGTCCCCAAGGTATGTGCAAATGGCGCTACATCGCTCATCTCGTCTCCCTGTTGCATTTGTTGCCGTCCGTCCCCACCCCCACTTAAGAACTTGCCGCTAATCGACTTTGTGCCCCAGCTGCTCATGACTGGTCCCAAGCTGGTCTTCTCATTCTGGCTCGCCCAGACTTTGATTCCCGCCTTTGATATTGCCTTCCGCAAGTAATAAAATGTTTTGGGATTTTGGGATAAAAAAAGAATCTAGAGGGCTATCGGGAGACCCGGGGAATATGAGTATAGACATGTGAGACGATTCGTTGCGAGGCACACGATAGAACTGCCGGCATGGGGAGCGGCGGCGCTCGGGTGGATGAGAGAACTCAACTCTGTAATTTAAGCGATTTGATTTGGCTTCGCCTTTGTGCCATTGATCCCTTGCGTGACTGAGTGAGTGAACATCCATGGGCGTCCATGAACGTCCGCGAACAACTGCAGGCCGTGGTGGCCGTGCCAGCTGGAGTCAACATTGATTGAGTCACCATGGAGTCGCAATGGCCTCGCATGGTCTCTTTTGCTTTGTTGTGGCCTCTTCATTCGTCGGCCCGGGCCTTGTCATCGCCTGGGATGTTGATTGGCCCTCACAATATGCAATCCACGCGGCATCGGGTATCATTGTCAATGCTTGGGTCCGTGCTTGGCCCCGCTGGTTTCCCCGGCAACACTCAAGAAACAAATACAACGTCGACAACCATATCAAGATTACTCTACTTAGCGTGGCTACGACGCCGTCCGTATTTCTCCTACTCTGGTCTGCATTCCATTCATGACATAACACAACCAAACACCATGGCCTCCCCGGACATGCAAGACACCCCTCGAGAAGGTCGAGAGGGTGACTATTTTCTCAGACACCAACAGTCCATCTCTTCATCAGGTTCAGACCACCGCGCCCTCGTGCCCATGTATGTCTTCCTTGTTCCCTCTCCCAAACAATGGGTGCCTTGGTCGCTCAACACTTCTCGCCTCTCCCGCATGAATGCGCCAGCTGATCCGTATATAGGTGGGATAGTTCGGATCCGATCAGAGCGCCGCCGCCGCTCCCTCTCAACCCGCAGTCGCCCAAGGGCTTCACCTCAAGGGTGGGCACATCCAGTGCGATCCAGTCTGCGCACGCTGCGCTTAACGAGCGCGCTCGCGAGAGCGCTCTAGTGCCCTCCGCTATGAAGGGAGGTTCACACCGCCGGATGCAGTCTCTGCAGCCTGCCTCGGTCCGAGACCTGAGCTTGATGATCGAGGGGAGCAACGTCAGCCCCAGCGTGTCGCCTACAAGATCACCCGACAAGTTCCACCGTCCGCAGACGCCCGTCCGATCAAGGGAAGATGCTCGGTACAGCGACAGAGAATCGTCAACAGGCACGCCAACTCCAGGGCCGAGTCTGACTCCCATCGTACGACCAACTGTCCGACGACCACCTCCTCAGAGTATTCTGGGCGAGAACACACCCCCGCAGTCTTCAACGATGCTTGCCCTTCAAAACATGGGCTCGCAGCAAACACCGACACCCAAGGAGCCCGAAGCCCCTCTGTCCAACATCACCAATGGCTCTTCAGCTGTGGTTAAGCCTCCCCAATCGCTGGATCTTCTCTCGAACCAAATCCTCAGCCTTACAAACATTGCAACATCACTACAGAAGGAGATGTCACAGCTCAGCCGGAGAAGTAGAGACAATGCTACGGATCTGCTGAGCCTCAAGGAAGCTACCACGACGAGAGACGAAGATATCCGAAAGAGCTTGAGGGATCTGATCACCACCGGCAGCGATGGTGGCCAGAGACTCTCCTCCAGGGACCCGTTCGGCGGGTACTACCTCGACAATAAGCCACACAACTTGTCACCCAACAACATAAGATCCGCTTTCCAACTGCCCAGAATTCCTTCACCCAAGAGTTTCTCGGATTCTATCGAACGAGGTTCCATGAGTACACCCTCTTTGGCTGGTTCCGAAGCACCCCCCTCTGTTGCTCTGCTGGAGAAGATCATCCGGGATATGGGCACCAAGGAGGGACAGGAGTCTCTGCTTAGTCGTCTGATTGAGGTCTCCAACAAACTCACCGGAATGGCTACTGCGTCCAAAGTGGATGAACTCGTCGAACAAATCAAAGCTCAGAGCGAGAGCGCCGTCATGTTGAACGCAGACTTGAGCAGACCTCGAAACTTTAGCTTTGGTAATGAGTCGAGCCAACTGGAGGCTCCGGAACGCCCCAGAAGTGGCCCTGTACTGCAAAGAGTTGAGCATCTCCTGAAGAACGAGAGCCGACGGGGTTCGGATCCCGCCGGCGGCCGAGGTGCTGGCCTCCTCAACGAAGACCTCATCAACATTATCCGGTCCGTCAAGGACAGCGTCGCCCAGGGCGGTGGCCTCACTGCGGAGGTCAAGGCACTTGTTCGAGAGCTCCGAGGAGAGGTCCTAGGCATGGGTCGGGAAATTGGCAGAAGACTCGAGCAGGCGGCCTCCCGCCGGCCGGTTGACGATCACGACAGCCCAAGCAAAGACGAGGTTGCTCGTGTAATTGACGAGGGTCTCGAGCAAATGAAGGACCAGCTCAACCATGTCCTTCGGGAACACAGACGCCAATCCAGCGCGTCGACCAACACACAGAAGACCGCCGTCGACTACCAGGAGATTTACAACGCTATGCGGGCAGCCCTTCGCGACAGCGAGGCTACTCGTGGCGACGTGCCCGATTTCAGCAGAGATGATGTCATTGAGGCTGTCAAGGACGCTTGGGAGAACTACAAGCCCGAGATTGAAGTCCAGCAGCTTGGTCTGGAACGAGAAGAGGTTCTGGCCTGTCTCAAGGAAGGTCTCCAGGAGTACGCACCTCGCGATGATCGACCCCCTTCTGCCACCAGAGACGAGGTGTTTACGGCCGTCGTTGAAGGTCTGAGGCATTTCGTCCCTCCTCAAGTCGAAACTCCTGCGTCTCTGTCGAGAGACGAGATCATTGAAGCGGTCCGAGACTGTCTGGAGGAGTTTGAGTTCCCCGTGGCTCAGTCTGTGGTTGGGAACAGTGAAATGACTCATGATGATGTGGTTCATGCCGTTAGAGAAGGCCTCCACGATCTTGACATTTCTTCGAGCCGGGCCCTGGTTCCTGCTTCCTCCAACAATGATGAGGTTACTGGGCGTCTACATGAGATCACCGAGTTCCTTCGACGCGAATTCAAGACAGTCTCTGAAGAGGCCAAGGAAAATGTTGCAGCCAACGGCCGTGATACTGAGCAGGTTCTCGATGCTACGAAAGATGGCCTTGAAAGCCTTCGAGCCGCCATTGAGAGTTATGTTGACCGTGCAACCGGAGTTGCTAGCCAGGAGGAGTTTATGGACGGCCTCCTCAAGTCCCTGGAGGACTTCAAGGAGGATATTGCTGGCATGGTCAACCAGTCAAGCGTGGAGGCTCAGCAACAGCTCCAAACAGAGCTTGAGGGTCTTCGTGATGTGGTTAATTCGTCCATGGTGCCTGCTCCCCCGCAACCTCTCTCAAACAACCAGGATGTTCTCGAGGCGCTGAACACTGGATTTAACAATCTGCGACAAGAGATCCTTCGGCCGCGAGCCGAGACCAGCGAGATCCTCGACGCGCTCAATGATGGCCTCAATGATCTCCGCGTCGGAATGGACCGAGTCACCAACAAGCCTGTGGATTTGACGGCCAACGACGAAATCCTAGACGCTCTCAAGGTCGGCCTCGACTCTGTCCGATCAGACATCGATTCCATTCGCGACAACAATGATAAGGCTGTGGCGACGCTGGATGCACCGGCTGACGACGCTGACGACGTCAACAACGAGCTTCTCGATACTCTCAGGTCTGGACTCGACGCTGTCCGCTCAGATATTGAAGCCCTTCGAGAGAACACCGCCGAGAGGGCCGTTGCGACAGTTGAGCCCATTGACAACACGAACGAGATTCTTGATGCTTTGAAGAACGGTCTCGACGCCGTCCGCGCAGATATTGAAGTAATCCGAGAGAACACTGTCGAGAAGGCTGTTGCGACGGTTGATCCCGTTAACGATTCCTCCAATGAAATTCTTGAGGCTTTGAAGGAGAGCCTTGATGCCGTTCGCTCAGACATCGAGGCGCTTCGAGAGACCAATACCGAGAAAGCGGTTATCGCAGTCGATTCTGTTGGTCCCGTTGATAACTCTAACGAGATTCTCGATGCTTTGAAGGAAGGCCTCGACACTGTTCGCTCTGACATTGAAGCGCTACGAGAGAGCAGCAATGAAAGATCAACCCCTCCATCATCCCTTGATGATGTAGGCAACGATGAGATTCTGGATGCCCTCAAGACTGGTCTGGAGTCTGTTCGTTCAGACATTGAGGCGCTTCGGGACTCCAACAACGAGCGAGCCGTTGCTGCTATCGCGACTCGTTCTGAGAGTGTCGAAAGCTCCGAAAGTTCCGATGACAAAATCCTCGAGGCTCTCAAGTCTGGACTAGAGTCTGTCCGCTCAGATATCGAGACTCTGCGAGACAGCAACAGTGAACGGGCTCTTCTTGCAGTTTCATCTGGATCTGTGCCTGATGAGTCGATGATGGCTGAGGATACGCTGAAACAAGACGACATCAAGAACTTGGAAATTCTAATTGCTCAGCTCAGCACCAAGGTTGAGGCCATGGAGCCAGAGACCGAGACAATTCAGAAAGACGACCTCAGTCGCATGGAAGAGATGATTCGCAACGTTCAGGATGCTGTTGACGAACTTAGCTCTAGAGAACCTGTCACTGCCGCACGTGCTGTTGGAAAGGACGAATCTGAGGTCAACAGTGGAGATGCTGCTTCTAAGGACGACGTTGAGGCCATTGAAACCATCCTGCGAAACACCAAAGCCCGCCTGGACGACCTTATGGATGGAGACCAGGCTGTTCGCAAGGACCATGTTGATGCCATTGAGACCCTTCTGCTTGAGACTCGCGAGTCTCTTGGCTCTCTGTCTTCTCAGATTGACGCCGTCGCTGGCAAAGAAGAGATTGCAACTTTGGAATCTCTCATTACCCAAGTCACGGCTGGAATTGACGAGATCAAGGAACGCGCAGACAAGGAGAATGAGAACCCCGAAAAGGTCACCAAGACTGACGTCGAAGCTGTCGAGGCTGTTGTCCTCGAGCTCAAGACTGCGCTGGAGGGCGTTAGCAACACCGATTTCGCCACCTTTGCCAGTAAGGAGGATATCACGAGCCTCGAGACCATTGTTAAGGAGTTCCAAGAAAAGCTCGACACCACGGTAGACTCCAACACCAAGGCTGTTGCTATTCGAGATGAGGAGATGACTGGCGTCGGTGAGCGTGTCACCGAAGTCAGAAGCTTCCTGGAAGAATTCCAAGAGACGATCAAGTCTAAGCTCGAGGAGGGTTCCACTGGCGTTGAATCTCTTAGCAAGCTTCTTGAGACTATGGGCGAGAAAATTGACAAGAACGACAGCGTTGGCGCGGACCTCAAGGAAATGTTCGAGACAATGAAGACTGAGTTTGAGGACTCCAAGGCCGTCGTTTCCGGTGTCAAGGTGGAGTCTAACGAGGCAACTACCAGCCTCGGCACCAAGATTGACGACAAGATTGGCGAGCTGGTTGCCAAATACGACGACCTCCAGACCATGCTTGATGACAAGAGCAAGGTCAGCGAAGCCCGAGATGTTGCCACCGAGGCTGCCGTCGTGGAAACCAAGGCTGTTGCCGACGAGTTGAAGCTTCTGATCGACACCCTCGGATCTACTGTCACTGACTCTCTGGAGAAGATGGAAGAGGCGTCAAAGACCGTCTTCACTTCAGTCGAGGACTTGGTGCTTAAAAACGAGGAGAACCATTCCGAGGACAAGACTGAGCACCAGCAAACTCGTGATCAAGTCACCCAGGCTCTGTCCGCCGTCGAGCTCCTGAAGGGAGACGTTGGCGACTACCAGCCCAAGATCCTGGAGGCCGTCAAAGATATCCTTCTCCTTGTTGGAGAGCATTTCGAGCACTCTAAGTCCTCGACAACCGAGATTCAGGAGAAGATTGTTGAGGTCCAGCCTTCAGAGGAAATGAAGGCGCTGCTCCCACCGGACAAGTATGATAACACTGAAGTCCACGAGAAGCTCAATAAGCTTGTGGAGGAGAAGTACGATGACACTGAAGTTCGCGCGCAGCTTGCTCAGATTATGGAGCATAAATATGACGATGCAGAGGTGCGCGAGCGATTGGACCGACTCATCGAAGAAAAGTACGACGATGTCAATATCCGTGAGCGACTGGACCAAATCATCGACCAGAAATACGATGATGCGGAAGTCCGCGAGCGACTGGATCATCTCATTGAACAGCACAAGTCGGATGATTTGGAGGTTCGTGAGAGGCTTGCTCAACTCATTGAGCAAAAGTATGACGATGCTGAAGTTCGCGAGAAACTTGACCTCATTGTCGCGCAGAAGTATGATGACACAGTTGTCCGTGAGAGACTCGACTTGATTGTGGCTCAGAAGTACGATGATGCTGTCGTTCACGAGAAGCTTGACAAGCTTGCCGAACACAGCACCACAACGGCTGATCAAGCATTCTCTCGTCTTGAGACCCTCGACAAGGTCCACGCATCCGTGGTCAAGACTGCGGCCGACATTTCCGAATTCTTGTCAACCCAGAAGCAACGTATCACGGACGATCACGAGGATCGCGAGAGGACCCTTCAGGAAACCATCGTTGCGACCGAGCGCAAACTTGTTGAGAAAGAGTACGTTGAGGCGTCGGTCCTGAGCCTCCGCGAAGAGGAGGAGAGGCTCCGAAGCAGCATCGCGAACCTGCAGACCGAGCAAGAGAGCCTCATACGACAAAGGACCAGACTCACTGCCGACGTTTCTTCTCTGGAGACGGCCATGCGTTTGCGCAAGGAAGAGCTGTACGAGATGGAGGGTCGCGCTGAGGGACTGGAGCGCCGCATCTTGGAGGGCGTTATGGATCACTCTCGCGTTCTTCTCATGTCCAAGGCTAGCAAGGGTAACGACACGATGAGTCGTAAGCGGGTTAAGAAGTCTACCAACGACAACGAATCCGCTCAAACCCCCCGCAAGCCGATGGTGAACATGGCCTTGACGGCTAGACGGAGTCTCGCGTCGCCGGCTCAGACCGGAACAACCAGGAGAATCGTGTCGCTGAGCCAGATTAACAATAACGTGGCCTCGACCGGCTTCAAGAGGAGTCAGAGTGTGAGGACCCCTGCTGGCAAGGGCAAAGCATACCGGAAGCGAAGCTGGGGCGGTGACCTGGACAATGGCCATGGCGACTTCGATAAGGAGAACGTGGGCGTTGATGCTACTGTCGAAGAAGTTGACGAGCACGAGCCGCGTCCAGCGATACCTGAATCACACTTACCTGATGACGATACAACAGCTCCTGACTCGGCGCTTAACGATGATGGGGTTGACAGCGACAACGAGACGCTACGAAGGAGTAGCAGAGGCACGGTGGTGACTAATAGTACGGACATGTACACGGAGTCAGAGGCCGGATACAGCGAGTATAGCGAGTCTGGGAGCGAGTGGACGGGGAGCGCGGTAGGCACCGACGCTGGCGGCGACGGCAACGAGCTGGTGGTTTACGAACAATAGGGATCGTGATACAGAGATCTGTTTACACGGGGTTTTAAGGGAGCACGGGAGTCTTTGATGATAACATGCGTGCGGGTTTAAGTCTGGATTGGTGTTGTCTTCTTTTATATCATTGATGACAGAGATGGGAACGAGATTGATATATCTCTTTTGTTTTGGCCCTCTCCTTGGTCGAGTCCTGTATGGTCTGGCGTTGTTTCAATTATTATTTATATCTAGTTGATAGGTTCGAAATGGACCCTTGACAATGATTTCTTTTAAATCACTCTTGTGCTTTGTCAATTGTTAATTGTCGCGTAATGCATATGTTGATGTCGAGATGACTTTGCCTGTTAGCTTGTTGATCATGTAGGCGGTGAGATGCTCATTGCAAGTGCAACTTAATTGGCCCTAAAAGCTCTGTCAGGGGTGAGAATCTTGCCTCATTGATCTTTAGTTGCTTTGCTTGTAAGTTCTTTTATCTCCGCTCTCTATCTATGAGCAACCCTAATTATACGTCAGTATTTATAATCAGGGATCATGTGGCTCATCAATGTCGAGACACTCCAGATGGAGGAGTTCTTCGGCGATGGCACCCCTGAGTACGCCGTTCTATCGCACACCTGGGCCGAACAGGAGGTCTCGTTTGATGACTGGCAGCGACCTGAAATTGCCGAGACAAAAAAGGGCTATGCCAAGATTCTGGGCACTTGCAGGTTCGCCTCCAAGATAAACGACCTCAAGTACGTGTGGGTTGACACGGCCTGCATCGACAAGCGAAGCAGCGCTGACCTGTCCGAGGCCATCAACTCCATGTTCCGCTGGTATAGTGACTCGCAGGTGTGTTTGGTGCACCTGGCTGATGTCGATGCCCCAGAGAAGCCCGTTGCTGCGAGTCCTCGGCATGTCTTGACGGGGAGAGCTGAGCCGGCGGTCCTGTCAGAAGGACTGCGACGACAGTTCCGCGAGAGCAGATGGTTCACCAGGGGCTGGACTCTTCAGGAGCTGCTTGCGCCGCGGCATCTCCTGTTCCTCTCCAAGGACTGGAGTCTACTCGGGAACCTGCAGTGGCTCGTCCAAGATATCGGCATCGCCACGGGCATCCCCGAGCGCTTCCTGCTTAGGGAGCTCAAGCTGCAGAGGGCGAGCATCGCGCAGAGGATGTCGTGGGCGGCCGGGCGGAAGACCACGCGCGCCGAGGACATGGCGTACTGCCTTATGGGCCTGTTCAACATCAACATGCCGCTGTTGTACGGCGAGGGCACCAAGGCGTTCCGGCGGCTGCAGGCCGAGATTATCAAGGAGTCGTACGACCACTCCATCTTCGCGTGGCAGGGCGACGTGGAACTCGAGGCCGCCGGGGATGCCAAATACCCAATCCTAGCTCCGTCGGTACGATGTTTTCGCTGGCACTCGCGCATCATCCAGGCGTGGGATCACAATGAGCGCAGCCACTACACCCTCACTAACAGCGGCCTTCGCAATGCTGTGGTCACCGACCGTCACCGGTGTTCCCGACCAGCTGCCGTCTGTTTTTCTGGCGTTCGAGGGCGGGCCAGATCAACCGCCGCCGCGGTACCTCGAGCCGAGGCTCGGCTGGAGGAGGCTGCTCTGTCCGTGGACGCGGCCGGGGCTGATGGAGCTCTGCACGGTGGGGCCGGCGACGTACGCGGCGATCCTGGAGTTCAAGGACCCGGAGACATCCAAGAAGGTGTGGGTGGTTATCGGAAGCCGGCCGCGGGAGGGTGGCGACAGCACGGGCAAGAACGGCGATAGCATCGACGTCGACAAGCCTCTGTGGTTCACGTACATGATGGAACGGGGACCTTCACCAGACGAGACATTCGAGGATATCTTCAAACAGGCCGACGCGGCTGAGACGGACCGGACGAAACCTGGGCAGAAGCCCGGCGGGAAGCCGTACTCGGAGATTCAATTCCCGGCGTGGGGGACTAAGATGCAGTGGGTTCCGGCGGGGTGTCCGATGGTAATCATCCGGACGGACCAGATATTTGCCAAGGCCCGGGTTGCGACCTGGGGGTGAACCCGAATATCAAGATGAAGGTTAAAGCCACGGTAAAGATGACCTTGGAGAGGAGAAGTAATCTACCGTAGTTGTCGCGGCCTGCAAGACGACCCCCAAGTACATCGACCTCACACGGGATACGGCTTCGAGGACCTCCGAAAGTGGGGCCGGCGTGCTCCACCAAGCGCCTGAAAACAACCCCTCCATAACCCACCTCCAACTTCCATCTTCAACCGCGTCGCAGCGGTCGCGCATTTCTGGATACACACTCGCAACCCTTACGACCATAAAACTCACGCAATGGACCAAACATCAACAGGCGGCGGCCTGCTTTCTCCGCCAGAGCTGTCTCCGCTGGAGCAAGAAGTCCTCGACGAGTACGAGCGTCTCGCCGAGAACATGAACAAGGTGCGCGAACTGAGTGTCCTTTCTCGATGCTTGTCTGGACGGAATAAATGCTGACGCGACGCCCTCTAGCTGGCCACCATCCTTGACCACCTCGCCTCCAATCCCAGCAGCGAAATACTCGACGGCCTTCGTGAACTTGAGCGCAAGACGAGTTTGGCCTTTACCCTCCTCAAGGCGAGCGTGTACAGCATTGTTCTGCAGCAGGAGATTGACTGGGGTGATGGATCAACAACTTGATATGAGATTGTTGCACCTGAAAGCCCGGAAATGGAGAAAAAAATGCTGGACAGAAAAGGGACTCCTTGCGAGTTAGGAAATCCAATTCCCTCCGCGCCGAGGACGATGATTAGATGCAAGAGATGATACCCAGCAAAATCACGAATACGATTAACGACCACACAACTCAAGCGTACAAGCAATCAAGACACACAGATGGCTTGTTGAAAATGTTGCTGCTTAGCCAAAAAAAAAATGATTCTACACGTACAGCAACTCTGTCCACCACGCCGGGGAGATGGGGAGAAGAACCCTCCATATGGATACACGTTACACCTTTTGGTAATACACTTTAATATACAGCTCCGCCGTAGTACACCTTCCGCACGTCCACCAACTTCTTGCCCCGGCCCATGGCGATTTGCTCTGGGTTCGGCTGGTTCGTCAGCGCTTGGTATGCCGCCTTAACCGAGTTCATCGGGTTCTTGGATCGCGGCATTCGCGCCGCAATGTCGTGGATGCCTGCTGCGCGACACATCTCAAAGATTCGGTGAGGACATCGTAGTCCAAAACCTGTCGTAGTCTCCCGTTAGCATGTATCCCTTGGATATGTGGTGGTTGAAAGATGACGGTTTAGACTTACCAGGAGGACGAGCCATCAGCTCGACAACGGTACCAGAAACCTTGGCGGATATGTCGCCGTAGATGGTGCGGTTCTCGTACCGGCGGATGGGCTTCATGTTGCGGATGGCGAGCATCTGAGCCGTCTCCTCCGCGACACCGGGCTCAGTGGACTTGGCCATGCCGAGGCCGAGGCGGCCGTTGCCGTTACCAGCGATGGCGACAACTGAAGTGCTGCGGACCTTGCCCAGACGCGTCTGGTTGGCAACCCAACGGGTCACGAGGCCCTTAGTGAGGAGCGAGCGGATGTCCTTGAGGCTCATGCCCGTCAGGCGCTTGATCTCCTGGAACTTGCCGGCGTCGTCCTGACCCATGTCCTCCGGATCGGCGGCGTGCTTGTACAGGCCCTTGACACCCGGTACTTTGCCAAGGTCGGCGGCCTCGGCCGAGTGGAGACGCTCAACGCCGGCTGGGCCATCCTGGAGGAGCTCGAGGCTGCTGGGCTCCACCTCGCCTTGGTGGGAGAACTCGACGATCTTGTTGAGCTCCTTCTTCCACTCCGCATCGATGGCTTCGTCCAGCTCCATGGCCTGCGCGCGGGTCATGAACTCAGGTCCGGTAGCGGTGGCTTCGGGCTCCGGCAGGTCCTCCTCAATCAGGTAGCGCTTGGCCAGCTCCGGGTCGGCCTCCATGTCCTTGAGCTCATCCTCGGTCAGGTCTATCAGCTCCTGGCCGGTGCTCTCCTTGACTCGTCGCATGGCGCGGACCATAGCCCGCGCCAGCTGGTCGCTCGTCTTCTTGTCGGTAATCTTCATCATCTTTTGTCCGTAGTTGTCGATCCACTCGCTATGGTCGGGCCATTGGACTTCCCTGGGGGTGCTCTCGAGGACGGGCTTCAGGTCGTAGCGGGGGTCCAGGACGGTGTAGTCCTCGATGTAGTCGGGGCGGTACGGGTCGTCTCGTAATCGGCCTTGGATGATCATATCCTTGGGTTCGACGGCCATCTCTCCCGCCGCCAACGCCTCGAGCTGCTCGGGCGAGTACTTGGACTTAAGGTGCTCCTTGTCCTCCTTCGAGAACTCGGGGAACTTTTCCTTCTGGTACTTGTCCATATTCTCGGGCTTCAACAGGCCAAGCTCCTCGGCCTTGACATTGCGGAAGCGGGACTTGCGACTGGAACGCAGCGCAGAGGCATGGAACTGTTGGCACGGGATGGCGGTGGAGGGGATCGTTCGGGTCGAGGAGAGGCAGCGGCCGAAGAGGCTGCGCGCCGGGCGTGCGACGCTCATGGCCGGTAGGAGTTGGGTCCGCTCAAAAGATTCGTGTCCGGGGTATCAATTCGTGAGGAGGAAACGGACGGCGGGCACCCAAAGTCGACTGGTCTGGCGCGACCTTTCACTCACGAACTCGAGATTTTTTTTGGGATACAGGAATCCTCAATTGAGCATGGGACCTCTAGGCCAATCAGAGCAGCTGTCAGCTCGAATTGCTTGAAAAGGTGGAACAAGGAACGTTGTCGGCACGTGCGCCATCACGTGGCAGTTCCCACCACTCCATCATCAAGTAAGATCATCAAGTAAGGTAGGTCTAATTACAGCAAGTTATCCAACGACTAGATTCCTCATGGCTATATTTGGACATCTCCGAAAGAGCTAACGTTAAACCCAGCTCGCTTTCAAGACCCATCTTGGTCCGGCGCCTGGGCTCCCTGGTTTTCTCATCTTCGCTTCGTTGCCTTACCATGCAGTTATTAAGGTGTCGACGGCTTGAATCGCTTGATGACCCTCCCTGGTCTATCCCGCCCAGTCCAGCGTTTTCGTAACCAATCAGCCGTCGCGGCAGCACAAGTATCAGTCGACTTTTTGCTGCAACTGTGAAACGTCTCAGTTCGCCTCCCGGGATCCAGTGGGCCGTCACCGTCGCCATCGTCGTCGCCGTCTTGCCCAGACCCCAGTGGCGATCCATCGGAATTGTGACGCTTTTGGTTTCGACTCCCACGATCTTAACCGTTTTTCTTCCCTTTCACTCCTATTGTGTAGTCTCCCCCTTCTCTTTCTCTCTCTCCTTCTCTTTCATTCCAGGTCCCTTGTCTCTCTATCTTCGCCTCCTTGGCCTCATCTGCTCGCGCTCTCTCCAGCTTCACGACACTATCACCAGCTCGAGTAAAAGGTACCTGTACGTGACTGGCGCACATACACACCTCGTTTCTATCTGTACCATCGCCCCATCTTTTCCTTCCGCTACTTCTGCGCTCGACTGTCCGGCACACTCGAGACCGACCAAGCATTGGCTCTTCAATCGCCTCTCCTCGAATCCATCCGCTTCCGCTTTCACCACGCCTCGAGGCTCCCGCTCCCATGGGTCAATTCGACTGGTTCTCTAAAATCGGCGCTACAGATGAGGCCGTCGCCGTCCTCAATGACCAGCCCATTCTCTTCACTATCCTCAGCATCGTCCTCGTCGTAATTGGCTTGCAGTTTGCCCTGCACTGGTACATTGGCTTCGCCACCCTGAAGCCCGAGCAGCGCAAGGCGGCGCAGGACAAAAAGGACAAGAAAGCCGCCGCTAAAAAGGACAAAAACAAGAACAAGAAATGAGTCACGGAACGGAGAGCGTTCCGAAATGCCCCCAGCGGTCACTTTGAGTGAGGCTCATGGCGAGGTCTATGACGCCTAAGCATTTTCGGCCGAGGGCAATCAACACAACTCTGGTTTCGATGAACCCAACGAGGCCGCCGGTTGTTTACTCCTTACCGCTTCAGCGATTGAATCATTAGCGATGGGCCTGGGGGGCGCCGCTCAAGCGAAATTTGAGCTTTGCTTCTACTGCATGTTGATAAATGCGAGCTGTTTCTAGCACTTGTAATCTACCTACACGGGAGTTTGTCTTCAAATCGGGTTGTTCTGAAATATAGTTAGCCCTTTTGTCTTCTCGTTCTCCTGTTCCCTCTTGCCTATGTGGAATACTCTACTTGACATTCATATTCCCATTACCTATGCCCTCGCATGCCCGGACTACTTGACGAGAGCCAGTCGGCAAATGACTGAAAACCTCCAGGATCGTAGCCTACACTCTGTTCCTCTTCTTCCATGTAAGGGGTAACCCTGTAACTGTTCGGAAATAGAGGATGGCCATTGTAGTTCCCCGCTTCGATACTATCCGTAGACCACAGATTTCCAACAAAGTGCTGCTCTGGTCCCGGCAGCGGACCAAAGCTATCGTAGGCCATAATAGCTTGTGAAATTGGAGGGTCCAGACATCTTAAGTTGAATGATTGGTTGTCTGCCACTTGGTCCTGGTCACTCACCAGTGCTGGCCAGTTGACTGAGACCGACCCATCTATTCCCAACATGCTTTGACTTGAGTTCTCTTCCTCCTTCTTGACTTGGAAACACACTGCTTCCTCAGGCTCCACCGAAAGCATGGGAATGAAGCCCTCGGTTGCGTTCGCCCCCAGAGTGGGCTGGACTAGTTGTAGGCGTTTCCTTTTCGACTTCTCCTTTAAGGGAGGTAATTTCGGATTCGTCACTAAAACGTCCCATGCTTTCTTCTCGATTCCCTGAGTGATGTTTTCCCACTCGTCAGAGGACGTTCGTCCTTGAATATTTCGTAAACCGAGCTCTGTGATCTTTTGCCGTAGACTCCGGGACTCTGCATTCCTCATACGCCCCAATGACGTACTTATGACTTTGAGAAAACCAAGGCGGTCAGATATCGTCTGTTCAAGCTATCAGTATTGTCTCATCACGACTTGGTTTTTTTTTATCATACCTTCAGATACGGAACGTGAAAGACCCCAGGAGCTAGCCGGGCGAGACAGCGTGATGAAAGACCCCCAACGATTTGGATCCCTTTGTACTTCTTCGCAGGCGCAAGCATCAGCTGCTCAAACATCATCGGAACCAAAGCCGAGTTATTCACATTGTTCAAAACCTCTCCAATGTCCAACTTTGGTCTTGGCCCGGGGCTTTGAATAGACTGGTGCGTCAGGTTGCATTGCGAAGGGAAATTAAGGCTCGAGATGAAGTTCTCGACGGCCCACCTATCGGCTAAGTCAAGCGCAGGAGACGTATCATCATGCTTACCCACCCCTGGAGTGTTTTCATCTCCCATCCGGCGTGCTCGTTTCCGCTTCTTGGTTTGATCTTGACGACCATTGCATGATGATAGTTGTGGTTTGACTTCAATTTCGACAACGTTGATTGAAAGGATGAGTGCGCGGAACTGTGCAGTAGCCGCTCCGGTCGGAGGCCCAAGGGCAGAAGCCAAGTCTGGATGCTGGATCGAGAAACTCATAAGGCCTGGCAGCTGGGTCTGCGTATCACAGTCATACTCGAGACGAAGGCCTAGGCGATGCCACAGCTGTTGACCATCGTTAGTCGTGGATTGGACAGAAGCCACATGGGCTTAGTATACCTCGCAGTTCTTGATCGACTGAACAAACGCGCCGCGCTGCGTGCTGTCAAGAACCTGGGAACTATTGACGGCAAGTGACATCTCGATGCAACAACTGCCTGTCCGGGCGATCCAGAGATGAGATTCTTCGACAACAGCTAGGAGCTGATCGATGGTCTCAATACTTGAAAGGTGGGTAGGAAGATCGAGGCAAAACGACGACGTCACCGTAACCTCGATGTTCTCCTGCTTCAAAAGTATATGCAGAACGGGTAGTGGCAGCGCGGATGCAATGACATCATCCGAATAAGGACTATGCAGGTCCATGGGATGGGAAGATGATCAAGGAAACCAGGGGAACATGGAATGTTCATTCTAGGCGACGATGAATTTGATGGCAGCAAGGAGTTGTTTCTCAATCTCTCTAGCCGCGGAGAAGTTGATTTGTCAGTGCGAGACAGGTGTCGGGTCCATTGAGTTCGGAGGTAGTTAGTTTAGGAAGGAACGGAGCATTGAATCGTTATCAGTCCTGGACGGGCAGCCATGCACTCTGGGCTGGGATAAGAAAACAAAAACTCGTCATCTGAAGAAGGGCAACAATCATACATCATCCAGTGATTCAGAATGAATGGCATTGGTGGCGTACCGAGGAGCACGCAACGCCAGCCTCAATTATCCATTGCCCAGTAGGCCGACCATTAACTACAGTCCAACAACATGGCGTACCACAAGTCTAAAACGTGCCCCTGCTAAATGCCAATCACACATCGCATGATCCAAAGGTAGATAGATGATCCATAGTCGCCATAACTCCTCACGCTTCACCTATTTAGCAAACCAGGGAAACTTCTTCTTGGGTGGCTCGGCCGATCCCCCAGACGTGCTCTCAACCTGTACACTGCGTTGATAGATATCCTGTGGCGGCCGTTAGCAGAAGGCACAACATGCAGTAGTGCCAGGGTCATCTTACCTCGTCATCTATTGGCATCCGGCAACCCAGAATCAGCTCTCGCGCAAGGTCATGCTTAACGAGGTTCGGGTACGCGGTGCCCTGGCTCTTCATGATTGGGAGTAGAACTTCTCCCAAGACCTCGAACTTCTTCCAGTTGATGCGATCACCATCGAGACCTACAAACGTCTTGCTACCCTCCTCAGCTGACACCAGGTCTCGCCGGTGGAGTGGGATAAAGGGAATGCGCGGCAGAGATGAGTTTTCCCAAGCTAGTCGGTACGCAAAGTGGCTCTTTTGTGTTCCCATCAAAATAACTAACCGCGCAAACCGCTTCTGAATGTCTGCTGGCACCAGCGCCCGAGTCTGGGTCAATCTGTGAATTGCTGTGCCATTAACTCCGGCCAAGACGGCTGCCAACCCGTTGTAATTATTCAGTTGTCGTAGCTTTATTGCGATGCTCATAAACTTCTCCAGCATCTGAGCTCGGTGCTTTGCCTTGTCTCGTAAGAGGATCATGTTTGCAACCCACTTGGCGACATGGTTGAAATGATTGATCATCCGGTTGACGTTGTTCAAGCTCTTGCACTTCTCTTTCTGAGTCGCAGACAAGCTGACGTGCCTCACGAAGTCTCGAATCCGAATAGAGGAGAACATAATCCAGTCGATCCGTGTCAGCTCGTCCGCCACGTCCTCGTCCGAAATCTCCATGAAGATGTGGTATCGGAACTTGTTCATAGGCAGGTTGTTTGTGGGCTCAAGGCCGGCTGCCACCCTTTCGTACTCGTCATATGAATGGAACTGCACTTGACTCCCGACACTGCTTCCCCTATCCGCAAATGAGGTCTCCGAGCTGCCCGATGGTCTCCCATCCAGATCTTCATCAACCGTTAGAGTACTGACTCCCGAGGAAAGCTCGTGGGCGTCTTTGGACAATATCTCGCTCGCAAGAATATCACCCGTGTCATCAGAGTTTGCCCAACCGGTGTCATCATCCTCCACCACGTTGAATTGAAGGTTTCGACGCATGTACTGGGCGGCTATGGAGAAAATGGGTTCCGTAGAAAGATGCTTGATGAAGTCTTCCAAGTTCCTCCTGGTAAGTGGGCGCGCAAAGTCACCGGGGTAAAGCGATACCCATTTGGCTACCATTTCTATAATGCGAAGCTGTGTCGCCGTTTTAGATAGATAATGGGCCGTCTTGTCCTCTCGGACTTCATCTAGTCGTGTGAGGATGGCCGAAAAGAGCTCGCCGGGAGCCACAAACTTTCGGTAGAGACAGAGAAAGATGTCGGAGAAGTTGTTATCTGCCCTCGACAGCCTAGGGGCAAGTAGGCGATCCACCAAGTCGTCAAATGATACCCCCGCCATCTTAGCGGGCTTGTCGAGAACGTTGTCGTCATTTCGTTGTAAAATAGGAATATCATCCGAGTGTCGGTATGATTCAGCATCTGACTCTTCAACGTCTAGGTTGGAATCACTGCCTTGCCTATCAAGTCGGATACCGGGAGTTCTGAGCATGCTGCTGACTGTTTGCGGCTGGCCATGATCCCCTATTTCGCGGATCGAGCCTGAAGAGTGACTCGTGGTCTGGTGCTGGCCAACTCGAGGGCTGCGTGCTCGGTAGTTTTCGGTGCCGGGGGGGGTAGAGATTCCACGGAGAAGAGAGAAGTCAGAACTCGCTCTGCTATGTTTGCTATTTTGGCTCAGGGGTCGTCCGGCGGTGGGATCGGGAGCCTCAAGATTAGCGGCAGATTGTGCCCGACGGCGTGAGACTGTCTCACCGTTCCCTTCTTATGATGTTGTCAGAACCAATGAGCATGAAGATAATGGGTTCAGACCTACCTCTTCTATGGGTTATCGCGGCTCGAATAATCGTATTGAGAGCATTTCTTGCGATCTCAGGGCGTTCCGATGAGACCTTGTAAGTAGCGATGCAGGTCCTGAACAGTGGATGATTTGACATTGCATCTGGGTCAACGTGCCAGTCCTGCTCGGGGTTCTCGCATTTGCAGGCCAGCAGGCTGCATGGAAGACTGGAACTGGTGAGGGCCGCTATATATGTTCAGCACATCTTCGTCGCGAGAGATAGGGGATGCGTACACAAGGTTGGGGGAAGGTCGCGAATAGATTCCTGATTCATGACATCGTAGAGAACGAGGGCGGCGTCGACTCGCGGCACGATGTGGCCGTTGATCTGCTTTGGCCATTGGATTGGCTGGGTTGGGTTCAATTCGAAATACTCTAAATCCAGCTCGAGAAGAGTGACGGCGTGGGAGGTATTGTCGATCAGCATGCGCACGCTGGAGGCGTTTGAGATTGGCGGGCGGGTGAGGCCCAGGACGCGCTGGACGAAGGAGGATTTGCCGACACCGGTGGACCCGATGACGGCGATGTTGAAGCCCTCCATGGTGGAGGATGAGGGGGACTAGGAAGTCAAGTCACAGTCAGTCCCCGCATATCCGACGTGTCTCATATTCACACGACCCCTGCCCCGCGAGGGTCAGACAGGTGGGGTCGGTGTGTTGGAGCGATGGACATACCCAGTTCGATGAAGGGGTGGCGGTCAGAGACTCTCGACGGGGGGGCGGCCAGTGCTGATTTGGGGTATTGTCATTGCTGTCGCGATCGTCGCTATTATAGTTGTCGCCGTCGTCGTCTTGGTCGGAGAGGGATTGGTAGACGGAGCTGCCGTCCGAGTCGTCTGAGACAGCCGCGGGGCTATAGCGTTGGAAGAAGGGGTCGTCGACAATCGAACCGGCCGAGTCTTGGCGTCTATGGCTGGGGGATCGGTGCTGGGAACGGTTTCGAAAGAGGGCGCTGGCGAGGTTCGCACTACTGGTGGGCGAGTAGCGAAGGGGAATCAAATCGGCTATACCTAGTCGGCGGGAAGCCGGCGAGCCTGGAATTGGGTGAGCTTGTCGTGAACCAACATAATCGGGATCCATGGTCGCGATCGCGGTCGCAGTCGCAGTCTCAGCGACTCGCAACAGAGGTGAAGAGGAGCATGTGATGCCAGAGGAGCAAAGTTCGTGGTGGGGATCGAGCAGGTCGTGGAGAACTGGAGACTGGAGACTGGAGACTGGAGACTGGAGACTGGAGGACCCAGGGGGCCAAGTCAAAAAGAAAAGGAATAGGAGAGGGCGGAGAGCGACGAGTGCCCAACGGACACTAGCTAGGGAGGCAGAAAGCAGAGGGCAAAAAGGCTAAGGAAGGGACACCCAGGACAGGCAGAGACAGACGCCGGGAAAGAAGAGAACCGAGAATAAGTGACTAACAAGCTTGCGGATGGAGGGAGAAGGAGTACGGGGAAGAAAACGCCTCTTCGGCCACGAGGCTTTTCCAACCGCCGAACAGCCAACTCGAATCGACTGGACCAGCTAGACCAACTGCGACTGAGACCTGTTGACGACTCGTCAGTCGACTTGTCATATCACCACCACCACAACCACCACCACTTCCTCCTCCAACACTACCGCCACGAAGGGAGGCCCGCAAGCGTATGCGCATGCGCATCGGCATATTGGTGGACTCTCGTACAAAGCACCTACCTACTGGACAATTCTGAACCCGATGAGCGCGGGCTGGTTGGCGGTGTCCCGTCCCTGGCGGTGTCGAGGCGGATGCGATGCACGTCAGAGGGGCAGCATGGGCAGGCCTGGGTTGGCTGGGAGGCGATGCAGCGCTTCAGTTGGCGAGATTGGCAGGGTGACACGGATGAACAGCGGTGTCTGGTCTCAAAACACACAACCGACCGAGGGAAGCAGCGCAAGCATCGAGAAGCCCGAACGCTGGGATGGAACCGGAGGCGGAGACCGGCGGCGACGAGGGGGAAAAGAGCCCGGGACGTTGAACGTTGGACGTTGAACGTTTCGGGTGGGATGTTGAGGGGGGGGAGGCTGCTGGTTAAGACGACGGGAAGAGGGTGTCGGCCTCCCGCTATCTTCAAACTACTGCTCCGTAGGATGCTGGTACCTTGGTGCTTGATTAACTTGTCATGGAAGTTGGAACCTCGAGGAAGCGGCCCGGGGGGTTCCTGTTCGGCCCGCGCCCAGTGCGTGTTCATCGGTGCTCGACTCCTCACGGCGTTGGCCTGTTCAGTCAGCGGAGCCCGCCCGCCCGCCAGAGAAATTTAAGCCTATTACGCCCGTGGCCTCTGCATCGGTGTGCTCCCCTCCATGTTGCACTGCTCCAAGCGCTGTGCCGGTGCCAGGGTCCTCCTGCGTTGGCGTTGGTGTTGGTGTTGGCGTTGGCGCACCGATGGACAGGGGGAGGGAGGGGGAGGAGCGTTAACAACAAGAAAACGGCGGACATCCATCTACCTTACGGGTATGGATCTGCTTGATCCTTGAACCCGACCCAATGGGCGGGAATGAGCTCTACGGATGCCCTAGAACGCTGCAGGCAAGACAATAAGTACATAGTATGCTGTTTCGGTGGCTAAGTTTAACTTACAACGCACCTGGATGTAGGGAATTACCTACCTTGGTAATTGGGTAAGGGTCTCATAGGCACCGTAGGCAGTATCCGTGGTCCTGCATTGACAATGTTTCACGTGGCAATTGAGAAGACCTCCTCCCAGTGGTCTACTACTACTGTACGTACTAGCAGTAGTTGCTCCTCCCACCATGCGTCTGCCCTAATTCGTGCTACTTATCCACACCTCTCTAAGCTGCTGTCCTCTCGGTAGACGAGATGCTTGGCTGGGCTCATGCTCAGTGTGGGAAGTGATCATCGTGATGGATACGACCCTTCGTTCGGTTCTTCACTGGACACTCGCATCTGCGAATAGAAATCACCTTTGCCTTTACCTGTCTACCGACTTCCTTCAGCAATCTACACCCAGCGTTGCAGACCACCATTTAAAGTGCCCTGCGTCGGATCTTTAAGCCTAGAACTGTCCACCTTCCAGAAGCCCCCCCCCCCCCAAAAAAAAAACAAAAAAAGGGGAAGAAGAAGAAGAAAAAGAAGAAGAAAAGAAAAACTCTTACAGGCATCCACTACATGACCCCCAGTGGTTCATGCTGTGAATCGGTCTTCAGCTGTTCTTCGGTGGCTTTCTCGTCTGCCTATTATCATCCTGATTGAGCTGTTAGAGTGGGCATTAGGCAACCCCCCAGTGATCTCAGCCTCGGGCTATCCTTGCTTTGACGAGGGCATGGGCCGCTCGGGTTGTCGATCGCGACATGCTCTAGGTCAGTACATAATTGTGTGACAGCGCAACATCTGTATCCCTGTCCATATGCTTTGCACACGTTCCGTTCCCAATGTGACTGTGGTGTACACTCGATCAACACTGTAGGGGACACAGCTATTTGTTAGCGAGAGTTGCATCATCACCGACATCATCACCATCACCATCACCATCACCATCACCAACACCCTCATACACTACATGTATCTCATGCAGGGAAGAGCCTCCTCCCAATGGCAATGCACACTCCTGTGGTCACACTTCTGGCCGTTCGGTGTGCCGCACCACCCCGCAAGCACGTGGGAGTCTCCCGCGGCCAATCAACACCCTGTCATCTCGCTGCGAGAGAACGCCGACGAATGACGAGTGCCAGATCTTGCAGTAGCAGGCTCGCAGGCTCCTCGCGGGCTGGCAAACTGGTCATGGTGACACCATGCCACCGTCCACGACCAGGCCGGGGCCTCGTTGATGACCAAAAGCCTCGAATCCCTCGGTGCGAGGGGATGGAACACAAACGACACCCGAGAGCGCCCCGCATCACGAACAGGTCTCCCCCGAGCGTATCACCGTCTACCGTAGCCGCTTCAAGGACAGCTGCGGGAGGTGGCTTGCGAGAAGGAGTCGGAATCGTACAACGTTTAGCGGATCTGCAAAGCCCACGAGGTCTGCCTTAGTTCTGGCCAAATCGATTCGAGGAGTTCTGGAAATCGCTGAGATCGACCGCCCTTCCCTCTGCCATGCTCGCTCTTCGGGAAAGCCGCGAAAAGTGTCGGTTAGATCGACTTGGAAATCCTCGGCCAAGCTCAGTACGAAATACTTCATCAGTACGACGGATACCGCTTTCGTCCATCTCCGCGGGGCGGGCTGCGAACCATCTCCACAGTGAACACGCAGGTTCGCCCAAGTCACCAATCGTCTTGCTTCCAGGCTGGCCTAGTTTGCACGACTGCTTGGATTCATGTCATGGTACTTGTACGGAGTACTCGCGCGACATAGTGGACGGTCTATACCCCTCAGGCTTGATCGCTTAATCAGAGTTCATAAGACCACATCGGTATCGGCTCCTTTGAGCGATCGGCGACACGGAATACCATGCATGAACGGAATCTGTCCGCATTACTACCTCAACCTAACTACGCCCGAGAAAACACGGAGGTGGGAACTATAGGCCTTAAGAGAGAAGGCGCTTCGCAACGCGAGACACGGGGAGGCTGAATGCCAATGAACTGCAACTATTCACAGACGATACTAGCACGTCCTAATCGAGGTATCCGAACCATATGCCGTACATCATGAGATATCTCCAGACTCTACGCTAAGCGGACAACAGATTCCACCACGTCTCCATGAAGTCTAGCCTAGCCGTCAATCCCCCGGGGGCGCTCGCTCCCTTGACCAGCCAGCTAACTTAGCCGCGTGATCCATCAATAGTCTGTTTCTTGGCACATTCCCAACTGCAAGAGTTGGCTGTTCCCGGACCGACGGCGCACGAGCCCTCCTGTCAAAGTGTCACTGAGCCACCCGGAGCCTGTAGCCGGTGGTTAAGACTTGACGCCGTCTGGGCAGCGGGCTGAGGCTTTCTCCATCTGGAATTGGCTGCAGGCATATCCGTGGCGTAAGCTTATCCCCCCCCGGCTTTGGCGCCAAGAAAACTAGGGTATCTCGGTATTTGTTTTCCTTGTCTTCGGTGCTCCCGATCGATCGGTCTGGGGTTGTCGAGCTCGAGATGTGAGACAAATCTTTGGAGCCGCAAGTCCACCGCAACTCCATCTCAACTAGACAAATGAGAGACTATAGACCATACATAGATGGTCTAACGCAAACGCATCCCGTCAACTAGATACTATGCTCCTTCTGTCTATAAGCCCAGGGCTTTCGATAGACTGAACAACCACGAGTCTCAAGGTTTCGAATTCCAGCCTCCCTTGACGGTCTTGCCCTAGCGACTGGGATTCCATTCCAGATATCGATTGCCCCTTGCCCGATCAGGACTGCCACCAGAGTCAGTCGCGGCATCCACTCCGACGCTCCAGCGTCTTGGTTGAGTTGACTCGGCCGATGGATGCAAGCGGCGCAAACGTTCTTGTGCCAGTCGCCTCCCACTCCGGCTGGGCCCAACCCGTCTGAGACAGTTGTTGGTGGACTCTTTGGCCTAGTTTCTGTGAAGTTGTCCAGAGGCCGCGAATCCAGAGGATAGGTTCTGCTGTGATATGCTGTTGACGACTTGATTTCGGGTTATTACTCAAAGTACCTTGCTTTATCCTTCCAGCTAGGCCATTGTTAACACAGTTGCAACTGCCTAATACCAGAAAGACCGCCATCTCCGGCCGTCTTAAGTGTGCACTCTAGCCGTGATGATTGTAAGAAACAGCCTCTAAGCGGTCCATGACGATCCAAGTGCGCCATGTCCACCCAAGGCGGGTATACAGCCGCCCATCGATGGATAAACCAATTCAAACTTTACGCCCCGTGGGTCAAGCCCCGTGGGTTTTCTGTGGTGGGCTTATCAATGAAGTAAAGTTGCAGGCGTGGGCATGTTGCACGAATCTCACACTTGGCCACTGATTTCCTATATCTTCCCTGACCTCTCTCTCTCTCTTGAGGGGCTCTTACCATTGAGTATCCGAGTGCTTTCTGGTCCCATTGTAGCAACAAGAGAATCAGTATCAGGTCCTTGCAGAATCACGCCTGTATCGAAGACGAGCCTGGCCTCCAACCGTTGTCGAACATCATTGGATAGACCATCATCTCTTATTCCGTCAAGACCTCACATCTCACTGAGTCGCCTTCAATCTCGGAGTCATGACCATCATGGCCCCCTCAGCCGATGCTGCTCTGGATAACCAGAACACGGTGCTCCAAGCCCAATCCGACAATGCCACCACACCCACAACCAAGACAAAGAACAGACCCAAGTCGTTGACCCTATCACCGTTCGACCCCAGCGAGTTAAGCCACAAGCTGTCGACAGTGGCGTCGGATCAAGATGATGACTCTACCGACTCGATGACATCCGGTTCCCAAGACTCGCCCCAGAATGATCCTATGTCCAAGAACACCACGCCCTCTCCAAAGACCACGGCCGCCAAGGAGTTGTCCCCGAAGTTCTTCAAGCACAGCAGCGCGCCAGCATCTCGCCGCACCAGCATATTCCATCACTTCTCCATCAAGGGCTCCAACTACGACCCCAAGAAGGATGACGACGCCGCCCCAAAGCCTGCTCCCTATCGACATGTCCCCAAGAACGCAGCCGCCCAGTTCGCCAAGACGACCACTGTTTCGCCCCTTACCGAAAAGGCCACTGTCACCAAGCAGGTGAAGTCTCCCGGACCTGGCTGCATGAGCAATGGCACCATGTCGCTCCAGGAGTACAACAAGCAGTCTCGGAGAACTCAGAGCCTCTGCCACGGTAGGCCTCACGATCGCAACGGCAACCCCTTCCCTCTAACGGTGCTCGAAAGCACCGCGGAAGTGGATGAGGACCCGACCACACTCAACTCGAGGCTTTCTCTACAGCCGAATCAGTTGCGCGGCTTCGATTTAGCCAACGAAATGGCCCGAAGAATGAGCACTGGCAACATCCGGGTACAGCAGCGAGGTGTTGTGGAAGTCCCACCGCCTGTGGTCGTCCGCAATGACTCCACCAACCTGTCTGTCTTCAGGCAATCCTCCATCAGCTCGGCTGACAATACGTCTCCTTTCCACTTGAGCAGTGGGCCCACGTCGCCCTTCCGGCAAGAGTTTGATCATCAACCCTCGCCCGGGCGCAGAGGCTCTGAGACAAACTCGAACCCCTCTCGTAGAAGCAGTGTGGTAAACCCGCAGCGCGCAACTGTCGTGGACATGTATCGGGTGGACTGGTCGCAGAGCGATCAGTCGAAGCGCAGGAGAGACTCCAGATGGAGCATTATGCGAGGCCGGATAGGCAGTGTGAGCAACAAGAGTGAGAGAAAGGAGTCGGTTTCTGGGGAGTCAGCCGACCCAGGGTCTCCCGCATCACCAAAGGCTGGATTTTTGGGGAGATTCAAAATGTAGCAATATTCAAACGAGGTCTAATCAGGGGTCACAAGGCAAATTGTAAACATAATGGAAAGGGACAATCAAGGGATCTTACTTAGCATTGGCATAATAAACAAGCCTACCTTCCGCTGGAAAAGAACCAGAATATCTTCATTATCATTATCTACTCTTGAAACATATGCCTTTTTTACAAGTCGCCATGGACAAAAGGTTCGACTATGGTGCCAGCCATCGTTTCCAAACCTGGGCATGGCGCTCATCGTTTTCCCTCAGCTATCAAGCGCTCAATGAGGGTAGTATCCTCCTGTGCCAGCTGCTGTCGCAACAGGTTGGTAACGTCCGGGCCAGAATTGTCCGTGTTCATGAGGTGCAGGATCAGCTCGGAATACTCGCGAATGGCATCTCCCTCCTCGCCGAGGGCGCGCCGGGCTTTGCGCAGGGCCTCCTTGCCGTTCCGGATGCCAATGTCGTGGTTCCATGTCTCCTTCTTGGGTGGGAGGCCCTTGAGTAGCGAGGCAGGGATGGCGTGTTTCTTGGCTTCGGGATCTTGGGGAGGGAGCGTGGCGGCGTGGATCCGGAGGAGCTGGTTGGGTAGCAACGGGTATTTCTGGAAGAGGAGGCGGAGCCGGTCGGAGGTTTCGAGGGCGCGGAAGGGGTTCAATGGGTCAGCGGGGGCGGGTTGGAGGTCAGGGACTTGTGGTTGCGAGGGCGCCGGCTTGGTTTGAGGCTCAGGGTCGGGAGGGTGGTTTTCGCGATGGATCTTGTTGCATGCGACGGAACAGCTTGAACCTGGTCAGCTTGGAGACGGAGGGAGGAAGGGTGGCTGTGAACAGGAACTTACTATGGGAGATAGCATCGCGGGCACTTGTACTTGGGCGCGTTCACATGACACACACCGCAGAGCGAAGGCGTGGGCGCTGGTGCGGGCGCAGTGTCGACATCACCATCGCCGTCGGTGCCTTTGGGCACCGCATCGTCAACCTGAGCCGGGCCTTCAGGTTCGGCTTCGGTACTCGCTCCCGGAGCAGCAGCCTGTGACGATGTCGGCTGGTCTGTTTCACCCTTGCTGTCGAGCGCTGTCGACATGGCTCCCTTAAAGAAATATATTCACCTAGAACCGATAAGCAAAAAAGAATGAAGGCGGGTGGGTTGTTCGCATTCAAAAAAAAATTGCCCCACGCGTCATTCTCTATCGCAGCTGTTTGGTTTGTTTGGGATTGTGGTTGGACAGGAAGAAGGAAAAAAAGAGCATGTGGGTCCTGTTGGCACTTCCCATCGTCCTGCCCTTGCATCATAGGTAGGCCAGCCATTACTAATGCTCGGACCTATCACGGCTGCCACGGCTACTGCGACCAAACAAGTCGGCGGCGAAAAGTCGAGAGCCGAGCACGCCAACGACATCTTTTCATTATTTCTCTTCAAAGAGGCATTTTGTCATTTAACCTAATCCCCCAACCTTAGTACCCTCTGTTCGCATTTCTCATCTCGCGCTTCTTCCATCTGCGTCTACACATCACCGTCGCAATGACCGCCTCGCGAGCCCCCCGACTCATCTCCCGGGTTCTGGCCTCCGTCCCCCGGCCCATCGCCGAGACGCCCATCCGAGCGGCGCCGCGATGGACTCGCTTGCTGAGCACCCGATCCCGCCTCCCATCTGTCGCCGCTGGTGCCCGACCGCAGGTCTACGCACCACGTCAACCAGCCGCTCCCGGCCTCGCCGGTGTCGGCAGCGGCGTACGGACTATCTTCATCCAGACCGAGAACACCCCGAACCCGGACGCCCTCAAATTCCTGCCGAACCATCGGGTCGTCCCCGAGACGATCCCGACGCCCTTCATCGAGTATCTCAATCCCCGGTCGACGATCGCGCCGCCGTACCCCTCGCCGCTGGCTGCCAAGCTCATGAATATCGACGGCATCACGGCCGTCTTCTATGGCGCTGACTTCATTACCGTCACCAAGGCCGCCGACGCCAATTGGGCACACGTCCGCCCCGAGATTTTTGCCCTCATCACCGAGGCCATCACTTCGGGCGAGACCCTTGTGAACGTCGCCGAGCGCAAGGAGGGCGAGGCTGCCCATGAGATCGAAGAGGACAGTCTGGCGTACAACGAAGACGACAGCGAGGTCGTCGGTATGATCAAGGAACTGCTTGAGACTCGCATTCGACCTGCGATTCAGGAAGACGGCGGTGATATCGACTTCCGAGGCTTCGACGACGAGGGGTACGTGCACCTCAGATTGCGAGGCGCCTGTCGTACCTGTGACTCAAGCACTGTCACCCTGAAGAACGGCATTGAAGGCATGCTCATGCATTACGTATGTTGTTCCTCCCAATCAGCCCTAGTGTACTGCATCTCGAGAAATACTAACATTCTGCCAGATTGAGGAAGTTAAGGGAGTCAAGCAGGTGCTGGATCAAGAGGAGGAGATCGCATTACAGGAGTTTGAAAAGTTCGAAGAGAAGCTAAGGCAGCAGAAGGGCCAGGCCGCCTTGGCTGGTTAGAGGCAGCGGATTACCCTCTTGATGTTCTGTATAATAGCTGGCGGGAACCCTCATGATACCCACGAATGCTCATACATTTTGAGCCCATCTTGTAACCAACTGTTTCATTCCCTGTCCACCGATTGATTGACCCAGCCCGGTATCACCGCTCAGTAGATGCGATCGAAGCGCCTTGTGTGTCCAAAGCGACAGGTCTATTGCCCTGGTTCGTACTGTAGTAACTAGCAAGTTCCTCCTGGAACGAGCTACGTCACCTCGGCTGTCCGGTGTGGCGTCCACCCCTTTGTGGCCAGATTAGGAGTAATGGAGCGTGTGAACTTTGGGTACCCCGGTCCAGACCGGCCATTTGCTGGGCAAGACCGTTCTCCAATTCGACAATGGCAGCAGGGTTGTCTGCGGACCCTGGCATCGTTGGGTACGCAGTGCAACTCCCCATTCCGGCGAACCGCAGCCACCACTGTGGCACGTTTGAGGTCTCGTGCTGCTCGGCCACTGCAAGTGTGCGGGACCAGCAGCAAACAAACGTCTGACATGGGAGCTACATGATGACTGATCAATGCGAATCTCGGTGTTTGGACGCGCGGATGCTCGGGACGCGGCACAGCAGGAGGAAGACGAGGAAATAGGAGTCCACCGATCTTCACAGGAGCAGTGGCAGTGACAGTGGTCGCCAGGTCAACTCTTTCTTGACGCGGGATCCCTGGATAAGAGCCCCTATTGTGTTATCCTGTCATTCATAGGTAGCGAGGCGTGCATCGCATTCCCCGGGGCAAGCGGATGCATGTGCAGCTTGCGGCGGCGGCGGATGCGGTACAGCACACTCAGGTACGCGACAAAGTACAATTTCGAGGGTCCACGAATGAGGAGAAATCTGGGGTAATCCCCCGCTGCGATTGACACCCAATTGAAACCTTGATGTGGATGGCCAATGGCGGGGTATCTCCACTTCCTTAATTACCATGGCCTTCCTGGCTCTCCTCAGATCAGCAAACGGGGACGCAAACGAAGACATCCGGCATCTGCGACAGTGAGAACCGCTGAAGAAAGACAGGTAGGTAGTCTTCAGCACAGCAGTATTCGTCGTTCTGGTTCAGTTGAGGCAGTCTAATTGTCCTTGTCAATTTGCGCTTGCCGTGTAGCCCGTGGCAACACCATCGCGCCGTGCTAGGGCCAGATCGAAGGGCCAGATCGACGCGCCAACTGACTGGAACAACGGCAAATCCCTAGCGCTTCAAGTCAAGTTCCAGAGGAGATCTCGATAGAAAAGTGGCAATCCACTGCGCTATTCTGATCAATTGACAACAAGGGATAGGGCCACGATTACTGGAACAACCTGACCTCATCGTACATAGGAAAGGTAGAACGCAAATTTTTACTGAACGACGCGACGCCAATTCAACTGCTTGGCCCGGCAAGTCTGGACTTTAATCATCGTGGCGTTATACATTTCTTTTCTCCATGTTCTCGCCAACTGTCAAGCCTCCAATTCCTCCCATCCAGGTGACGCCCAATGCTCATATCATCCCTTTGGGCCTGGGGAGGATGGGCAGACGTTGTAGAAACCAGCACGGCCGTGGCTCCGTGGATGCATCATGTCACGCGGCCCATTCTTTAGGGTCTTATCCTGGCAGCTCGAGTCCCCTTGAAGACTCCGGGCTTGGCTCGTAGGGTGAGACTGTGGACCTAGCTGCCGTCTCTTCTCTGGAATGGGTGCGGCTCTCGCTCATGGCAGGCTGGCGTTGTCCGGTGAGGACAGCCAGCCTAGAGCTTTAGAGGTGACTTGCATAGGTGGTTGTTGGATGGAGCTGCCGAGGTACAGTGCAAATCTGGGGCATTAGGCCTGCATGTCATCGTGAGGCATACATGGGCCCAATGCCAGGGTAGCCAGCAAGGTAGTGAGTAAGTGCACCGCATTCGCACCTCATGATGAATATCACCTTGGGACATCAACCATTGAGACCAACCATGAAAAGCTTTCCCCTATTCGATAATACAACCACCATTGGTCGTCTCCAATTTTGCGTCATAAGGCATGCATAGTACCTGGCCGTCTACACCAAGCTGCAACTGTGGGCTTTCAGTAGTTAGCTGTCCTAGGGACAGGCCCACCAGGTTACACAACGCGCAACGCGTTTTCTGCAGGCCGGTGAAGATCGTTGCCGACTGTGGCGATCGCTGCTTTGTCGACAGGACAAAGCCGAGCCGCGTGCTAACCTCCAGGGGAGTGCGTGCCAGGTTAGCAGGCCCTGGTTGATGGACAGGTTCGGTTTGGCATCAAAAAACGGTTTTGTGTACGTAGCATGGCGCAACGTGCGCGAGGCACGGTTGTGTTCCCTGGCAAAGTGTCATGGGTTCGACTGTAGTGTACAGGATGATCTACAGGGTTGGAGTAAGAGAGGAGACAAGGAAAAGAGGTGTTGTCGGATAGGAAATAGCAATGCCAACCTCGGCCAATGCATGAAACTGAATGGAACCGCCTTGCCCGGAAATCCGAAGATGCCTACCTACCTCGTAAGGAAAAGACATAGACAGTAAGAGTGCGAAGACAGACCCGAATGAGCAGGTGGTTTCCCGCCACTCCAACAATGCCGGGTCGTAAGATACCATAGTTGCCAAGTTGCTCAATTGACGGAAGGGAACTGTTGCCACTAGGGCTGATGGTGTTTCGATGATGATGCTGAAGATGGTGGTGATGACGAAGCTTGATGATGTTTGACGGTCGAGAGTGAGTTGGTGGTAAACCTCAGGACGCCTTTACTAGGTAGGTACCTGACTGCCGACTTGAATCCTCCCCCCGACGAGCCACGTTGGCTTCGTACAGTGCGTAGCTGCGTGCTTAATACTGTACTACCGGGGCCAATGACGATTTTGCTACGACGTACGGAGTACATCATGTGTGATCAAGCGCCTCGAGAGGGGGCGTCGCCTATTAGGATCCGGAGGGCATTGTGCAATGGCGGGCTATTCCTCAGTCTGCCGGCATGGTTCGAGGAGGGGCGGGAACGTGTTGCGCGGAAGGTAACGTGAATAACTAACGGAGAGGAGAGGCACTCAATGTTAGTTCATGATGCTCCCATGAGCTGTAGCGTGTTAATTACTGCCTGCCGGCCCGCCAACTCACTATACTTTACAGGGCCAAGCAGCTTGTGGGCAATCTCACAGAGGCCGGCGCCATCATCATCTTTTACCAGAACTTGGGTCAGTGGCGGCGGGGCAGGTGTCTGCTGCCCTCGTTCGCATCGATTCACCTGATGCTCTGATGCTTTCTGCTAGTCGGGCTAGGTGCGCAGTGGGGTTGGTTGATGAGCTTCTTCCGAGTAGCGTGTGTGCGGGCCATCCAATCCGCTTTCACTGCAACGAGAACCAGCCCTGCACGTACATGGTACACGGCGGCATCCAACCCACCCATCCGCCATCGCAACCTACCTCTCAGTCCTAGTAGTTCCAGGGCATCCATCCTCTGCCTGCCACTCCTTTGGCCGACTTAGCCCCTCCCGTTGTGTGTCTGGACTTTTAGGTTGGCAAGTCGGAGAAGAAGGGTGTGAACCGGTCAGAGCATCTATCTTGAGGTTTGTGTGGTGAGGTTGCGCGCTTGCGGCTGTAGCTTTGAATGCGACGAAACTCGCTCGACCGGTCCGTTTCCCCTCGCCATCATGTATGTATCGTTAATACACCTACCTGGGTAGATAGGTGAAAAGTCATATGCCGGCCGGACTCTTTAATACTCTCCTACCTACCTCAAATCTCTGCATATAGAACCAGCTATTGGTATTGGGTCTGTCAGGGTACATGAAATAGCCCCCGTCCTGGGCGAATTTGAAACCCTCAGTGGTCAGTGTTGGCCGGGTTCGTTACTCTAGGAAGGTGGGAGAGCCAAGTTTGCGCCCCGGTACCGCCCAGTTCGTCCACCCACATGAGTGTCGTTGTTACCATCAACTGCCGTACCTCACGACTTCGTGGATGGACTTCAAGGATGAAATCGGCCTGGTGGTGGTGGTGGTGGTGGTGGTGGTGGTGGTCTGGGCGACCGTCCCGTTCATCCAAAGGTTGCTAGGGAACCCCTCGTGTCTTAGTATTCAGAGGGGTCCTCTAAGGGCTTCTTGGCTCATTGAATCTATTGTACTTGCTTGACGGTGTCTTTTGGGCTGTTTCATCGCCTTCGTCGACTCGTCTCTACCACCACTAGTGTGCGAAGCAGGAACCGTTGGTCGATGCCGCCGTCTCTTCTTCAAGCTCTCACTAATACCTAAGTTTGCCCCTCCCTCCACGACCATAATTTCATCATTCCCCTACACCACTCAAGACAAACCAAAAGGCATATCAAGATCAGCTCCTCGCCCACCCTCCCCTCAGTGCATCCACCCGTGCAACATCTCATTGCAGTAGCGTCAAGCGCCTCAACCCGACGAAGCTCTCTGTTAGCTCTCCCCGGACCCTCCACTTTGCGACCAAAGCGGCAGTCCCAGCAAGGCTACCCTGGATCACGCGCGTCGACGAAGGCTGTTCAGCCCAGGTTGGCTCGTTAATTACCGTACCTCATACTACGTACGTCCCTGGTCTGAGCTAGGACGTCAGATCACCACCATCGTCGCAACTGCTGGTGGGCACGCACTGGCTAAGGCCGTTTATTCTTGTTTCTTTGGAGGGGTATTAACGTCTTCCCACCTTCCCGCCACTTTGATTTTCTTCTTTTCTTTTCTTTTTCCTTTCGTTCCGAACATCGCGCCACAGAACCCAGAGGAAGCGGTTTTACGTACGGTATGTTCATGCCATCCATCTGCCCCATTTATGCTTCATACGCTACACGGGACGAATACACACACGCCACGGAAAGAACCCCATCGCACTAACCTGGGTTTCTTCCCCTAGGGAAACGGACTGCCCTCCCCTTCTCCTGCTAAACTCTTTTGCATCTGTTCTGGAGCCCTTCTTCTCCACTTTCGGCTCTCCACTCCCCGCTCCACTTGTCCTGGGCTTGGTCGTCTGGGAACTAGCCCCCAGACTCTCGCACTCGCAGGCTCCTAAAGTCCCAGCCAGCCCCGATACCTAGCCTGTCAACTAACAGGCTATCACCTCAGGTCCTCCAAGTGCCTTGCTGCGCCGCTAGGTTGTCGCCTCTGCAGTGTGCAGCCACTACCCGGGCCAGCTCCAGCTCCATCCCGTCTCTATCTCCATCTCCATCTCCATCCCCAGCACCCCGAGGCTCAAGCTCCGTGGGCGGCAGTACTTCGTGCAATTCTACCATCTTTCCCCTCAATCCGTCCCTCTGAACCCTCCATTACCACCCGCTGTCGCCATCGATTTCTAACACGCTCCACACTCCAGCTCCGGGCAGTTCGCAAAGCTCCACGGGCACACCTGGTCTCGTGTCGCATCACGCATCACACCCGCCTCAACACAACCTTGCGCATCACCATCGCCGCATCAGCAGCACCCAGCAACAGCAACAGCACCACCACCACCACCACCAACAACAACAACAACAGTGCCGCTCGACGCAACGCAACGCAACTCGACGCAACGCTACGCAGCACATCGCACCCCAAGCACCCTCTCTGCAGCCCTCCGCTGCCCTCCTCCCCCCGCCTTCCGCTTTCCGACCGCAATCCTCAATCCATCCTCTCCCCATCCTCTTCATCCTCTTTCTCCTCCGCTTCCGTCTGCCGCCTCCCGCTGTCCTCACTCTTGTCAAACACACCCGTTTCGTCACTGCCGTCCATCACGGTCGCCCGGCACCTTCAACGTCTGTCGTCATCGCACCCGTCGTCGCGGTCCCTTGATCGTTGTCGCTGTCGCGTTTTGCCGCCGCTGGCCTGACCTTCGACCTTGACTGACTGGGCTGGTACCTAAATTATTCCTTCCTACTCGCCACCGCGGTCCGCCTCTCAAGCTCTCGCCGCCGCCGCTCCCCACAAGTCAGCCCCGCGTCATTCTCTCGGTGTCTGTGGCGCCGGCCTTGCGCGCCTGCTTGCGAGCCTTTCGCCAACAATGGGCTTCGACTAGTTCCCTTTGTCGCCGTAGCTCTCCCCAACTCTACCAACCTGCACCTCCATCTATCTCTTTCTCTTCCTTCCTGCCGCCTCCCAGAACTCCCGCTCACGAATGGGTGCTTGCGCCTGCCCCTCTTCTCCCCGACTGACGACTCACTGATCGCTTGAATCTTCTTTTTCCTTTGGGCCTTGGGTTAGACGCGCTGGTTTAGACATCTTTATACCTTCATCCTCAACCCCGACACTAATCGCCTTCCTCCGCGCCTTACGTCTCCGTCGACTCGCACATTGCCGCCAAGACGAGTCGCCACTCACAAAACCTGCCTCTTCCCAGGCCAGCTACAGTCTTCTACTTTCTTCCGCGTTTCATCTGTTTGTTACGACCTAGAGTTTGGCCCGTTTGACGCCCTACCTATAGACATACCTGAGATTTACGTCTCCGGTGAGTGACCTTCCCACCTTTTGCTCCCCACGCCCTCATACGCTGCTATGCGCCGCCTCTGTTGAATGAGACTGCATCGCGCACTGGCGCGACAAAGTTTGTTGCCCAACTGCCGCACTCACCAGAACGGTTGTGCGCTTGGTTTTCAATCAATCGCGCCCAATCTGTCTGTTCTGTTCAGTGTGTCACGGGGTTTTGTTTCCCCTCACCGAAACAGGCCCAGACGTGACCATTCATCACATCGCGTTTGACGCAGCAACAAGCACCCATCATGAGATCTGCCAACTGACCAGTCATAGATCTTTCCCGCATCTCCCCGGATTAAAACCAATTTTCCACCTTCTCAATTCACCCCTCACCACCTCGTCACTCACGAACCTACCAAGCGCCCAACTTGTCCGAAGCCTGCCTGCTTGACATCGTGGGTTCACCGAAACTCGATCTCAACTCTTGAATTACCACCCGAAGTACCTGCCGACTACACGTGTCGCAGGCTCTTCTACGAACCTACTATTATCAGAGACTTGACTAGGAGGTGGTTGGAGGAAGTTGGATCGCCGACATATTCTCGGCTAGGACGATGAGCGCTGCTCCTCTCAAAACCGGCCCGCCTTCGAGACTGGGCCAAGGGACATTCCCTCCGGCTACGGCGAACAATCAGTCACTTCTTCGTGATAAATTGCACGCCAGAACGTCAACGCCCGATTCAGAAGCCCTTGCTAGCTCAGACGACGAAGCCGATCATCGCCAGGACTCTTCACAATCTGCTCCGCACCCCCCTAAACCCGTTCGGCGACCTTCGTGGTTGAACGAGACATCACAGTCGCTGGGTCGTCCTCGTAAGGGTTCCTTCGCCGGTAACTCCATGTCTCCAACTGCATCTCACCCCAGCACCCCGTCCGCCGAGACCGGTGCTGGTACGTGGGGTTCTCATTCGACCTCATCCGTCATGGGCCGCCCTCCTACTGGGGCTACCTTTCCTTGGGGCACTGGCATATGGAACACGGAGCGCAAAGATCCTCCATCGAGACTCAGTGAAGTTTTGCCTTCCCCAACCTCAACTATGCCTCCCGGTGCTGCGGGCAACTCCTTCTTCGGCGGAGATACGCAAACATCTCCAGTGTCACGCGACCCTGGCTCAAATGCACAGATACCTTTCGCTATCCCTCTTCACCCTACACCCAAAACCTATCGGTCGCAGTCGTACTCGGTTGGGCAACTAGATCCTGAGACAACTGTTCCGCCATCGATGAGCTCATCTGCTATACTCGGGCGCGCGCGACATCCTGCTCTACAGCATCGCCCCTCCCGGCCTAGCATGCTGAGTGAGATGGCAAATGATGGATCGATGCTTGGAAAGGTCAAAGAAGTAGAAGACGATGACGACGAAAGCGCAAACGAGTCACTCCAGGGTTCCTTCCACCAGAGTTCCGAAGCAAAGACAATTGAGATGCTCGCCAGGGAGAACGCGATGCTTCGCCAGCAGCAACAGTACAATGCTCGTATCAGACCTCGCGCTGCGACAGGTTCAGCTTACATCGGCAACGGCTACGCCTTGAGGGAGTCCGTGCCTGAAGAGTCAGACTTTGCCATTGACGAGCTTGACGAAACAAACGACTCAGGTGAAGCGTTGGCCAAACGCGCCTTGAACAGACGTATGAGCGAGTATGGCCCAGGGCCTATGCGCAACCCATTCGGCGTGGACAATCGCAAGAATGATAACGACAATTTGAAGAAGGCCCTCTGGTCTAGCTCTCTTGGCTTTCCTGTCACAGATATCTCACAGAGCAGACGCCACTCTTTCGCAAACATGCCCACTCGTCAGGGATCTATCAGCTCCATACCGGACTCTGCCTCGGGAATGGAACCTTCTGCTGTAGAGCTGCAACAAGCCCATGAATACCCCCCTGGATATCCCGACCCGGCAAGCTTCGGGCTTGGCAATAATGGTATGTGGAGAACACTTCGTTCGTTATTGAAACACAACCTAACCTTGACAGCTGTTCCCTACTTTGGTGGAGGCGCCAACATGGGAGGTGCTTTCCAGCCCGGTTTCAACAACCAGTATCCATCCCCCTACGGTATCCCTAACTCCTACACGAATCGGGCCCCATCCCCACACCGCAATGTGTACAGTATCGCGCAGCCTCGTCACAACCAGCTTCTTCACATCGTCTTGTTCAAATGCGCCCGAGCAGATGTATTTTACATACAAGAAGGCACTGGTCTGACTGTCAAGCCGGGGGACCTCGTCATTGTCGAGGCAGACCGCGGTACCGATCTAGGAACTGTTGCTAAGGACAACGTTGATTGGCAGTCTGCCAAGGACCTCAAGGAACATTATGCTGAGGAGCAGTACAAGTGGCTCATGATGTACTCACAAGGCGCAGCAGCTGCGCAGGAAGGAGCCGGGGCTGGCCTTCTTGCATCCTCCACCGGCCTTCAAGGGAGCGCCGTGGGAGGCATGGGACCCCAGAACCAACACCACATGCAAGAGCCGAATGCAGGTGAACTACGACCTAAGCTCATCAAGCGGCTTGCACAGAGCCACGAGATCCATTCCTTGCGGGACAAGGAAGGTCAAGAGGCAAAGGCGAAGAGAGTGTGCATGCAGAAGGTCAAGGAGCATGGCCTCAACATGGAGATCCTCGATGCTGAATTCCAGATGTAAGTTCCTGCTCCTGATACCTTTGCGATTTGATCTAATTGGTGGTTCAGGGATTGGAAGAAATTGACATTCTACTACTTCGCTGACAGCTATATCAACTTCAACTCTCTTGTCACGGACTTGTTTAAGATTTACAAGACTCGAATATGGATGTCTGCGATCAACCCTGCGTCATTTGCCAGCCCGACTCTTGGTATCCAAGCCCCTAGTGGCATCGGACCCGGCGCGGTGGGAGTTGGGCGTGCCTCCGGTGGTAACGATCGCCGCCAGAATCAGCAGCCACAAGAGCAGCACCAGTCTCCTGCATTTCCGACCGGATCGCGAGATGGCCGTGGGTTCCGGCCAAGCTTCAATCAACCCTTTGGAGGCGACCGGGGACTTAGTCAACCATCTGGGTATCCGCCCTCCAACTATCCATACGGCCAGTTCGGGGCCTTTGGAAATCCCAGAAGTAACGGTCCGTACGTCCCCGGTGCCAGCCCCAATGTAGAGGGGTTCGGTGGAGGACCTCTTCAGCAACCCGGTGATTTCCAGTCCATGCGACATCGGTTCCCGAACCCACAGTCTGGGCCGAGCCCGACACCACACTCGCAGGGAGCATCGCCAATCGCTCCTCAGAATGACTGGGTGGGGTCCTTTCAGGGACTTTCGCTCAACACGCACTAATCTGCTGTCTCCCACCTGGTTGACAGTCACGATTTCCGACCGGTGATGAAGTATGACCAGCCGAAATCTGTCGCTTTGGTTGTCTCAATGTTCCAACATATGATGGATCGAAGGAAGCGAACGCGGGAAGATGCGGCCCCCACAAGAACAAGAATTTGGTTTCAAGAAGGTTTTTGGTGTGGTCTTTTCAGTTCTTTTTACTGGGGCGTTTACAAGCAACCTGCTTCCAGCAAGGCTGCGATGCAAGATGTGTGAGAATGTTGATTTCTTCTGCCAATGTTTTGCTCAGGGTCATGGATCCCACGGCCATTTTCACGACTGGAGATAAGGGGGAAAAAAGACAAACGACCTCATTGCTTTTGCTTCAAAGGTTGAGATTATAGACAGAGAGAGAGAACCAAGGCTTTCGCATTCAAGGTGTAACTAATATGCGATCAAAAAAGGACATGTTTGGGTATAGCCGGTATCATGTATGAGAAAGATCCCTTTACAGTTTGCATTTCTTTTTCTTCTTTCTTGATATTGCTAGGGTCTCTTAGGTTGCATTATGCAGGGACTCAGACTTGCTTACAATGATTATTAAGAGACAAAGTTGCAGAGCAATATGCTTGTATCACTGCATCCGGCTTTATTAGTGAAATTTCCCACGTTAGTACTGCGCTCCTTGTCTAAGGTATTCGTCTCTTTCACGTGAGCACTCATTAATAATTTGTCGACGAGAAAGCCATCATTCTCTCGGCATTAACTGAGAACCCGAGACCGATATTCGTGGTGGGTGTGGCTGAGTCCGAGAGTAGGCGGAACGCTGTCAGGCGTCCACGCGGTGGTTCCGTCTTGGGCCGGGGAGGAAGGCGCAGAGGACGGCGCGAAGGTCGACTACAATATGCTCCTGCCTTCTGATAACCCATCCTTAATTTTTCGATTGTACCTCAGGCACACGGTGCATTCAACTAAGTACGAAAGGGCTTCTAAAACTTTACATCTCCTCTCTTTTCAACCTATAATTCCAACATCTTCCAAGCTCTCCACCCACTCATAATACAAAAATGCCACGAGCAGCAGCGAAGAGAAAGGCGTCGAATACTGGTCAGTGAAGAGTCCCCTACACAAGCATCATCTAAAGCCCAAGCAGACAGCAATGATACAGATCATGTGGCTCCAAAGAAGGCAACGCGGGCCCATCGAAAAGCGCCTGCTAGACGGACGGAACAGCCAACAGGCAAGAACAAAGCTAGTGATTTTCAGGCAGGCACATTGTAACGCGTTTACATGATCCCCGATACATGACCACATCTAATTCTCTACCTAGACGGTCCAGAGATGCAAACAGTGCTTCAAAGAAGCGAAAGGTGGGCGTGAACGATGCGAAGAAGCAGGTTCAGAAACAGGGTGATGATCTAGTTGAGTTCATCGAAAGGCAGTTGGAGTTACACCCGTAAGTGTTGCAGAAATCGCGAACAACTTTTGAGGATATTGCTAAACACACTACAGTCACAACCACAACGAGGTGAAAGTGGGCGAACAAATATCTCCGGACCTCGCACCAGTCTTGCCGTGGATGACTGGCCCACCTACCGGATGGTCGTCTCAGGCTTCGACTTACCCGCCACGGATGATGGCAACAGCGCTCGACGACCTTCAGGGCATCATTGAGACTTATGAGAAAATGAGTTCGGAAGCGAACGACATCAAAGAGCCAGACTGGATGCGCTGGGAACAGGATGGAAGTGAACTGTCTGAACTGAACCAGCACGCCATGGGTTTTGCGGCCCAGACAGTCAACCATACTATCATGCCAGGACGTCATGGGTACGTGTCTGAGCCACCTGAGAGTGGCAGTGACATTGAGAGAATGGCCTGGGAGTTGGTTGAACAAGGCAGGCCAAATAGTTCCGAAGAAACTTGGGGCATGGCCGCGCAAGACCAAGTGAAATCATTTACGGCAGTCTTGAGGCTGGTGCCCCCTAAGAAGTAGGCTTGGGTCGTGATTATTGAACGAGACATACGGTAGGGGTGGGTAAAGGCCTTTGTTCGGGGATGAGAAAGTAGAAACCGTGGAATTTTATTGCTTTAGGTGGACAAGATACAATTTGACAGACATGCAATACGAATTGATTGAGACATTTGATCTCCAAGTGTTGTTCGCATGGCGAGAACCTCATCATGGGAGACCCACAATGGGGTTCGGTAAAAGCTCGGACCTCGTATTGCTGACTCATCCGAGAGCAAACGCTCCCACAGGGCATCCAGACCCAAGGGGGTTTTGGAGGGGCAAGTCCTATTGCACTAGTCTTTATCAGGGCTAGCCCGTCGCTTAACCCACAAACTGTGCCCTCAATTTTCATCAACCGCTGGGCATTTGCAAGATTCGAAATTTCGACACACTCGCCTTCTACTAACCTTCGGCAGGAACTTCACCACACAAGCCGGTTTGTGACCCCCTCACCCTCTCCGAACTCCTCCTTCCACACTTTCTAGAGGAATCTCATTGCCGACGTTCTTTTTACTGACATCTCCTGCGTCCCTCGTCAACAGTAAAGATGGGTGCCCTCAAGTACGTCGAAGAGCTTCAGAAGAAGAAGCAGTCGGATGTCGTGCGCTTCCTCCTCCGAGTGCGCTGCTGGGAAGTACGTTGAAACAACACCAATCTTTGTGGACGGGTGCCGTCTTTCTTCTCTCTTCTCGCGATGCGAACGAATTCCAGTGTCGAGCCTCGAGAGAAGAAATTCTCTCTATGGCACACAATGGCACAGAACTTGTCCGCACTCTCAAGATCAGAGACGAAGGGGAAGGACATTCGCCCCGTCTGTGCTATACACTCGTTGAACATTTGCTGAGAGTGCATCAATATAGCTCCGTCAATTGAACGTCATCCACCGCGCCTCCCGCCCTAGCCGTCTCGACAAGGCTCGCCGCCTCGGATACAAGGCCAAGCAGGGCTATGTCATCTACCGCGTCCGTGTCCGCCGTGGTGGCCGCAAGCGCCCGGTTCCCAAGGGTGCCACCTATGGTATGTTTGTTGCTCGCTCGCAAGCTCCATAGGAAGTGAATAAGTTGCTAATATACTCGCTCAACAGGCAAGCCTACCAACCAGGGTGTGAACCAGCTCAAGTACCAGCGATCCCTCAAGTCCACCGCCGAGGAGCGTGTCGGACGCCGCTGCGCCAACCTCCGAGTCCTCAACTCCTACTGGATCAACCAGGACTCGACCTACAAGTACTACGAGGTCATCCTTGTCGACCCCCAGCACAAGGCCATCCGCATCGATCCCCGCATCAACTGGATCGTCGCCCCCGTCCACAAGCACCGCGAGTCCCGTGGTCTCACCGCGACCGGCAAGAAGTCCCGTGGTCTCAACAAGGGTGGACGTTACAGCAAGACGCAGGCCGGTCGCAGAAAGACCTGGAAGCGCCACAACACCCTGTCCCTGTGGCGATACAGGTAAACGCTTTATGCTCGAGCGTCACTGGTGTGGTTGGGGGAATTCTTTCTCTCGGGTGCTGGGTCTGCTTTCAGCATTGCATGCTTGGACTCTGGGGAGTCGGGGATCTTGTTTGGTAGCAAAAAAAAATGGAATGGGAATAATTCCTTACGAGTAAACAAGAACGATTCTCCGATTAGATATCTAAAGCGTGACTAGACTGATTGAATGATGTGACCCGCCTAGCGAAATACATGTTGCCTGCACCGCTCCTAATGATTTTTCAGCACCCCGTTTCCCAGCAAGAAGTTAACAAACTTGTAAGGTGGATTAGTCGACACCCAGGTCACGAGCAAGGATTTGGTCCAACTAGAAAATAGCAATTACAAGGTACATTAGACCTCATACAAATTTATATGGCGATCTAAGTCCTCGCACTTCTCAGATTGACATAGAGATACATTAAACTCAGCAGTGATCCCTATTTCTACAGCTAATTTGTAATACTAGTGGCAGCTTAAGGTCACTGCTTATATCTCTGGCTAGGCTGGGCTCATGTGGGGCCCGGTACGAAAGTGTCGCCTTACGACACTCAAAGGGATAGTAGCATAGCGCTCCATCGCATCACACTATCTAAAAATCGTCTAGGAGCGGAATGTTCTTCGCGAGGTAGGGACGAGAGCTTGTTGCACGCCAACTATCAGAAAGGCGACAGTTTACATTTGCTTCAGGTAAAGGAAAGCCTCAAAACAAGCCCCACGAGTACGGGGCAATTTGACACAATCACATCGATCAACAAACAGAACATCAAGTAATGAGCAAGTCCTGAATTCAAAGCCGTGTCTAAATACAGGTAGGGGCACTCCTTATCCCTCGGTCAAGAAGCTGAGTCCAAGTCCATCGGGCACTGAGCCTTTCCATCCCACGAGGGTTTTTCCACCCCACTCCCTTGTAGAAAAGTAAAATGAACTATCCCGGAAGTCATACAAAGTCAAGGAAATAAAGCTTCTCTCCGTACTGCTTCCCCGACTCCCTCTGGCCAGGCAAGCTGACCGCACGTCGCAATTGCATATGGTGTGAGGTTGTGTGGGATCAGTAGCTGAACCAAGTCCCCAAAAGGTCCACAGGGTACCCAGGCGACTGACTTTGTTCCCCGCCTGTTTAGCTGTGGCGCAAAACCGCAAGACCGTATCGCTAAGCAGAGGCTAGAGCACTAGTCACAGTTCGCAGAGAATGAATTTCGTGCCGTAACGCATGTAAATCGCATATGCTTTGACGATCATGCAAAAAAGCTTGTCGTAGGTCATGATGCAGATTTCTCATAGTCGATGGACGTGTCGAGATTCGTGTAGAAAGAGCATCCAAATCAAACCGCGAAGAGAGTAAAAAAAACGCAGAGAAAAGCAATTCGTCTATGCCGATGAGTAAGATCTTGACGATCCAAGTACATGTACACGTCTTGGCCGTTGCTCCACTGATATCTCATGCTGTTGTTTGGTCCCTCCATAAGCAGCATTTGAAAAGCAGTAGCAACCAAGGCAGTCGACTGTAATTTTTGGGCTCCCTTCCTGGATAATGTACACACGAAGCAAACCGAGGGTTGCTGTGTAGGTCGGGGTGAAAGGGCTGAGGTGGGCTCAAGCCCATGATAAAGTGCCGTTCTGTGGCGTATTGAAACAGAGAGCAAAAGAAAAATCGTCAAGTCATGTCGACGTCGTTACCGTGTTGCATGAAATGGCATGCCACTCAAGGAACCGAAGAAAACCGTAGGTTGAGTGAGCATCATTGTACAAGCGGGTCGCGCCATGGATGCAGCTATGTTCGAAGAGAACGTATCTTACACCCAGTGCGCCTCGCCATTTTCGCCCAAGTTACCATTGGAGTTGCCGTTGCCATTGACACTGCTGCCACTGGTGTTGGTGGAGCGCGAGGGAGAGAAGTTAGCTGGGGCCCTCTGCCCAAACTGCGGAGGCTGCACTGGGCCACCGTTATTGACTGGGGCAGGACTGGTAACCGCAGAATTGTTGGAGTAGGGTATGTTCTGGCGGATGCCCTGGTTTCCCAAGCCGGAAAGGCTTCCATTGGTGGCACCGTTACTTTGAGTCATGGGGGTGTTTCCAGACAGGCCTCGGGCATGACTGGGTCGCAGCGGAATCTGCCCCTGAGTGTTGTCGGCAGGGGTGGCCTGACCACTAGAGGCGGCGCTTCCGCGGTTATCGTAGGCAGAGATCTTGGCTTGAATCCGACGTCCATAGGGGGTGGTTCGGATCTGTGGGAGAATCGGACGAATAGACTCGACCAGTCGATATTTCTGGTGAGGTGTAGCATATTCGAGGGCAGTCTGAATGACATAATTGGCAAAGGAATCTCGCAGGAGACGCTCCATCTCCTGAGGCACCAGCAACTCCTCCACGATCATGTCTCTAGACGCTGGCTGAGAACAACGCAGGCACTTCTCGATAACGTTGGAGCTGAACTTGTGGCGAGACAGCTGGCTGACACAGCCGCGGAACATACCCACGACAGGCTCAGTGAAGGTTGACTCATTGAGGTCGATGATGTACTGGACGACGTAGTTTCCAAAGGGGTCCTGAACCAAAATCCGGGCATGTTCGGTGATACGTTGGATAAGCCAAAGTTTCTGGTCGCCAGATGCATGATCAATGCATCGTTGAAGGACGCAACAGCCATGACGATGCGTACCAACTTCAACACAGTTGTTGCCAACAGCATCAAAAATGAACTGGGCATCAATGGCAGTGAGCTTGTTGAGACACTTCTGAATGACGTGGTTGCCATTCAGGTCTTGAATCAACTCGACCACGCGGAAGCGAAGGGCCTCAATGATGAGATGAACCTGCTGGGGCGTGCTGACATACTCGATCATCTTCTGAAGAGCACGGGTACCATGCTGGTTCAGAGCAATACGCACCATGTCCTGAGAGGCGTTCTGGATCAAGATAGTCCGCTCGTCGTCATTACAGAACTCGAGGAGCTTTTGGCACAAATAATTACCAAAGGGGTCCGTCATGAGCTCGATGACATGCTGGTTTGTCTCGAGCCAAATCATATGAACCTGCTCGGGGTTGCGCTCCTCAAGTTTCTTCTGGAGGTAGCGGCAACCGTGCTGGTCCTTGCACAGATCGTAGATTTGGCCAGCGAAAGATTCAAGAGGCATGTTCTGGTAGCGGGACATGGCTAAAAGTTGTTAGTGATTCTATCCTTCAGCCAACCTCAAAATATAGGGGTTCTCACCTTCGTTATCAAGCTGACGACGATGCTGGATGACACGAGCTTGGCTGTCACGGGGCTGGTTGCCTTGGCCATATGGAAGAGAACCATATCCACCAAAGTTCTGAGGGGGATACATATTTCCACCATTCGCTCCGTTGATATTCATCTGCTGTATGCCGGCGGCCAGCATAGGAACATTGAATGCACCTTGGGGGTGGTTGGCACCCTGAGGGGAAGAGTAGCCATTCGCCTGGAAGAAACCGTTGTTGAAAGAATTCATCGATGGGGTGGCAGATGGGGACGAGACAATAGAGGAGGCAGGGGCCGCAGCAGTCGCGGTGCTGGGACCGAAGGGCGCAGCACTGGCCTGGAGAGCGGTTTGAATGGATGGATAGGCACCAGCTTGGTCACGGTTCGCATTAAGGTTGTCGGTGGACAGCTCGCGACTGTGTCCACGTGGGACAGCACCAGCTGGAATGCGACCAAGACTCGCGTTGTGGTTGTGGAAGTGCTGCTGAGCATGGTTGTTGGCGTTCATCACCGAGCCCGCGGAGTTCTTAACAGTCGGGACATCATTGGCGGAGAAGGAGCTTTGAAGCTTGGGCGGAGTCGCCATGTTCTGGCTTCCCGGGGACGACATGTTGGGCCCACCAGTCTCGTTGCCGTTTTCAGAGATGTACTTGAGGTCGAGGGAATGACGAATGGAGCTAGGTCGGTTGTTGTGACCGCCAATGTCACCAATTTGGGTTGAGCTCCCGTTGATCGAGGACAGACTCTGTTGAGGTCGATGACGGTTAACAACACGGCTCCAACCTCGCGAAGATGAGATCTCGGGGTTTGGTGACGGGGCCAAGGCAAGATCTAGAGCGGCCGAGGATGCAGATAACTGAAAAGGGCAGAGAATGTCAGAAAACAAACCGACATATCAGGAAGAAAAATCAGGAAGGGATGAAAAACGCCTGACTGAGGTGAACCCGACGCAACCAAATTAAGTTTAATGCCCAACGTGCTATTGGCACAGATGGACCGGGACAGACAGAGGGTGAGGATTTGTTGCGAGGAGGAGATGAGGGAAGAAGTGAGGAGTGAGGAGGGTGATTTTTACTGAAAGTGATTTGATGTGACTGAGAGTAAAGTGATGGTGCACCACATAAAATGTGGAGCCCTTTACCGCAGCTCGGAGACAATGAGAACAATAGTAAACACAATCAAGGACAATGGGTTACGAAGGCCGGTGAATAAACGAACGTTTGGCAAGCAAAAGAGGAGGCACTCACGATTTGATCGTCGCGACGAACAAGGGTCGGGAAGTGCTCGTCTGGGGCGCTGACGTGGCCCAGCGCACTTGGCTCCTCGTCGCCAAACAGAAAACGAGTAGTGTTGGTCTGATCAAGACCAACGTCGTAGAGTCCAGTTCTCGAGCGAGTGACTGGCATCGAGTAGCGGTTGAGGCTGTCGTTGGGCGTCATTGTTAGCACTTTGAAGAGGTGATTGGTAGAAGAAGGGTAAGGTTTTGCGCTAATGGCAGATGAAATATGAGGATATCGCCAAAACTGCCTGAACACTAACGTGTGATATAATCCCAGAAAAGAGATATATATTCAAGTTCAGATATCGGTGCAGCTTCGCAAACAAATCAACACTTGATGTAAGGAATCAAGTGTAGTGCGAAGGGAGATGAAGATTGAACTCTTGCATGGAGGGGATGAGGGCTTTGGGCATGTGTAAGAGTGAGGAAGCATGAAGAAGCCGATGCAGCAATTCGAACAGATCAAGAGTCCCTTTATGCTGCCTGCGGGCGTGATTCACGGAGCTTCTTTGCCTGTGTGGCTGATGAATGAAGAAGCACCGCTGGGCTTCTGTCAAAGAAAGACAATCAAGGGCACACATCTGCAAAGTGGAATCGACACCTCGGGATGAATGAAACCTTTACAATGCTGGCACAATACTCGAAAATCCAGGTAGTCGAGATTTGCAAGTGATGTGAGCCGCCGCGAGTAGACGATGAGGCGCAACTCCAAGCTACGGCCAGCTTACAGTCACCATCAATCTCGAAACCCCGGCGAAATTCGTCGCAAACAGAATGACAAGGCATCATACAGAAGAAGAGCTAGGACTTACGCATTGGTTGCGCGATGGCTGGTGGGGTCCTGGCGGACGGCCTCCTCCTTTTCATCATCGCTATTCCTGCGCGTGGTCGGAACTGAGCGAGAGGGCATCTGATCCTCGTAACCGAAGCGAGTCTGCATGATTCCAGACTGGGGGGATGCAAGTTGCGACCCAGATCTTGCCGGGCGGTTAAACAGACCTGGAGGGGAGGTCAAGCTCGAAGTCGAGTAGCGGTTTGGGCGTGAGAACATTGAGGGGAAGCCGGAATTGTCGCGATACTCTGGGGGCGTGGTGGGCTCGGATTGGTGACCGCCCAGTCTACCCACCTCCTCCTCCATCTGTGCCAACTCTAGCGCCTCGCGACGCTGCTGCTGATCCAGCTTCTGCATCTCGAGCTCGAAGCGACGTCTCTGCTCGCGGATTCGTTCATATTCGATTTTCTTCTTCTCTATCTGTTCCAAAGGTCAGTCTAATATTTCTGGCTTCAAGGAGATGACGATTCCATCCCCCACCCTCCTCTCCACCCACAGGGTCATCTCGTTCGCGACGGGGAGATGTCCGGGACATCGAAATCGTGGCCAGGACCGTGGAGACAAGGATGGGGGAACGGGTTCGTGGTCGACATACCAATTGGACCTTGTGCATAGTCTACAATACGGCTTGTCAGCAAATTGCGCGTTGAAGATGGCCTCACCACAAAGCGTCGGTGACGGCATGTGGCGAACGAAGGGGCATGCCAGATTCGGGACAGCGACTCACGTTATAGTCCTGGGGCTGTTCGGGCCCTCGGGGAGGAGATGCCAGGGAGGACGCCAGGGAGGTCAGCGTCGGGACGCGGCCAGAGTCGGTGGTGAAGCGTCGCGGCAGGTTCGAGCGGTGATCGTGAGCGCCTTGGGAGGCGACTTGAGGCCCAGGCATTCTGGAGCCATTGCGAGGAGGTGAGACAAGCGAGTTCATTGGCGACTCGTTCCTTGGGGACGTCTGGGAGCGGAAGCGATGGTCGTCCATGGCGGGCTAAAAGAAACAAGGTGGTACACGCCGAATTGGCAAAGCGGGCTCGGTCTATATTACTGCAGACATGGAAGAGACATGAAGCATCAGCAAGCGAAGCGCTCGACGGAGAGGGAAGAACAAGATTAGGATCAAGCAAGAGACGATGGATGGGACGTTGCTGAGAGGCGGGGTGGGCGCGGCCAGTTGTGGGTATGGGCTAGGGGTGGACGATGGGCGATGGGCACTGGACTATGAGCTATGGGCTATCCACGGGCTATGTGCGATGGGTTTGGGGCCACACGGGCCACTGGGGGACTTGGGACTTGGGACCTGGGACTTGGACTTTGGGGGGTGGGAAGGAGTCGGACGGAAGTGGACGGGGAGGGAAGGAGTGAAGGACCCCAGGACTTCCTTTAGGCTTGCAGGGTACCTTACCTCGCCTTCGTGTAAGGAAGGCCCGAAGGCCGAGTGGACAGAAAGAGGGCAAGAGGACGGCAGGAAGAAGTGATGAAAGGTGTCAAGCAAGGAGAGTTCATAACGACGGGCATTCGTGCCCCCCTCTTCGTCGTTGTGAGTCGTCGCGCTCCCTCCATCTCTCTTTAGAGACAGACAGTGCCGGCTGGGCGGCTTGCCAGCGAAGCGGGCGGCGTAGGAATTACCTGTTACGTCGTCTTGTCCGCTGGCGCTGGGCCTGGGCCTGGAGGGATGTGCATGCGTGGACGTCCGTGTCCCGGGTGCACAACCACGACAGCGACCGGCACATCAACTGCCGCCAGCCATTTGCCAGCACGGAAGAGAAGGCCAGTTGGGGAGAGCGCGAAGAGCCTCTGTCATTACCAGCCAGGTTGGACGACAGCACCTAGGCCGGTCTTTCATCTCTTGGGTATGACAGAAAAGGGGGCCGGGCCAAGGAGATCTATTGGTGTTGTGCTGTGCGGACGACAGACTGGACGTGACGTACCTGAGATAATCACACGCGCTGAGTGGGCGGAGGTTGGACGACGAACCCAGCTCGTACAGGTGCTACTCGGAGCTGCCCTGTCGCTGTCTCTGTCTCCGTCTCTCGGGTTCTCAAGCACGTTCTATCTCGCTCTCTCACTCAGACAGCGCGCCCTGGGGAGCCAGGAGCGACAGGCTGGATGGGAGGAAGTTGGAACGACGTGACGGCAATGGGATAGAGGGGGGAAAGGCGACAAGACTCCAATAAATGGACCAAGACGGAAGAAAAGATGGAAAATGCGGCCGTTCTGGCGTGGGTGGGGAGGTTTCGCGCTTGTGGACACTGGCAGAGGACAGCCTGGGACAAGGACGCAGGGTCGGGTTGCAGGCCAGGACAAGCACCAACAGCATGGACCAGGAACAGGAAAAGTCCAGAGGAGACACAGAGTGGGATAAGACAGGACAGACAGCAACAGGACGGAATGGGGCGCAGACTAGGGCAGTCAGGGCAAGGTTTGGGAAAGACGCTCAACGTGGGGAGCCTCTCTTCGTCAGCCCCCGACCAGTGAGTTAGAACCACAAAGCAAGGGAACCTAGTAATCGCAACAGCCGGCAGCAGTGCACGGCAAGGCGTCCAGGGCCGTTACGGGGTACGGATACGTGTGTTTTCGTGGTTCAGTACCAACTTGCTTGCTAAGAAACAAAGTGAAGCTAATAAGATATCCATAATGCCCATCGGCGCCTAAAAACAAAGCCACGAAATACGGCCGCCGCCGGCCACTCAAAACCCCTCTCAGCGGGAATGAAGAGCAAATTTGGAACGGGACGGCCAAGGGCATTGATGGGATGGATATCACCCTACCAGGTTGTCACACATTGTACTGGGCACTCTTCCATGCAGAGTGTGAAAAGTCAATATTGCATCCCTCCCGGTGTAAGAGAAAATACTTTTTTCTCTTTTCTCTGTTCCTCGCTTTTGTTGGATCCCTTTGGGGCAAGCTGACCGGGGCAAGGCATAGACAATTATTAGGTCCGATGCCTCGGCTCCTTAAAGCCTGATTTTCTCGTGGGCTGTGGGCTCAGAACGTGGTACGCCGCAGAGAGGGGGCCCGCTTGTTGAGACATTCATCAACCATCATGCGCCAGGCGGCCCGTCCTGGGTATCAGAGACAGAATACGGGGTACGCTATGTAGAAGACTCACCTTGTCCGTTAATTACGGAGCACGGGATGAGAATCTGCGCCGCTCAAAGCTGAGCGCCGAGTCTCCGTCACTTTTCCAACATCTCGGCCGCCTGCCCTCTCATTGTAAGCCAACGGCCCGGAGCGGACGGTGCCAGGCCGATACTATCGGAGTCCGGCTCCAGGGATTACCCGATAGGGAATTGGGGGCATTTGGGCCCTGTCGGGTCCCCGGCAGAGGTACAGTAGTGTGCTGCGACTCGCGGGATATCGACGAGAGTCGCAGAGTGGCTTTTTGTTCTCGCATTGGCTACCAGGCAATTTGACGCGACGACCTCAAATATACCGGAGTTGATGCGCATCCACATGGGTGGAAACTGCTGAAGGATGGCGGCCTGGCCTTCTTATTGGGCTACATGTCGTCTAATGGCTGTCATCGTCTCACGTCTGGCTCTCTATGTCAACGCGCGCGGATGCATTTCCTTCTTCTTCCAAGCCACCCGGCTTCTGGCTCAAGCCCATCTCGCCCCTGACACTTCGGTCTCCAAATCCTCGGCTGGCTGAGGTGCTTTTGTACACGGCCAAACGGGGTAGCGCCGCAGCGTGCATGGTCTCCATCAGCAACCGACTTCTAGGAAATCTCAAATCATGAACATACTGCGGAGTACGTACTGAGGCCCATGTGCGATGCTGCACTTCGGGCGGGTACCTAGATCTGCGCAATAATTATGGACGTTATGTTATTGTCGGTTGCTGCAGAATGCAAATTTCGCATACTAATAGTTATGTAGATACATAGCCTGTGTCACATCACATCAGCTTGCCCAGCTGTACCCCATCGCATCGCGTCAACCCTCCACTCGTGCTCCAAAGCCAAGTCACTCAGTCAGTCCCCCTGGCAAGATCAGACTCAACCTGCCTGCCCCGAGCGCCTCCTTAATCGTCAGAGTTCGAGCGTTGATTGGCGGTGTGTCTGCCGCTCCTCCTTCCGCCTGCACGTCACCCAAGAATCAAACCCAACTGCAGAGCTAAAAGTCGCCGTGACCAGTCCCCAGATTCCTCTTCTCTGCGTGAAGCCTGGCCAAACCGACCTGCTACGCAGGTACGTAGTAGGAAGCACACGGGATATAAAATAAAGCGCGCATGGTAGCTAGTCTGTCTCTTGACCTATCTGGACCAGGATGCTGGCAAAGATGGTAGCAGACCCCTTCTCACTGGACTGTTGACATCATCCTGGTGTCTTGCCTGAACTGTGAAGGGGAGTTGACTCACTCCATTGGCCACCCACCACAACTTCAGTAGAGGTAAGGTGAGTAAGTAGAAGGTAGGTCGGCATTTGACAGCCGGCCATCCGTGTCTCCTTCGTTCACCGCTCTCGAGCTTCAAGCCTTCCTCCACGCAACGTTCCATGATGGCCTAAAACTCACCCGCCTCGTTGACGGACGTATTGACTCGGTCATACATAGCAGCAGATCCGTGGTGGCTTACCCTTTGGATCCGCCCCTAATCGAGCGATGATGCCTAGCGCAGTTCAGCAACTCCTGCTAGGGAGCTGGTGGGCGATCCCGGTCTGGTTCCCTACATAGTCTAGTAGATTAGCGCTTCTCCGACCTGCCACCCTGTCGACGGATCTGTACTCCAGGTTGAGACACAGAATCGCAACACACCGAGCGACGAGCAGTCTGGGGCCTCTGGGCTCGGTATGGTCAGGGCTTCGATCCACCCGTCCGTCGTGCATGCTGCCGCCATTGCCCAGCAGGCTGGAAAGATGGTGGGCTTGCTGCCACTGGTGATCCTTTTTCGGGCCTCCAAACGCACATCATAACCTCCCTACATCGCACTGCAGCCCACTCGAGCCGATGTCCTGCAACAGAGCCTCGCATCAGTTCATCCGCTGGTGGGGATCCGATCTCGAAGAAGGCATGTGCAAAATCTACCTAGTTACGGCATTCGCACCCTCGCAAGTCCGTCCTGCGTACATCGTACTTCGTGGAGTCTCGCAGGCTCGCAGCAGGCAGGTCTTGCTCGTCCTGAAACAGTCCTAACCAAAAGGCCTCATTGACGACGACTCTGCCACTGGCTGGGATACAGACATGGAGCTCGAGCTCCCAGCCGCCAGGCGATGCCATTTGGATCCCCTCCACTCGCCCTCTCTATCCTCGCTCTGGCTGGTGCCCGCATTTAACTCCCCTCCCTTCGAGGGCCTCAACCCCTTCACCGACTTTTTACACAGCGCCGCTACGAGTAGCCCGCCTGGTTCGCCCGTCTTGCCGTCCCACCCTAACTCAGGAGTCAGGGTCCGATCCAGCCACACTAATAAAGGAGACAGCTCGCCATGGCCAGGCTAGACCTTGGTTCGTTGCCGCTCTGCAAGACAGACGCCAAAACTGCAACGCCGTGACGTGAGTCTGCCACAGACTATGCAGGCCTCACCACCCCGGCCGTCAAAGACCACGGACCACAGGTTAATCCCGTCACTGTCGGTTGGCTTTCTGTCGACCGTTTCCACCGTAAGGGCACTTTTCTAGAATGAGGCGCGAATGGTCTCAGGGACAGAGAAGCGTCACGATAAGATCCTACTGCGCAGCTACTGTGTGTGCCATGCGGGGGCTGGGTCTCTGTGCGACTCATAAGGGGTTGACGACGCAACTAACAAACACCCGCTGCTCCCTATGCCAAAGCGAACGAGCCCTGTCGGATATCGTTAATCTGGCTACCCCGTCAGCGATGCCGGAGCCAGTCTTACCCCGCGCATTCGAAGACTGCCATTGCGTATGAATACCATCATGAAGAACTGCACCGTTGTTGTCCCTCTTGGAACGTTGAATCCACTATCCGTAACTCGTCGTCAACTCCAGGTTAGTGGTAGCATTGATAACTACAAATACGAGCCGCAATGTGACATCTTATGACACATTGGAGTTACCATCGGACCAATCCAATAAAATCCCCGACTGTTCGGGAAATACAGTCGCGAGGGGTTGCACAGCACGATTCGGATGACTCTGAAAGTCGCCACCCTAAACAAATGCTGTGGCATCTGCCAGCTCAACCTGCAGCTAAGTAGTAGGCACATGGTTGGAGCCTGTATCTCTTCGGTGCGGAGAAATTTCAAGGGGAAGTTATTGGTACTGCCAACACTGCATGGATGGTTAATACCACTGTATATGGCCTACCCTGTAATACCTTGGCTACTGGTTTAATGTTGGCCACAATCTCTGTATTCCATTTTGAAAGGCTTCACTGGTTCATCTTCATCTTGGCGCTCTCGGCTGACAAAATGCTGGTAGCTGCGGCACTGAGTTCACTGCAGCGAGGTAGGTCCCTATGGCATGGTCTCACTATAAGTCTTTCATTGTTATTGGGAGGGACAAAGCTGAAAGGCTTCAACTCCGATACAATATCGATGTTTATGGGTGAGAGGAGAGTCTAACTAGCCCACACACAAGAATTGATTACGGAAAAAGGACTCGTCACTTTGATATATAATGGGCGAAGTGAGGCCCAAGGTTAAGTAAGGCGCAGTGGCTATATTTTCAGCTCGACTTACCCTGGACTTGAGAATGACACTGTGTCACGTGGATGCTTATCTTATCACCAGAGAATGCTCGTCCCCCACCGCGGCGCAACCAAGAGGCCGGCTCCACCTAACTACCGCGGGGCAGAACTTTTTGCGAAGCTATCACGAGCTACCAGCCAAAAAAGTAGTCGCGAGCAACAACAATCCAACACCTCCGCCGTAAATGTTTCTTTCCCGGTGACATTCAAGATGCCCCTTGTAGACGATGGCTTCGAGGCCCTTCTGGAGCCCTTCTACAATGGCAAGAAGCTCACTGATCCCATCTCTACCAAGGAGGACAAATTCCAACTTCTCCCAGCCTTCCTTAAGGTTAAGGGTAAGAATGCCCAATCCCGTCGCTTCCAGCTGACATACTCACATGCCTAGGTCTTGTTAAACAGTATGCACACCTAATCCTTGCGCAGTCGCTGCATTCCCGAAGACACCGCTGGCTGACACCGAACGAAGGCACATTGACTCATACAACTTCTTCGTCGAGCAAGAAATCAAAGACATAGTGCGCGCCAACCGAACCATCCGCAGTGATGTCGACAGCAACTTCTGGCTCGAGTAGGTGCACCAGAGTACACGCGATTGTACATTCGCTCATACGTTCTCAGGTTCACCGATATTCGAGTCGATCGTCCCCGACGTCAAGATTGGAAGGATGCCAAGTCGCACACCGAGGTCACCCCCATGGAGTGCCGTCTCCGAGATATGACATACGCGGCACCAATCCTGGTAGACATAGCGTACATCCGAGACAAACAGAGGATCGTGAGGAAGGGAGTACCTCTGGGCCGGATGCCTGTTATGCTGCGCAGCTCCAAGTGCCGACTGAGTGGCGCGACGAACACAACAATGGAGCAGATGAATGAGTGCCCTTTGGACCCTGGAGGCTACTTCATCATCAACGGCACGGAGAAGGTCATATTGATTCAGGAACAGCTCAGCAAGAACCGTGTCATTGTCGAGGCTGACGAGAAGAACAACATTATCTCGGCCTCAGTCACCAGCTCGACCCATGAGCGAAAGTCGAAGACCTACGTCACTTTGAAGAAGGACAAAATTCTTCTCACTCATAACGTTCTGGTTGAAGGTATACCGATCGTCATTATCTTGAAGGCCCTGGGTGGACTTTCGGATTATGAGATCATGCAGCTCGTTGCGGGATCCGACGGAAGATACCAAGACGAGTTCCTTATCAACTTCGACGAGGCAACCAAAGTTGGAATCCACACGCAGCATCAAGCCCTCGAGTACATTGGTGCCAGGGTAAAAATGGGTTCCCGCAGAGGTCAATTTGGTCCTCAAGTGCGACGCAACCATGTCGAGGAAGGGTTGGACGCCTTGGCGAACCTCGTCATTGCCCACGTCCCAATCGAGGGTCTTGACTTCTATCCAAAGGCCATTTACGTCGCTATGATGACCAGAAAGGTTCTTATTGCTTCCCACAACCACAAGTTGGTGGACGACAGAGATTTCGTGGGAAACAAGCGATTGGAACTTGCTGGCCAGCTCCTATCCCTGCTCTTTGAAGATCTGTTCAAGCGCTTCATGGTCGAGGTCAAGATGTCAATTGACAAATTCCTCAAGAAAAACAATCGCGCGGTTCCTCTTGATGCCGTTCACATGATTAGCAATCATGCGAACAACATCGGAATCGGAATCAACCGAGCCATCCAGACTGGCAACTGGAGTGTGAAGCGATTCAATATGAACCGAGCCGGTGTCACGCACGTTCTGAGCCGACTCAGTTACATTGCTGCTCTTGGTATGATGACAAGAATTAGCAGTCAGTTTGAAAAGACTCGAAAGGTGTCTGGTCCCCGAGCTCTTCAACCGTCCCAGTGGGGCATGCTCTGCCCTTCAGATACTCCCGAAGGAGAAGCCTGCGGTTTGGTCAAGAACTTGGCTCTGATGACACATATTACTACCAACGTGGAAGAAGACCCAGTGAAGAGATGGATATTCACACTTGATGCCGGTGTTGAGCCCATCCGAAATTTTTCTGGAGCCGAGATGCACCGTGAAGGGAGCTACATCATTCACGTGAACGGTACGCCCTTTGCACTAACGCGGTACCCAAAGCGATTTGCGCACAAATTCAGAACGATGAGACGAAGGGGTTGGATCTCCCCCTTTGTCGGCATTAACATCAACACTCACTTCAGTGCCGTTCACATTGCCACTGATGAGGGACGAATCTGCCGACCCTACATCATTGTCAAAAATGGCAAGCAGAAGCTGAAGCCAGAGCACCTTCGCCTACTTCAACTTGGAAAGGTGTCCTTCGATGATTTTCTTAACCATGGCATCGTCGAATATCTTGACGTGAACGAGGAGAACGACGCTCTTGTTACACTCTACGAACATCAAATAACAAAGAGCTCAACCCACCTGGAGATTGAGCCTTTCACAATCTTGGGCGCAGTCGCTGGATTGATTCCCTTCCCTCACCACAACCAATCTCCCCGAAACACCTATCAATGTGCCATGGGTAAACAAGCCATTGGTGCAATTGCATACAACCAATTCAACCGAATCGACACCCTGCTGTACACACTCGTCTATCCTCAACGACCAATGGTCATCTCTAAGACCATTCAACTCATCGGCTACGACAAGCTTCCTGCAGGCCAAAACGCCACTGTTGTTGTCATGTCATACTCTGGATATGATATCGAAGATGCGCTGGTTCTTAACAAAGCCTCAGTTGATAGAGGGTTTGGACGATGCCAAGTCTTTAGAAAGTATACGACAGAGTTACAGAAATATCCGAATGGACGAAGAGAGCGAATCGGCGATCCACAAAACGAGGGTGAAGGAAAAGTCAAGCACCGAATTCCCAAGCATGAGGCCTTGGATGATGATGGTTTGGCGATCGTTGGATATAAGATCAACTCTGGCGAAGCCATGGTGAAGAAAGAAACGCCCCTTGATCTCACAACCACTGGGATCGGAATGGATCGCGGACCGAGCGAGTACCGTGACTCGGCGGTTTCATACCGGATTCCAGACCCGGCGTATATTGACAAGGTCATGATATCTCAGACCGAGAAGGACACCACTGTCATCAAGGTCCAGACCAGACAGACCCGTCGCCCTGAGCTGGGAGACAAGTTTTCATCTCGTCACGGTCAGAAGGGTGTGGTAGGCATCATCGTTAACGAGGAAGACATGCCTTTTGCCGACACTGGTCTGACTCCCGATATTATCATGAACCCTCACGGTTTCCCCTCTCGAATGACTGTGGGCAAGTTGCTCGAGTGCTTAACAGGCAAAGCCTCCATCGTTCATGGCCGTCCCGACTATGGATTTGGTGACGCATTCCGATCTCATCCTGTCGACGAAATGAGTCAGGTACTTCTTGACCACGGGTTCTCGTGGGAGGGCAAAGACTATTTCACATCAGGCCTCACTGGTGAACCGCTTGAGGCGTATATCTTTAACGGACCCATCTATTACCAACGCCTCAAGCACATGGTGCAGGACAAGATGCATTCTCGGTCTCGCGGTCCCCGAGCCATCTTGACCCGCCAACCTACTGAGGGTCGTTCTCGAGATGGTGGTCTGAGACTGGGCGAAATGGAACGTGATTGTCTGATCGCCTATGGTGCCTCGCAGCTTCTTTTGGAGCGTCTGATGATCAGCTCGGATGGAACCGAGATTGACATTTGCCAGCAGTGTGGCCTATTTGGATATAAAGGCTACTGCCACACGTGCAAGAGCACCAGGGAGGTGACGAAGATGACTATGCCGTATGCGGCGAAACTTCTGGTGCAGGAACTCATCAGCATGAATGTGGGCGTGCGTTTACAGATGGAGGATGAGTTTCCCCATCCGAGGTAGTCAAACGATGCCTAGATCCCAATGTATATGCCGGATGACGAGGATGGGGCGCTTGTAAATTGGTAGCTTCCGGATTCAGGGCATGACTTTTCTCGATTAACAAAATGCAAGTGATTAAGCGTATGGAAAATCTCCGTCTAACGGGTCTCGTGGAACACCTGACAATATCCATTTTCATGGCCACCCCTCCTGAAGCTTATGGCTAATGTCTAAAATTGCAGCTCGCTTCTCAACACCGTGTCACCTTCGACATGTCTTCCGCTGGTCTTTTACCACTGTTTTCAGCCCCCCCATGGTGACCTCGAACTCCACGGCATCGTCTAAGCCTTGGCCAGACGAGGCCGTATGCGGCGCGAACACGACCTTCATCCATCTTCGCCACGCTTTGAGTGTGGCCGAATTCAAGTCGGCGTCGTCGTCTGCATCTAAGGGTGCGGTGAGTCGAGTGCGACCGTAAACAGGGCGTTTGAAGAGGGCAACTCGGCACGCAATCTGGGTTGACCAGACGAGGCCCAAGCTGGGCGTCTTCAGAGAATACGAAGCACGAGGATCGTCACCCCAGCCTGTAAACCAGCGCTGCTGGTGGTCAAGCAGCAGAGCCGGTGGCGGAGGAGGCCCGTCAGGATCCTGGATGGCGAAGGGGATGGAGGACGAGGGGGTACTCGGGAAGTTGGCAGACGGTGGCGGAGGCATGCTCCGTGAGGCAAGGGGGCTCTCCGGGACGGCACCACTGCTCTTAGGGGGTGGGTTGCGCGAGATGGGAGCGGAGGAGGCGAAACGGTCAGCAACCTGGTTGGCAACGACGACGGCGAGGTTGTGGCGGCGAGCTAGATTACGGAGCAGGGCGCCGAGGCGGACGAGTTCGGTGCTCCGGGCCGCCATATTAGAGCCGTGGGAGCCCTGGCGCTCAAACTCGGCACGGTAGTTCGCGGCAACGGAGTCGAGGATGATGAGGCCGATGTCATGGCGTGACAGCAGCACAGGGACCTGGAACTCGAGGATGTGATCCTGAGTCTCAAGATCGGGTGTTACGGCACTGTGAATGCAGTCGAGCGAAGGCTTGCACTCCGGGGCCGTAGCCTGGAGGACCGGGTTGGCGTCTAGCATCTGGGCGAGGCGGCGGGTGGCAAGGGCGGCCTCGGTGGAGATATAGAGGGCCTGGCGGCCGAGGCCGTGGGGAGCAGGCAGTTGGACGGCGAGGCAGAGGCCGAGAAGGGCTTGGGTCTTGCCGGCGCCGCTCTCGCCGGTGATTTCGGAGACGACGCCGACGGGGATGCCGCCGCCTAGGGCTGCGTCGAGGCCATCGTCGAGGGTACTGATGAGAGGGAGTTGGGGAGGCTCGGTGGCCAGAACGGGGGACGGAGCTGGGGACGGAGCTGGGGACGGAGCTGGGGACGGGGCCGGGATGGGGACCGGGAGTGGAGGCTCGGCGGGATCAGAAGTGGGAGCGGAGGCGGAAGCGGAGGCGGAATCGGGCTCTGTCTCCGGATTGGGATCAGGATCCTCGAGGGGGAGGAGCGGCTGCTGGGGCAGGCCGAGATCGTCGGAGAGAGAGATCTGGACGGCGGCGATCAGGCGTTTGAGGTCAAGGATGGGCAGGCGCGTCTGCTTGGCGATGTCGGCGGGGTGGAGGGTGAGGAGATCGGTGGTGGTGAGGCCGTGGTGCTCGATGGCCGGGAGGAGGGGAGTGAAGCGAGGGATGGGGAAGGAGGGGAGGATGTGGAGGAGGTCGGTCATGGAGGGTGGTGGTGGAAGATGAAGGGCATGCCGCGTGAAGGCGAGAGTGAGGATGAGGGTGAGAGAGCGGACGTATGAGCGAGTGCATGAGTGTGGGCGAATGAATGTAAGTGAAGGCCTGTGAGACAGCTTTGCCGTATGCGGGTTCCGTGAACCTAGGGTGAAGCTTACCCTCTCTAACGGACTCGTTGTTGGAGGGCGCCGGCGGGAAGGCAAACACTAGACAGACACAGGTGTACACCCCGCCTTCAGCCTTACGAGAATGAGATGACCTCCAGTTATTTATCTGCAAGTGTGCGGCATCACGATCCCGTCAAAGGTTGATGGAGCAAATCGCGACTTTATGCTGTCGTGCACTTGCTAGACGCGATGCGAGTCGTGGGTTGTGGAGTGCGTTTGGTAGGCGCGGGACCCACACCGAGCGCGGCGCGTGTGAAGCTTCCAGGAGCGGGAGCGGCAGTGGAACGGAATGATGGAACGGGTGAGCTATATGACGCGATCAATTATTACTTTGATGCATAGTCAAGGTAGGTAGGTGCCTTTCTAGGTGGGTATCTTCAATGTCAACCAGGAACACGGCATTTAGAGCGGGTAACTGAGAAAACAGGTTGGGACTTCGGCCAGGTCAGCATTGAAATGCAATTTATTCGTACCTGCCTACGGAGCAGATGCCCACGCGGCTTGGCGTTCCTAGCATCATCTATACTAGTAATGTCCACTGTCCACAGTGTTTTGTAACAGGGCAGAACAGGGCGAAATAGGGGACCGCAGGGGATAACGATACAGTGCAGGACAGTGCGGACAGGGCAACAAGTAAGTAGAGGCGTCACACCAGGCCAGGCACAAGGCGCAAGACACATGGAAGGCACAAGGCACAGGGTATCCCTTTGAGTGTCGTAAGGCGACACTTAGGTCACGAGCAAGGATTTGGTCCAACTAGAAAATAGCAATTAAAAAGTACCTTAGACCTTATACAAATTTATATAGCAATCTAAGTCCTTTTACTTCTCACATCGATATAGAGATACATTAAACTCAATAGTGATCCCTATTTCTATAGCTAATTTGTAACATTAGTAGTAGCTTAAGGTCACTGCTTGTATCTCGGGCTTAGCTGGGCTTATGTGGGGCCCGGTACGGAAGTGTTGCCTTACGACACTCAAAGGGATAGTGAAACTGGAAAGTGGGAAGCGGAACCAAAACCGCCGTCATGGGGAGGGGAGAGCCAAGCTTCCGGAAAATCCTTTCTTTTCCCATCCTTGCCATTGAGCAATTTGGTAAGACAAGTCGTCACGGGCGTCGCCGGGACATGATGATGGCAGGGGACAGGACTGCCAAAGAAAAAGCCGTTCGCACTTCTTACACGTCCTTGATAATTTCATGTCCGCTCACGTTCTCAGTTTTCTCGCCTTTTCTCACTTTCAATAATCGCTTACTCCGTACTATGAGAGCCCTACGGCATCCATGGCCCCATGGCCCATGGCATCGGGCAGTCCGTGCTCTCTTCTCGCTTCCGACATGCGACCTCACCGTATCATTAACCTTACACGTTACCGTTACTACGACAAGGTTGGTGAATGGCTGCAGGGCTGATTTGATGGACCTCAGCCCAGCAACCCGCAACCCGCTACCCGCAAGGCTCCGTTGCTCTTCCTTGATCGGTAATCTGCACGACGTTGCCAGCAACAGCACCAACGCCGGGGGGCTGTTGAATCAATGACCAGGCCCGGGTGACCGAACAACCACGACAACCACTCAACAACAAGACAACCGGTCGATCCGTGACTAGGTCGCCCTTGCTACTGCTGACGTTGGGTCGTATCGTCCCCGAGGCTCCCCACCTCATTTTGCGCAAAACGCCGTCAGTTGGCCAAGCCGGAGTGGCTGGCACTATCTCCACAACCCACGGGTTTTTCTTGGGCGCGCTACCCAGGGCGATCGAGACAAACGCCAACGGCTTCTGCAGCGAGTCTTATTACGGGGCGTCGACAGCGCGATATATGGCTACCGTACGGAGTACCGCCAGTCCAAATGCGCTGCCTTTGTACGTGCATACTGTACGGATTAGTCCTTCTCGGTTTTTATTCAGCCCGTGTTCGGGTGTGGGTGTGTGGGAGGCGATGCGAACGATCAGCTAAGCCATATCAGTTTCTGATCTAGATGCCAGAGAGAAGGATTCAGCTTTGCAGCTGGCCTTGATTGCAGTATGCGCGCATTCGAATCGTGGGCAATCACATACAGGTTAAATTCGCTTTCGACAAGAGAATAAACACCTCGGCGGGAGGGGGCGGGAAGACCCTGAAGCACTCCCCAGCCTACATAGTACAGAGATAATCTGACCACCTCACAGAGCACAGTTCCCCTTGGTAATCAAACCGACAGGTTCAGGGTTGGGCCCGACCCCAACTCAGTGCGTTGCTGACGCCCTGGCGGCCCAGCGAGGCGAGGCGACCGGGGATATTTTTGGGATGGAGATGGGATGGGCCAACAGCCGGCCGCGGTCGTACAGCAAACGCCCCGTTTGTGTTCACTAGCTCTCGCTTTAGCTCTGGCACTAGCCCTGGTTATAGCCCTGGAGCCGCTTGTTTCGAGTCTGGGATCCCAGCCTGGGGGCTGTGCGGACGGTGTCGAGTAAGGATGGGCTGTGGTGGGATTTCCGGCGCTACAGAGCTGCTCGATGAGTCCATTGCTCCCTGGTGCTATGCCATGCCACAGCATTTACTGCCTCGCTGACTGACGGAGCATCGCAGGTAATTACATGGCTGACGCCCCGTTCCAAGGACAGGGCCCTCCCTCGTCCCCTTCAATGATCGACCTGGCTGTGTCTCCAAATTGCCAAAAGCAGACAGTCGTATTCACACGCGCCCAGCAGCGTCACACCCGGGTCACACCCAGAGCCCAGGGAAACTACCGTGGGAACTAGCAGCTCTTGCTCTGATTCTGGCCCCCAATGGCTTAAGTCTCGGCTCAGGTCTTTCCAGCGCCTTGTCTTCGGAGGTACGAAGTACCAAAGACTGTTTCGCGGCATCTAGGTCTTTCCCTGCCGTAGCGGTCGGGATGCTTGCCCATTGTGCTCAATAGCCAGGGGCCGCCATTGGCAAGTTCATTCAGCTCCTGCAAGCCACTATCGACTGCACGGCGTGTCACTGGTCCACTCTACGCTGAGTCTCCAGCCGCCAACCCCGGTGGGCGTCCGAAAGGGAACTGGGGGCATCCGCCTCAAAATTAGCAAGGGAAGGGGATTGACTAGCTTAAGGCTGAGTGGATGGCGGGTGGAGCACTCACTCACTCACTCACACACTCTTTGTCTCTTAGAGAGTCTCAGAGCGAAAGTGTACTGCATCCAAGTCCAAAGTACACCCACGATGCTATGCGGATATGCGCCCCTCCCACCCTAGGCTAGCCTATGCTACAAGGCCGACATGGCTGAGAGGATCCCATCCAGGCCTCGCTCCTTCGGATGGCTGCTGCGCGTTGCTGCTCTAGCTGCTCTCCTACTAGCTGCTTTCTCCACCGGCTTCAGCCCATCCATGCCCTCCCTGTTCTCTCCCCGTCTTATAATCACCTTGCCTCTGCCGGAGCCTGGACGAGCTCTTTTCCCTCTCCGACTCCTCCCCCCCTCGTCTGTCTCTCAAGAGTGTCGGCGGTGTTATCCAGTCCATGCTATCGTCGATATTCGATTCGATTCGACCAACCACTCAACATGAAGGTTTCCGGTTCCTACGCCGTCATCGCGGCTCTGTCCGCGACCGCCAATGCCATGCACCTGATGCGCTCCGAGCCTACTGCTCCTGTAGAACTCGCCGACGACGGTGTTAGCCCTCGACCCACAGAAGCCCCCAATTACGACCTCTTTCGACGAGCCGATGAGGGCACCATGCTCTACGCGCCCGACAACACTTGTGGTTATATCTCAGGTCGTCAAGGTGCTGGGTACACCTGCTTCGGATCCGCCACCTGCGCCTTCAGCGTGGCCGAGGATGAGGGCCATGTTGCCTGCTGTGATAATGGAGAGTGCAACATGAGATATAGCTGTGTCGACTACAACGGCTACTTTTCCGCCAGCGAGTGTGGCGACGGTTGTGAGGTTGATGCCCTGACCCTTAAGTGGTATGTCTCCCCTCGACAGTGCTGGATTCGCCTATGAGACCTGTTGCTGACTTGACCGACCACGCGTAGTACTGAAACTTCTGCTCCCTACTGTAACACCATCTCCTTCTCTGGTGGTGTCACCGATTACTGGTGCAACAATCTTAATGCTTCCACTGCACAAGTCGCTAGCACCACTTATGCCGGCGGCGATGATCGGGAATACACCACCCTAGATGAGACGTCGTCCAGCGCCACCCTCGTCACCAGCGGTTCTGTTTCTGAGAAGCCCACCGTGACCGTTTCTGCCAAGGTCTCCTCAACCTCTAGCTCAGAAGAATCCTCAAGCACCAGCGATGGCGACGACGGCGGTTCCAGCACCCCCGTTGGTCCTATCGTGGGCGGTGTGGTTGGCGGCATTGGCGGCCTTGCCCTCATCGGTGCCGCCATCTTCTTCTTCCTCCGCAACAAGAAGAAGAAGCAGGCCGCCGCTGCAGCCGCTACGACTCCCCCAACCTACCAGCCTCCTCCCATGCAGCAGCAGCCCGGAACCGGTCCCAACGGCTATAACCCTGTGCCCCAGGGTCAAACTGGTTTCTACGACCCGAAAAACCCTTACTCGACTCCCGCTCAGCAGTACAACCAGCCCGCCGTCGGAGGCGGCTTCTACCCCGCGCAGAACCAGCCCGGATCTCCCGACTTCAACCAGACGAACCCTTCGTCACCTGGCACCTTCGTCAGCGACCCTCGCATGTCCCAGGTTGGCAGCAACACCAGCCCCAGCCCATCCTACAACCAACAAAACATGGGCGGCCAGCAAGGCTTCCAGCCCGGTTACCAGCCTCAGCAGGCTGTCATCCACGAGGCACCTACCAATGCTATCGGCAGCAATGGTCGCGACGACACCCACGAGCTTGCCTAAGGCAAATTCGCGTAATTTCTATGATTGCCGCAGACAGCGGCTCTTTGTTGTGTTGTGTTGGAGGCGTTTGTTGGGTTGTCATCCTCTGGATTTATGTTTGCGTCATGGCTTGGAGTTAGATAGAGATCTTGTCATTCTGTACGCCAAATAGTGGGGACGGATTTGTTCTTTAAACGAGAAATAAAGAGAACTTAACTCTGTCTTACTGGTTCCGGGGGACAGATTAGGGAGGTAAGGGTGAATGGTCCATGATGGCTTATTCTCACCTAATTTTATGTATACCCTTTTACTTAGGTGTATGTCTCTGTTGATCAAGCAGAAATCAAACCTTCTGGCTATCTTCAACTTCGCACTGCTGCCTTCATCGATATGTGAAAAGAATCTAATTGATCCTTCTGACTGTTAGTCTTTTAGGAATACTTACGCTCTAGATTACTAGGTAAATTTCTCTTGGCGACTGATTTTAATCTCACGTCAGCGCAATTTCGTCATGTGACTATATATATATATATATATATATGACTACTTGTGGCGTCGACAGAGTCTAATTCTCGTCGTCCCGGTTTTACTATCACATCACGTCGCGGAACTTTCCAGCCAAATGACAGTCTTGATACGCAATATAAGTTCTGAATTCTACAGACGCTAGGCCGACCAGCCTGCAACTCTGTCGCTTTCCATGAAACATGAACATAAAATATGCATGAGCTCCCGTTTCCTCCGTCAGCTCCCCCAAGACAACATATGTGCGCCCGGTAAGACAAGTCCGCCAAACTCATTCGCTAGCCAAGATGTATACAAAGGAACAAGAAAAACATTGCCACAGCTGTCGAATTGACGGGGGATTGGTCTGTTTAGTAGTCGCACAATCTCAGTTTCTTGCCTACATCACGGCGGCGGGCTTGCGCCGCTGCCCGTTCCGAGGCGCGTGTCTCAGCCGCGTCGAAGTGCACGCTGCGGTTCTTGAGAGCCTGGAGAAGCATGCCGGCGTCGAAGAAGCCATCTAGAAATGATGTTAGGGACTGCAATAATGATGACGGTAATGGGTTAGGAGACAACTTACATCCGCCAATCTCATCATCCTCGCTAAAGGCACTGCTATCATTGGTAGGAGAGGTAGTGCCCGTGTTGGAGCGAATGTTGTCGAGAGCAGTGATGGGGCGTCCACGGGACTTGAACCGGCTCGAAGGCTTGTTGTGGTTCATGGCCAACTCAGCCTCGCGGGCTCGGCTGGACTTCATAGTGGACAGCTTGCGGTTGGTGATGCGCAGGATGCGGCGGATCTCGAGCAGGTAGCTCTCAAGGGTGTCGATGAAGCGAGCCGTCTGTCTATGCTTGCTAGACACGCAGATGGAGATGCCATCGTCCTTGATGATATATCCAATGCCAAATCCATCTCCCGAAGTGGGACCGAAGCCGAACTGTCGGAGAGCTGGGTTTCCACAGTTGGATGTGGAGAGGATGGTGTTATTCAACTTATCCCAGCCCGAGTCGGAGAAGATGAGGGGAAGAGGATTTTGGTCCCGCGATCGCGAGTTGGTGCTGTACCCACGCTCACGCGAAGGCTTCAACTCAACACCATCGGCAGAGCCAATGGAGTCACGGGTAGGGCTGCCGACGGGCGAGTTGATGCCTTTCTCCGAGTAACCATCCATCGGGCTAGAGTAGCCGGTGCTGCTAAGGCCGCTGTCCAAGTCCTCGTTGACACTTCTCTGCCAGACACAGAGCAAAGCGTACAGATGGCGGTCACAGCCCTCTGCCTTGGAGCACTGTCTCGTGCTTGCGGAATGCTTCACACAAGCTTTCTTCAGGGCCTCGACCTTGGCTTCAGCGGAGGTCTCTGACCAGAAAGCCTGCACAAAGTCGACCGACTCGGTGGTGACACTTCGAATAGCCTCAGTCCGACCATGCAAGTACACCTTGGTCATAGCAGGCTCGTAAGTACATTCCACACGGCCATAGAGACCATAGTAGGCAGCTTGGAAAGCCATCTGGACGAAGGCATCGGGCGAGAAACCCATGGATGTGATGAAGTTCTTGCCATAGTGATCGAAATCCAAGCACTGGAACTCGTTCTGCCCAATGAGGTCCGACAGTCTGGTCTCAGCGAAGCGAACAGCGACGCTCAACTCAGGGATCATGTCCCACTCTAGCTTACGGGGGGTGGTGTTGACGTCGCCAAAGCTATCGGGGTCTCGTTTGGCAGGGTCAGGACTGACCGAAGCCCAGAGGCTGGGAGCTTGGCCGTTGATGGTACGAGCGAATCGAAGAATGGTATCTGTGTAGATATCACTGGCGAATCGAAGAACAGTATGCCCATCCACGCCAGTATGCTCGAAGTTGATACCAGCACTTCCATTCTTGCAAACAATGATCTGAAGCTTGTCGTACCATCTGTTGGTGCATGTGCCGATTTGTACACCCTTTTCCACCTCGTTGGTTCCGCACAACATGTTCTGGCAGAGAGCTGCTGCATCAGTGGACTCAGTGTAGTCGAGGCAGAGGACGAAGAGAGCCGAGTCAACAATGGCGAGAGAATCTGCGTTGTTTGAATCGGGCTCTCTAGTCAGGACATCTCTCAAGCCTGACCACACCTTTCGGTTCTCGGTACTCAGGACACCTAGCGCCCCTTTCGCAGCCTCCTGGATAGGGGTTTGTGTGGCATCATCGATGATGGTCTGAAGGTTGATCGAGATGTCCTTCTCCGTCATGATGAGATCTGAGTTGTGGTCTAAAACATCAAACCAGTAGAACTGTCCGTGGCAGATGACGACAACGTGCTTCGATTCCGGGTCTTGCTCAATTTGGCAGCCATCCTCGGTGGGGACTCGAGCCGTGCCGAAGAGTCTGGAGAATTGGTACATGCAGAGGGGAGTTCCCTTGATCTTGTCCGGAGGCAACTCCTCCTTACGCACAGCTCTAATAAACCTGAGCGAAGACACTACCAAAGACGCCGCACGGGTCACTTGGTTATTGCGGGCTGGTGTTGGATCATCTTCCAGGAGGAAGAAGGGGTTCAAGTTGAGAACCACAGGGTTGTCGAAGTTGAGGTACGAATCATACCCTATCGAGTGTTAGATAAGGAGTCAAGAAACGGAGCAACGTGGATGATGCGTACAAAATTGTTCAATGTAGCTGGTCTTTCCTTGAGCGTACTGCTTCAACTTTTCCTGCAGCTCAGGTCCTACAGTCTTTAGGAATTCATCTACCGCGTACTGGGTCTGTGCATATTCTCGAGGCGACTGAAGAGGGCGAAGAGCCTCGAGGTATCGGCTGCAAGTGAGGGCTAGGTCGGGGATAGGAAGCTTGGGTAGCTTATCCTGGCCGGAGAATGTGATGCCGCCCTCCGTCTTAGATTCGGCCATTGGGTACCTCTTGTAGTCTCCGTTTAGCTTAGGTGGAGAGTCTCGTCTTTGAGGCAGCTCGGGAATACCTGGGAGAGAACGAGGGGTGGCTGAGGCGATGGGAGCGGATGTGGGAGTTGGTTCGGCGAGTCTTTCCCCTAAAGGCTGGGGGAGAGCAAAGGTGCGAACTTGAGTCATGCTGTCAGTTTAGGTGAACCGTGAATATGGTCGCCGTTATGCGTAGAGAGGCGAGACGCAGGTGCTAACGTTGAGGCCGCGGAGAGCGGTTCGGTAAAAGTAGTGACAATCTTGCAGAAAATCGGCTGACATTACACTGAATGCATTCTGTGATATGAAAGGGTAAAGATTGATTATCGAAGAAGATTAGAGTAGAGGAGAAGAAAGGGAAGGGAAGAGGATATGGGATCGATATAAAGCAAAGCATTGTGACCTCGCTGACTTAGACAAGAGTCAAGTGGACCCCCCGCACGCCCTCCACACACCCTCCGCACAGGCCGGGGGGTAGCCGAACGCCAGGGAAAGGCCCTTGGGATGTGGGAGGGAAGTCAGGTTGACAGGAAGGTAGGAATCGAAACTCCTCCGCAGGCCCGACGACAATGGTGGATGGGGTGGCAATTTGCACTCTGCCGAACATGGGCGCAGGGGCTATCTTGGGAAACACAACCAGGCACAACGACTTACCGAGACCGGAACTAAAGGGCCCATCTACCGTAGACAGCGAGAAATCCCCGAATCGAAGCGGCAAGGAGATGGGGATGCCGATAAACCGGAGGACTGAATAAAGCGTTTGAATGTAATGACCAGGGGAGGGCGTGAGAGCAACACGAGGCTCCGGTAATGTCTTTACAGTGTCTGTGTCCGTACCCCGAGGACAAATGGCTCACATGCAAAAAGGAACAGAAGTACCTGTATAGGAAACAGGAACATTACCGGCAGCGCGTTTGTTCGGGTGTGGGGGACCGCCACAGTAGACTTCCGAATGAGAGGCTTGGGAAGGACCGGCGAAGTTGGATCTTCGGACGACGGGATGTCGAAAAACGGTGCCAGAGCCAATGCCGTGGCGGCGAACAAAGCAGATACGCCGGAAACTGAGCTAGGCCTGGGCCGGGGGTGCGGGCTGGAGGCGCTCCACTTGGGGGCTCTGGGGGATGTTGGAGATGAATAGACGACGCGGGACTGGCTGGGGTGCGCGTTGTGCAGCTTCTGATGACGGAGGAGGGGAAGAGTGGCCGTCTCATCTGGCGTAACCCCACGATGCGATATGCGATGAGGGGAAGGCAGATGCGTCAGGCAGCGTCCGCGTTAGGGATCCAGGTTCCAACCAAGGCGACAGGATTTTTGCAATTCTCCAATGTAGGCACGAATGAGTCCGGGCAGCTGACTACTTGGGTGCATGAGACGTGCTGATGTACAAGATATAGCATAGTACGTTGTTGAGTGCCGCGGCCGGTTCGTCTTGTCTGGTGCTTTTGGCTTTCATGTGGCATAGTGTGCACGCGGATGTTTTCCATGGCTGACTGGCAACCTGGGTAGCTGCAAGGCTGCTTGCGGCTAGGTGGGTTGGTACTCGGTAGGTCGCCATGAGTCCACGACGCCGGCTCAGAGAAGCACCCGTCATCATGGGTCCCACCTCATGGAGGTAGCTAGACCTGGAGTTGAGAGTTGATGCTGACCCATCACAAAATTTCGATTAGTATCCAGGTTGCCGGCATCGCTGACCATTGAAATGGTGTGGTGGGTGCCCAATTCGCTTGACGCACTTGCGCGCTGCTCATAGTCCGGCCTCGCCAAGGCAGCTCGATAGTCCGGCCTCGCCAAGGCAACTCGATAGTGTGGATCTAATTGTTAAAGAAATAGAGCTCAGCTCTTCAAAAAGCTTGTGTCTTGCCGTTTGAAGAAGGCGACGATGCCGGCGTCCTCCGGGGGGAGTGTTCTGGCATGGGGAGTGTGGCGAACGTGCGGTAGGAGGAAGCTCAGGAGTATCCTATTCCCGAGGACCAACGGAGCCGTCAAGGTCTGAAGAGAAGAGGAGCCTGCCTCCGGTTGCGAAGCCAGTGGTTGCGAAGCCTGAAAATGTTATTGGATGCGCAAATGCGTATCCCGTTTCGGTTCGGCCCAAAGGACGCCAGTGAGGCGAGGCCTCGCCCGTTCCTCTCGGACCCGTTCCCTCGTTCCCTTCGGACGCTTTCCTTGGGACCTTGACTGTCACACGGCACTAAGCGACACCCATTTCGTCATTGCCCGCCCGGGAACGTGGTTGGCTCCCGCGGTGGAGTGTGGTGGAGTTGTCAAGTGTGGCCGGCTGCGTCAATGACTGGGTGGCGGATTGTGCCCTTTCGCGGATGAACGATATTGGTACAGTACAGTATTCTCTGGGAATGTTGCATCTTGGAGGGGTGCTCCTCATGGCAATTGGGGGAAGACACGGGGATCCTGCGGGGTAACCTTGTCATGCCATCCTGCCACTTGCACCTGCCCGCCGTGTCTTTTATCTCTTGCCGTAACTAGGTAACCAAGGGACCCTCTAATATCAGACTTGGACACACACACACAAACCTCCAATGTGCCTTCCTTGACGGCTTTCCCTACATTGCCTTGCCAAGTCTATGCCTACGAAAATAGTGCTAGTCATCTCTGATCGACAGGCCTTTACACTCGCACAAGCCATGGGCCATTTCAAGTTCCGTCTAGTCACCTACGAAGTATGCCTCAAATCATCCCTTGCACTTGCACGTGATCTCGCGTTTGGAATTGCTGCCGTACCATCCGGCACTGACCCACAGCGAGGTCCGGATGTCCGGTAGCGGACGGGCCTTCAGCTGCAGCCTCTGAACTCCACCCTCCGACCCGGCGTCTCGAGATTTTCTTCTTCTCTCATCCCGACTCCGGAACTGTCTGGTGCGTGCCTGCAGATCTTGCCATTGCTTGGACGCATCCCACCATAAGTCTCTATAAGGCTGAGGTGATGTATGGTAATATTGTTTGGTTAGCTGGCTTGTTGAGTTTCAATCTTATCAATCTTTGCATTTCTCCAAGGTGCCTACCATGCATTTCCTTGGGACAAACGACTCGACTCCACCTCGTCGCCACATCAGTGACCCTCAACTTATTAAGAGACGGTGCTCGACTGAACACCTGGCTATCATTGAGACCAGGGCAACACAGGGCCTTGCATGTTGACGCGGCATTTGTGGCTTCCTTCAGGGCCTCAAGAATCCCGTCTGCAAACAAAATCGTGGCTGCCTGCTTACAACAGGGGATCCCGGTCAAGATACGTGTTCTTAGTCTTTGCAGTTTCCACGCTAAATATCTAGGAAGTGAAAGTGAAGTGATGATAGAAACGGTCTCTAGGTAGAGTGAGAGGCCGTTTCACGTTGTATTGCCCTAATCTATATCCCGACGATCATACGAATCGAGCCAGTGATCTCTTGGGTTGATCATCCACAAGGTTGCCTCAGCAAGGAACCCATTCCAGGAGCTGTCAGACTGGAGCTACGGAGTAGTCTGTTTATAGATTCCCTTTCGAAGTCAGCCTGACGCTTTGCCGATTTAGGCAATGCATTCGAGTTTTAATCTGAACTGGTTGTATGCAGGGACACACAGCCTTCGTCTGATCATCTGAATTAATAACCGGCGACTTGACCCTGTTACGATGTGATTCATGATTGGGGCATCGTGTCATCTTGTTTTCTACAATGGGAAAACCATTCGAGTTTGTCTATTTATCATCGCTCTAGCACCTAAGCTATGCAGATGAATACGCCTAGGACCACCAATATCTGGAAGGAGTTTGGGGCTTGCAGATTCCCATTTGCATTGCGTATTTCATAGCAGGACCCAAAGGCAAAAAGATCTCCTTCAATTCCTCTTTATTTCACCGTTCTTGCTCTTGAAGCTCGCATCCCATTCAACCTACAAACCTTCGTGATACATCAACTCATCTATCATGATCATCACCTATCTCTGGCAGCGATGGAAGAAGACCGCTTCCCCAGAACCGACATCAAGGGAACCGATAATAGGGGAACTGGCGGCGCAACCAATCGAAACTGCAAAGCAGGTGACGTGCTCGCATCGCGAAGTACCTTTGGAGTCACCCTGTCTTGACTGCAAAGCCGCAAAGAAGGCAGCGAGGAAATATCGATGGAGACTTGTTTTTTGCTTGGCATGGGCATTTGCCCTCCAATCGCTCGACTCAACAATGTGCGGCTTCCTACCTGCTGTTGGTGATTTATTCACTGACACACTTACCTTACAGCATCGCAACTGCACTGCCATGGATCGCTGGAGATTTCAGAGAGGTTTCGCAGCTGAACTGGATTGTCTCTGCCTTTAACCTGACCTCGGTCGCCTTCATTCCATTTTGGTCGCAGATGGCAGATGTATTTGGGAGGAACGCGTCTCTCAACGCTTCCATCATCTTTATGATCATCGGCAGTGCTCTGTGTACCGGCGCCCCAACCAGCACGTTCCCGGTCCTCCTACTAGGTCGTGGCTTCCAAGGTATCGCAGCAGCAGGAATCAATGTTGTCATTCGAACCATTCTTGCCGACAAGGTCTCGCTCCAAGAAAACGCGAAGAACTGGGCCATCTTCTCGCTCGTGGGCGGCGCATCGTACGCTCTCGGCCCCGTCATTGGAGGTGCGTATCTCCTTCACATGGTGAGCTTTTATAATCTAGCCTGCTGACGAACGATCTTAGGCTATCTCACCAGCGCGGATTGGAGGTGGTGTTTTGCGATCAACCTCCCTGTTGCTGTAGTCGCATTGGTCGTCATCTTCTTCTTTCTCAGGAAGGAGTTGCTTGGCCCTCAACCCATTCCAGAGCTTGACGAAACAGTCGAGACCGGACGGAGGACAAAGTTTGCGGCGAGACTCAAGACTGTTGATTTTGGTGGGCAACTCATGTTTATTCTTGGGTTTGGCCTCATCATCCTGGCGCTCACGTGGGGTGGTGCAACTTACTCATGGGCGTCTGCTGCCGTCATTGTCCCTCTCGTTATCGGATGCATGCTCTCGGCTGGGTTTCTCTACTGGGAGTTTCTCCTTGCACCTGGAAAGCTTCTGGCTGAGAGAATGCCCTGGCAAAGGGCCATGCTTCCGTGGGTTTTGCTCTCCCACCGAGATATAGGCTTGCTCTTCTATTGCGAGTGCGCTACGGGCGTCGGCATGTACGCTGTGAGTCTCGAAAAGCGCCGCCTTGCTTTAAACCTTGCTTTAAACCTTGCTTTAAACCTTGCTGACTGAGATGGCTAGGTTCTCTATTTCTGTAACATCTATTTCATTGCTGTCAGGGTATGTATGGCCGCAGCTGCCTGGGTGTCTATGATCTAACACGGGCTAGGGCTTTGACTCTGATAAGGCTGGTGTTCAGCTTTTGTACTTTCTTCCTGGGCTCTCAGCTGGCGTCTTTATATGCTCCTTTATGTGCAATAAATGGCCCCGCATGACGTTTCCGTCTGTGATGCTTGGAACTCTCACCGAAGCGATCGGTATTGGTCTCCTGGGTTGGGCCATCTACGTTGAGCGCCTCGGGACCATCTACGGAATGATGGCTTTGGTCGGATGTGGCACCGGCCTACGATTTATGGCCTCGCCGCTGCATGGCATTGGCCTATTTAAGAATCTCCGAGCCTCGGTCATCGGGCTGATGGCGGTCGCTGTTCCCTTCGGCGGTACGATCGGATTGACCATCATGTCAACAGTCTTCAACAACACGTCTGGCCTCGACTCGAACGATAGCGACTTCTCCCAGATCCAATCACAGCCCAAGGATATTCGGGATCAGGCTATTCACGATGCAAAGGTAGACGCAACCACATGCGTTGAGCTTGATATATTGCTGACACTACTTTCAGATGGGTGTCGTCTGGGCATTCGTTTCTATTGCACCTCTTGTCGTAATGGTTTGTTTGTATACCTCTAGAAGATGCTTTATATACTGATCTTTCTCCTAGGCTGTTGTATGCGCCGCGTGTCTGGGCAACGTGAAGTTCGACCAGGGTCCCATAGGGGAGGACGGAAACTTGACCGACATGATAATTAGAGGTAGTTATCTGTTGAGCCTGGTGAAGAGAGAAAAGGAGCAGGACGAAGAAGAAAAGGGGACCCAACTGGAGAATTCTCAGGGCCAAAAGTGGTCAGAAAACATCACAGTAAAGGAAGCTGCCCAACAAAACCAGGAAATAGATAGGGACAATTAAGGTTTGACACTGAGATATGAGCTCACGATCAAGTCGAGGGGAAGAGATAGATAGCTAGCATATGTACAGTGTGCGCTCGGGTAGATATGATCGTTTCACGTATAGAGACTACTGGTTCCCTGTCTGGTTTTTATACATATGCCACCTTGTGTACTGGACTGGACTCCCCCGATTATTCCGGATGGACTATGTGTTATCGTTGTCTTTTCCGAAAGAGCCCAATTCCGGGCGAATGCCGAGATCGGCGATCACAGTAGGTATTCATTCTAAGATCGCGGCTCATTTGCGAGAGCAATTGCTATACTTTGTTCATTGTCTGACCGTGTGAGCCCTGTGTTCGGTCTACCCAAAGTAGCGATAGCAGCCTGAATTGTAGTGGAATTAGACCCCGTCTGTTGGCTGTCGTGGCAGCAGCTTGACTAACCAGCATGATAATCGCCTGACTCCTGCCCGGCACTTCGCTCAGCCTCTGGACATGGATGCGTCTATTTTACCTGGCCCTCGACCGACGCAACGCATCTCAACAACCTTCCCAACTTCAAATATACCTCAAGTACCTTCTTGTCTGTCTTTTTGGACACAATCGAACCGCTTTTCTTAACAACCCGTGAGCATGAGTGAGGTCGAAGAGCAAAGCCCGAACCCGCGGTTCTGGCTCGAGTTCCGCACGTTCGATGATGGATTCTCGTTGCCGGCAGCCGGAACGATGGTGACGCCTACGCTCACCGCATTTCCGCAGTTCGCGATGCTGCCCCCCGAGTTACGCCTGAGAATCTGGTCGTGCCTGATCCAGCCTCGCATCGTCATCGCATGCTGTCTGCAGTGCGATGAGCGGCTTCCCCAACGGCGTCAAGAACTCGACTCCCGGACGCACTGCGATGCCGCCCCCGTGCTGCTGCATGTCAACCGCGAGTCGCGGTACCTGGCGCTGCAACACTACGAGCTGTCGTTTAGCTGGCGCATCTCGAAGCTGCTGTCGGACACGCCCGTGTCGCAGCCGGCGCGCGTGTGGTTCAACTTCGAGCTGGACACCATCTACCTGAGGGGGGAACTGGAAGCATACGACTCGTACGGCTTCAACTCACCGATGGTGTACTTTATGCGGCGGGAGGACACGCGGCGGGTGCGGCACGTCGCTTGTGCCTTCGCAGAGCTGGGCTATCCGCAGCAGGAAAGCGACCAGATCTTCGGATGCTTATGGCACGTCGTCGACGGGTTTGCTTCGGTGGAGAGGCTGCTGATGACGGTGGACGACGGGGATGAGGAGAACGTGCGGGGGAGTAAGTTGCTGAGCCCGGACAATGTAATGCAGAAGATATGGAGCGGATGGCTAGGCGGATCGACAGCGACGAGCTCGAGGATGGCAGACAAGCAGATGGTGCTGGTCAGGGAGGATGAACTGGCTGGCTTCGTGGCGAGTCATTGAGGTATGAGGGAGGAGGAGGTGGTGGAAAGGATGCGATGACGGCGTTTATTGGAGGTTTTTTGTTTTTGTCACAGCATGCTAGGATTTTGCGGGCTCTGGAAGCCCGTTGGGGATGTTGGATCGTGTAGACAGGCGGGCATCTTGTCTCATTGATGATATGATGAGCTTCTCTTTTCTACGATGATGGAGTAGTTTGGGTAGGTTCTCAGACGTGCTTGTGGCCCTGGTCCTCGACAAACCATGTTACATCTGTGCATCTGGGAGCGGTATCATGCGATACTTACGTCGTCGACATTGCGATCGCTGTCAGGATGGAGAGTTGGTGCATTGAGATGTTATGTACGTTGGGCAGCGAGAAGCCCGGAAATGAACGAATGTTTCTCGCCTAACAAGTGTAGACAGACCACGTATTCGCATAGCTGGGCACCCTGTGAGTTCGATTGCGATAAGCGATGGCTTGGAAATCTCAGGCATCGATTAGCTGTTTCTGCCACTCCGGCCGTCTCTGACATGTCGCTTTGGCAATGGTTGAGATGTTGAGGCTTACGGTCGTGGCCTGCGGATGTGAAGCGAGCTGGTGAAGCGTGGTGAAATGTGGTGAAGCTGGGTTATGCCTCCGCTGGCTGGAACGGGTGGACGCGCCTAGGAAGCAAGGCGGATGCATCGTCAATTCATCACTGTGGGTCGCTCTCCAGTTTCCACAGCAGGGGACAGGACAGGACAGGACAGGATAGATGAGGCTGTATTGGACATGGACGCCGGACGGGTAGCACTTATCTGTACCTCATACGTAGGTCGAACCGGACTTCATGGACGGCGATGAGACCTTATTACCATGTCCACCCCACTTAGGATCCTACTTACAGAATTCCACTCGCGGAGGATGCCCCTCGCAGGCAGCCCTCACCTTGATTTGCCTGGCTCGCTCATGCTGACAGGTGGTTGGGCTGCCTGGAAACACAGGGCGTTTTCCTGGATATTGCTGACCGACCGCATACATAGTACTGGTGGCGGACAGCTGCATTCCGCCTGGTGCACTAACTCAGCCGCAGCCGTTCCAAACAGTGACGGAGAGATTTCGTCAACAAGCCGCGACTCAGTTTCGTTGGTTGCACGCAATGTAACAGAATGATTGAATTGGCGTCAGATCAAGGGTACAACCCGCAAAGAAGGTCCTCAACAACAAGCAGAGGTACTTTCAAGGTCTCAATGGCATGCCGGCGGTATTGTATCTATTGCTTTTCTGGATAGACAGACTGCTAGACGGATAGATAACTAGATACATCTGTAGTTGCCCCCGTCACTCATTGGGCAGCGAAGCTCGCCGAAATGTTCCATCCAGGCGGGGGTTGCCACGCCACTGGACTCACCCCAGTGGCAACCCCTCCAACCATCCACCCCACTCCCCCCGGGCGGCATCCACCGACGGAGCGCAGTGGAAGCCCCGCGAAGGACCTCAACATGGATGCATTTCTGACAAGTATGTAACGGGCTGGTTGGTCATGGAAGCTTATGGCATCTAGGCTCCCAGACAGGGCTTCCTTTTCAGGCGAGATCAGGAGAAGGCAAATGAAACCTCAGGGGATATCTCATGCCTCGTCGGTAGTAGCAGACGGGAGAGTGAGATACTGGTTGAAGAGAAGGAGAAAAAAAAGGCGACAAAGAGGGATGGAACGGGCGTAAACGTAAAACAGGGGCAGGGCAGCGTATCGAAGCGCATGCCATTCAGGAATTAAGAGGGCATGTGTACAGGCGCCCAAGTGTGTGCTACGTACGTACTTCGTACGCGATTGTGAACCCCAGGGCTGGATGAGGTTGAATAACTCAAAAGCAGAAATGATGATTACATAGATTTGCTAGCTTACCTTCCTGCGCACTGCCGATTGAGATTGATCGATGGCTGTCAGGAACTGAGAAATTGATTCATGGTTGCTCGCCTTTCGTCGCTTGGCCTGTTTGCCACCTAGATAACCATGACGCCCCCAAATATCGACAACGGACTTGGGCCAGAGTACAGAATCAGGGAGTGGAGGGGGAACATTGTACCAAACAACCAAAAGTCTAACGAGCGAAGGAGGGGCAGCAGAGGCAGGGAAACACAGGGAGAGCTGCTAGCCTGCGAGAGGTGGGTTGGTGGGGCAGGGTACTAGATACATGCTTGAAAGAGACTTCGTCAGGCTGTTCAGGCTGTTCAGGCTGTTCAGGCCATTCACGCGGGTTTTCCAGGCAGCCACACTGCAACTCGCTTCTATGCAAGCTGCGCAGGACTGCAAGCTGTGATGCGACCGCTGTGTGTCCGAACGCCAAGCCAGGTACCTGGAACCTCTGGGTTCTAACGGTTCCACCCCGCCGCCGGCTGCCCCGCGATGGAATTTTTCACTGGGGGATGACATCAACGAGCACAGGAGCCTTACATAGTAGAACCAGGACAAACGGCCAGCAAACGGAGCTCGCGGGCGATCAAAAAACGAGGGGGGCCACTTTTTATCATTCAGGAAGCAGCCAGAAGCCGCCGCAGGCAAACAAACACCCGAGTGCCTGTGTTTCTCCCCTGGTTTGCTGGTTGCCGGGGCCTTCTAGTGGCCCACCGGCTCTTCCAGGTGCTTGCAGCTGCTTCGGTGCCCTGCTAGAGGGTTCCCGGGCCCCTGCACAAAAGCTGGTGTGGGCACCTTTGGAACAGCGCAGAACCGCATCGAAACTTGGCATCCGCCTTTATTTAGTCCTTTCGCAACCACTGCACCGCAACTTCTCTCTTCTCATATCATCACTCTCCCAATACCCCTCAGAGTCTTCAAACACCTCTCATAGATTTGAAGTACCTATTGTGTTTTTCCCTTTTCCCTTTCCCCAGAATCTCTCTTCACAACACTCAAAATGGGTCCCGCCGTTGGTATCGATTTGGGTACCACGTACTCTTGCGTGGGCATCTTCCGCGAGGATCGGTAAGTCGCTTTTCCTTCACAGCTTGCAAACATCACGCAGTTGCTAACTCTTTCAGATGTGATATCATTGCCAACGACCAGGGCAACCGAACTACCCCTTCCTTCGTCGGTTTCACCGACACCGAGCGTCTGATCGGAGATGCCGCCAAGAACCAGGTCGCCATGAACCCCCAGAACACCGTCTTCGACGCCAAGCGTTTGATCGGCCGCAAGTTCAACGATGCTGAGGTCCAGGCCGACATGAAGCACTTCCCCTTCAAGATCATCGACAAGGGTGGCAAGCCCATTATCGAGGTCGAGTTCAAGGGTGAGAACAAGACCTTCACCCCCGAGGAGATCTCCTCCATGGTCCTCACCAAGATGCGCGAGACCGCCGAGGCCTACCTCGGTGAGACCGTCAACAACGCCGTCGTCACTGTCCCCGCCTACTTCAACGACAGCCAGCGTCAGGCCACCAAGGATGCTGGTCTCATTGCCGGCCTCAACGTCCTCCGAATCATCAACGAGCCCACTGCTGCCGCCATTGCCTACGGTCTCGACAAGAAGATCGAGGGTGAGCGCAACGTCCTCATCTTCGACCTCGGTGGTGGTACCTTCGATGTTTCTCTCCTGACCATCGAGGAGGGCATCTTCGAGGTCAAGTCCACTGCTGGTGACACTCACTTGGGTGGTGAGGACTTCGACAACCGTCTGGTCAACCACTTCGTTAACGAATTCAAACGCAAGCACAAGGTAATCCCAAATCCTAAGTCCTCGTTGTCTAATTCAAATACTAACTCATACCAGAAGGATTTGTCCTCCAACGTCCGCGCTCTGCGACGTCTCCGCACCGCTTGCGAGCGTGCCAAGCGAACTCTCTCTTCCTCCGCCCAGACCTCCATCGAGATCGACTCTCTCTTCGAGGGCATCGACTTCTACACCTCCATCACCCGAGCTCGTTTCGAGGAGCTCTGCCAGGATCTCTTCCGATCCACCATCCAGCCCGTCGACCGTGTTCTCGCTGACGCCAAGATCGACAAGAGCCTCGTCCACGAGATCGTCCTCGTCGGTGGCTCCACCCGTATCCCCCGTGTCCAGAAGCTCATCACCGACTACTTCAACGGCAAGGAGCCCAACAAGTCCATCAACCCTGATGAGGCTGTTGCCTACGGCGCTGCCGTCCAGGCCGCCATTCTGTCCGGTGACACCAGCTCCAAGTCTACTAGCGAGATCCTGCTTCTCGATGTCGCCCCTCTCTCTCTCGGTATTGAGACTGCTGGTGGCATGATGACCAAGCTCATCCCCCGCAACACCACTATCCCCACCAAGAAGTCCGAGGTTTTCTCTACTTTCTCCGACAACCAGCCTGGTGTCCTCATCCAGGTCTACGAGGGTGAGCGCCAGCGCACCAAGGACAACAACCTGATGGGCAAGTTCGAGCTCACTGGCATCCCCCCTGCCCCCCGTGGTGTTCCTCAGATTGAGGTCACCTTCGATCTTGATGCCAACGGTATCATGAACGTCTCCGCCGTTGAGAAGGGCACTGGCAAGTCCAACAAGATTGTCATCACCAACGACAAGGGTCGCCTGTCCAAGGAGGATATCGAACGCATGCTTTCCGATGCCGAGAAGTTCAAGGAGGAGGATGAGGCCGAGGGCAAGCGTGTCGCTGCCAAGAACGGCCTTGAGTCGTACGCATACTCCCTCCGCAACACTCTCAGCGACCCCAAGGTCGAGGAGAAGATTGAGGCCGCCGACAAGGAGACCCTCAAGACCGAGATCGACAAGGTCGTCCAGTGGCTCGATGACAGCCAGCAGGCTACCCGCGAGGAGTACGAGGAGCACCAGAAGGAGCTTGAGGGTATCGCCAACCCCATCATGATGAAGTTCTACGGAGCTGGTGGTGAGGGTGGTGCCGGTATGCCTGGTGGCATGCCCGGCGGTCCCGGTGGCCCCGGTGGCTTCCCCGGTGCTGGTGGCCCCGGTGCTGCCCGTGGCGGTGATGACGGCCCTACCGTCGAGGAGGTCGACTAAGTTCTTTGATACCCAAACAACATCAGTCTCGACTTCCAGATTGGTCATGCGTCTTCGATGCGGAGACTAGGGGTCTCACGGGATGATGAGATTAGATTTCGCTTTTGCTTTTTTTTACGCATTTCACGGTCACGAACAGGGAAAAGCTCGGTGGTTTACCTGGGTTTGTACTTTAATGAATCAATGGATCAATACATGAACCTAAAAGTCTCAAATTCTTTCTCGTGATGTCAACAAGTGCAAAGTTCTATGATTACTATTGATTTTCTCCGGTGTTGTGGTTAAGCAGCCTTGATTGTAAGGTTAAGTTTTTGAGAGGTGTATTAGTCGATCTGGAGTATTACCGGGTGCACCAACGACTTAAGCTACGTGCACCAACATGGTACATCAGTGAGAAGACCGTATCAATCAACCACAACCACAATCTAGTCTAATATAATCTTTTGATATTTAGTCCATAAGACTACTCCGCATCCTCAATACTATTCCTAATACTATTATAACCCCTAACTAACCCTAACCTAACTACTACCTCTAACTACTACCTCTAACTACTATCTCCGAGTACTTTAGGATGGACTAGCCCAGCAGGCAAGCAGGGAGCGTGGTGCGTCTAGCAATACACAAGCTGCCTTCGACACTTGTTTAGATTATCTTTTTGTTCCGGATAATGGCAGCAAAATTAGCATAAGTGTAGATAGAATAAATATCATTCATTATGAAAAGAGTATCTGCTCAAACATGTGGCTAAAATGATCGTGATGATCGTGATGGATGTGATGTGATAGATCTCTGATGGGTGTAGACAAAACCTTTCTTCTCCTAATGTATTCGTTCAAGCAACCAAATGCTCCTTATCCTCCCTCTATCGACCACAGATTGGTAGCTAAAATAACAGTTTATGGCGCCAGATTACTCGATGGGTTCGGTAAAGACAGTCCCTGGTTCCACTTTATCATCACGGCTCTGCCAAATGTTCTCGCTACTCGGTTTATTGGGCCCGTACTTGGCACACTCCTTGTTGCGATAGTGGGCGCGGATGGCCTTCTCGCGCATTTCCGGGCTGTAGCTCTTGATGCGCATGCAGAACCAGAAGTCGTCCCAGTTCTCGCTGCAGGATCGCATCTCGCCGTAGCGGTAGACGGCGTTCCACTGACCACCCATGGAGTTGCACGCCCAGGCTTGGTCGAAAGCCTGGCGGCAGCTCATGTCAGCGGGCAAGAGGTCTTCGGAGAGAGCGTTGCCGATGGGTGCTTCGACAAGGGTTTCGGTTGCGGTGCGGGAGGAGGGGGAAGAGCGGATGGACAGCCAGGATGATATTGAGGAGGAAGATTGATCGGCGGTGTTTTGTGAGGATGGTGTTGAGGAGGAATTGGAGTCGGGGGTTTCGGGCTTGGTGTTGAAGAGGTCGAGGAACTTTTGGACCTCGGGATCGATGGATTCACTGGAGGTCGAGGCTGAGGGAGAGGAGGATGGTGTTGAAGTTGAGGATGGAGGGGTTGATTCCTTGTCGATGGACGTGGGAGCCTTTTCGGCAGGGGACGAAGAAGCCCAGAGCCAAGCCATTGCAAAGGTGCTGGTTCGAGGTTATGCTTGGATATGGTTGTGTCTGTGGCTGCTCCCTCAATTGGAGTCGAAATCGATATCGCGGGGCTCTCAACGACACTGTAATAAGCGACGACGCAGTGCAGAAACGAAGAAATGTATGGATAGACAACGCGGGGAAAGGCGTAATAGTCGTCGACAGAGAGGAGTGAAAGGAGAGGATTCGTCTCGTGATGCGTGCTGCAGATAGGTGTGCAGGGTGCAGGCCCGGTGGTCCAATTGAAGTTGGCGTCGACACCTCTTCGATTAAGTCATGGTCTTATTTCTTTTTCTTTGGGATGCGGCAGCGCCCGTCGTTTGAGTGGTGGTAACGCCGGGCGGGTTGCGCCGGGGAAATGGATCGGCCGGATCGCCGTGGGGAAGGGACGAAGTCCAGGAGTTTGCTTCTTTGGACAACTAGAGGTTGATGACGTCGAGTTCCACAAATTATTGTTTGTTGTGTATTTGTGCTGTTCAAAGGATAAGTAGTTGAGAGTCTTTCCATTTTATCACGGCTATGTTATCTAAGCGGAACCATGAACTAGGTAGGACCTTAAAGGTAACAGTTAGACGGAATGCCAATGGGTGCATTTTCGGCAGTCTACGAGAGAGCTCCCTTCCGTTTTTGGTGGGGTAGGGCTCTGCAGGCAGCTAAGCTCGTGGTTGTCTGATGATGGATGACCTCATCTGGTGAACCGAGGAACTTCAACACTCCAAAATTGTCCAACGGCCTCTGTCTCTCAGCCGGCTATTCAATCCAGCCACTCAATCATATCTGTGCGTCGCTCACTCACTGTGATTGCATCTTGCAACCAATCACCCGCTGCCAGTTCGTTCCTTCTCAGCATGCACGTAATCGTCACAGTCTTGCCATGATTTCCAGACGAGGCCTGGCGCTCCTCGCAGCGCGTCGCCCACTCTTCTTGTCACAATCCCCAGCTTGGTCCTGCTTGGCAGCAACCTCAATCCTCCGTCACCGCAATGGTCGAACTACAGTCCCTCGATTTAGAGCCTCTGGTCGCGCCTGGAAGAGCACCGTGGCACTCGACCCTGCGTCAACGTCCACATCCGAGGTAGATGCCGACACGAGCGGGCACATCGCAGTCAAAACCAACGAGTCCATCCTATTCTTCGACAGTCAGTCTGCCGGTTTGCCTCGCTCCAATAGCCTCTTGTTTACTGACTCGTCCATCTCAGACATCTTCCCCCTCAAGCTCAGTAGCGTTCTCTTTCGGGCATGGAACACAGACCATGACGTCGCCGACCTGGTCAAGCGCTTTGAGAGCTCCTCCCTGGGTATCATGGACCCGATCCGTCTTGTCAAGACCGCAATCCCTGAGGATCTTCCAATTAAGGTGACGGAAATTCTGCCTCGCCTAAAGGACGGCGGCGCCTATGTCAAGTTCAGCCATGACGCCAACATAGACCCTGCAGAAATCGAGGGTGTGTACATGGGCTCCTTCTTCGGCCGAGAGTGGACTAACATAACACCAAATTAGCGACCCTAACCAAGAGACTGAGAGACCGTCCTATCAAACCATTGTTCAGCATCTGGCGTGGCGTCACGGCTCGCCTCGTCCAAGGTACCCCGTGGCTCGAGGACCTCCACCGGTATCCCACCAGCCTCCTCAAGGTCGAATTCGTGCCCCCCAGCTCCGGAATTACTCCCGAGGAGCTCCCCGAGGAGGTCCTTTACACGCTGTTCCGCAAGTATGGCAAGATCGCCGATATCGTTCCACAGCCCACCGACTCCAAGATTGTCCCGCGGTACGCTCACCTAGGGTTCCCGCTGATAAGGGACTCTATCACGGCTCGTAATTGCATGCATGGTTTTGTTGTCAGTGAGGCTCTCGGGGGCGGTAAGAATGGAACTAAGCTCCGGTTGTCGTACGAAAAGCGTGTCAAGGCTCACAGCATCTGGAACTGGCTGACTAACCATCCTCGCATCGTCTTGCCTGTCATTGCTGCCCTGCTTGCTGGTCTCTCGGTGGTCGTCTTCGACCCGATTCGCGAGTTTTTCATCAAACTCCATATTCAGCACTCGCTCAATTTCAAGGACTCGAGGGCTTACAAGTGGTTCAAGAAGCAGACTGGCAACTTTTCTCTCGGAAGCAAGAAGGACAAGGGCGATGGCCTCGATGCTGTGTGGAAACACCGACGTGACGTTATCGACCAGGTCCACTCTTGGCTTGACGAGACATCTGACACCTTCATCGTTGTCACCGGGCCCAAGGGCTCTGGAAAGGTTGAGATGATCATGAATCAGTCATTGGAGGGGCGCAAGAATGTGCTCAAGATGGACTGTCGGCCCATCGTCGAGGCTAGGGGGGAAGCCGGCACGATCAAAAGACTCGCTGCTGCTGTCGGATACCGACCCATCTTCTCTTGGGCCAACAGCATGAGCAGCATGGTCGATCTCGCAGTCCAGAGTACCACAGGCGTAAAAGCCGGCTTCTCTGAGACACTCGAGTCGCAGCTCACCAAGATCTTACACACTACTACGTCTGCCCTGAAAGAGGTTACTATTGATGGGCGGAGCAAGAAGGACAGCGATGCCAACCTAGCAGACGACGCCTATCTCGAGGCTCACCCTGAGCGCAGACCTGTCGTTGTGATTGACAACTTCCTGCACAAGAACGAGGAGAACGGTATCGTCTATGAAAAGATTGCCGAATGGGCTGCGTCTGTGGTTCAGAACAATGTTGCCCACGTCATCTTCCTTACCACCGACTCGGCCTACTCCAAGCCCCTAGCCAAGGCCCTTCCGGATCGTCTCTTCCGCACTGTCTCGCTCGGTGACCTTGCGCCCGACGTAGCCAAGAACTTCGTCCTCAGTCGCCTAAAGGACCAGATCGCCGACGAAGAAAAGAACTCAGAAGAAGGGGAGGCCAATAAATGGTCGGCGAGACGCCCCGACCTCGCCGAACTAGACCAGTGCATCACCACGCTGGGTGGCCGGCTTACCGACCTTGAGTTCCTCGCCCGCCGCCTCAAAACTGGCCAGACGCCCAAGCAGGCCGTCACTGAGATCGTCGATGAGAGCGCCACTGATATTGTTCGCATGTTCCTGCTGAGTAAGCCCTCGGATATTGACAGCAAGAAATGGTCTTCTCAGCAGGCTTGGCACCTCATCAAGTCGCTTGCTGAGAACCCGTCACTGCGCTACAACCAGGTCGTCCTGTCCGGGCCATTCTCCGCTGCGGCGTCGGTCTCCTCCATCGACGCAGAGGGAGCCCTCGAAAGCCTCGCCAGCTCCGAACTGATCACCGTCCACACCTACCAAGGCCGCCCCCAGACCATCACAGCCGGGAAGCCCCTGCATCAGGCCGCATTCACCGTGTTGCTGCGTGATCAGGTTCTCCGCGCCAAGATGGATCTCGACACCCTCGCCGACATGACCAAGGCTGAAACTCGATCTATTGACAAAGTAGAAACCGAGCTCGCCTTATTGGGAACTTTGCCGCGTCAGACAGGCGAGACAGCGGGGCGAATCAGCTATCTCCTCAGCAAGCTCGAGGCCAGCCAAGTCAAGATTGCCCAGTGGGATAATGAGACGGTCCAGCTAAAAAAGATCTTGAACGAAGAGTACTAAAAGGAGTCAGAGGTTTATGGCTGGAGTAGGTGTGGGGATGTGCAGTAGCTTGCTTATGCGTGCCTAGGGTGAAGAGATCACAAGTGAGAAAATCATGTATTGATAGCAGCCATGGATAGGGCTCCATGTATAGCGAGGTGTGGTCAGATACCCTTCTCAATAAGACAAAAAATCGCCTTGTCGATTGCTCGAGGCCCCGGATACCGAGACCCCATATTTTTCATCGTAACCGCTGGGGGGATCACTCCCAAAACTAAATCAGTCAAGCTGTTGTATCGCATCTCTTTCATGAATGGTATACAACTAAACATCCGCCCTACGTAACGTAAATCATAACCCGCCTCTGCCAAACTCGCCCATGTCCGGACAAGATTTCAAAACTTCCTCTCTGCCAATCTCGATTGCCCACCGAGAGCCACCTGGCGCGAGGGCTGGCCCGGAAACTCCCCCAACCATGAAGCGTTAAAACAGAAGAACAAAAAAGACTCCCAGTCCAGCGTCGCCACGTGAAACAAATTGTGGAGGTTCTGGGTGGGTATGTACACGAAGACGCTTTTCACATGCAAAACAGCAAAGAGTCGGAAACATTTTGGGACCAAAGGGCCTATTAGCTGAGAGCCATGGTGGAGTTTTGCGACTGGTCAGGGTCGTAGTACTGGTTCGACATCTCGCATGCTTGGGAGAAGAAGATGCGCGAAGGGTTGTCGTAGTCGTTTGTGATGCTGTAGTAGTTTCCTAGTCGGATATGCGGTTAGCTGTGTTCGCACTTGAGATGCGAGGGGGGTAAAACCGGGAAATGACAATACCTCTGGGCACAAACCACATGCCTCCGGCCGTGATACGGAATTGCGCCTCGTTGACGGTGACGAGAACCTTGCCGAAATGGACGAAGAAGACCATGTGCATCTTGCGCGAGTTCTTGGGCCTCTTCTCAGCGCCGGGGGGCAAGTCGACGACACCTGCGCCCATAAAGGGCGTGGTCAGCGTCTTGGCGAAGCGGAACGTAGCATCGCGGATATCCTTGGTTTGGATGGCATCGGCGGATACAGCTACCCGCTCCTCCATGACCTCGACCGGCTCGTCGTCGGCAGGCGGTTGCAGCTCATGCTCCGGCTCCCAGATGATGACCTCGCCGGTGACGGTGCCGGGATTGATCTCCCAGTCCTCGAGCTCCTCCTCCTCGGGATGAATTGGTCGTTGTTTGGCTGTAGCCTTGGAGCGCGCCTTGCTCCGTGGAGCGCGTTTTGACGGGGGAAGCTCTTCGGGGACACGAATGACCTCCTTGATGGTGGGCAAGACGAAGCGATCCTTGGCAAACATGTTATCCATCTCCTCTTCTTCTTGAATGACCTGCTCGCCTCTCCAATAATCCAGTGGTCTGTACGAGTGCCTGCCAGATCTCGTCTGCCTCACCGCGTCGGCATCGTGGCGAACAGATACTAGACCGCGAGACTTGGGCATTGGTGGACCGCGCTGGAGTGCAGCAAATGACGTCTCCCCAACATCGCCCTCCGCACCAGAATCTTGGACCTTCGGTTTTCGACCGGGCCTTCCGCGAGGTTTTGGTTCGGGCTTGGGACCGGCTGCTTTTGCGGGAGCGGCTGCTTTTGAGGGAGCAGGCTTGGCCGGTTCTGGTTTTGAGGCCTTGGGCTGCGCTATCCGTTGCCTTTTGGGCTGTGATGCGCTCCCCTCCGGCTCCGGCTCCTCGTTGACTTCCTCCATGGATTTCTGCGGAGACCGTCGTTTTCTCGAGATCTGTGCTGGCGCGGGTTCCTTTGGCTGGCTGTCCTTCTTTGCTGGCCGTCCTCTTCGCTTAGGGGCCACGGGTTGAGATTCCTCCTCGTCGCTGGGGTCCTCCTCGGCTACTGAGGGTTCTTCGGGAAGCCCCTCCTCTACGATTGGTTTAGGTGCGAACTTTGGCGGTCTTCCGCGACCCTTCTTCTTCGCAGCGCTCTGGCGAACGACGGGCTCCTCTTCTTGCTCGGCGGGTGGCGCTTCCGGTTCGGGGGTAGGTGTGCTTCCAGCCATGGCCTCGACCATTTGCAGAGACTCCTCCAAGAGATCTGAATTATCCTCGTCGTCGAATTGGTGTATGACGGTGTTCTCCGTGTTGTTGCTGTCGTCGGCGTCCTCGACTTCCTCCTCTTCAACCTCGACCTCCTCAACCTCATCCTCATCTTGCTCGCGGAAGGTGCCATTAATACCATTCGGCTTGCTCCTAGCTCGTCCGTGGTTTCCGGCGAAATCGAGCTTCCGCGTCACCGTTGGCTCCAGCTCCTCGACAACAGAGCCGCGCGTGGGCGACGAGACGCGCTCCAGGTGCGGGTTCTTGCGCGCAGGCGACATCAGGTGTGTCTTGAGGGGCGATCGGCTGCGAGGGATGGGGTAGCTGCGTCGGTCCTTGAGCAACGTCCTAGGGCCAGGACCGGCACCTGCGCCGGCGTTAGTCTTCCTCGCTGTGAGACTGCATGATTGAAGGACTGCGTACTGGTCTCGAGATCCATGTCATCGCTCCCCGAGTCGTTGGCGTCGCTGCTGGTGTCTCTGCTGCCATTGGCGACGAATGGAGTTCTCTCGGGCGAGGAAAGCAGCTCCTCCAGCGGCTGCATGCCATATTCGTCGCGCGCGCCCGTGTCTTGCAGGGTGACGCCAGTTTTGCTAGGAATACAACATCAGGGCTTTGCAATGGGGGGGTTGCGTGATAGCGCACAACGTACCGACCGCGTATACCAAGCTCGTATAAGGCCTGAGGCTCGGCACTGTCTCTCTGCCTGCCGCCGCCGCGAGGGGCCATGATGGGTTACGGGAGTGTTTCTACTGCTTTCGAATCCAAGTTAGAGGGTGTTGGATTTTGCTGTGGTTGAACAGAACGGTGCGTCTGAGTCAAGTGGTGATGCGATGGCGGTGGGAGTGGGCGGCGCGAAGGTGCAAGTCCAAATGCGACGGACGGAAAATGGGACGCGCCGGAGGGTTCAGTGTTGACGCGCGGGTGGTGTTGTGGTTGTTGGAGACAATTATTTAGCAGAATGGATGGAGCCCTGTTGCCTACGAGTGCTGCAGTGCAGGTGCTGCCTCCCCCACTTTGGGGGTGCTGGTAGGACTGTGACCGCCTGTGACCACTGACCGCCACATACGAATAGGTACCAATTAAGCCCCCTTGTTTGCTAAAAGGTCCAGCGGACACCTCACTTTCAGAGCGGCTCAGCGCAACGCGTCTTCCATGTGCAAGACGCGTCGAGGGGTCCATGTCACTCTCTTTAATCCTCCACTCTCATACCTTTTTCATCCGAATATCAGGACCTTAGAACAAATCCAACAAACTACCCAAACAACGACAAACTACAAACTACAAACTACACCAATTACGAACCAGATCTCTCCTGTTTTCTTTAGCTGATCTTTCGTTAATGGCATTTTCCTGATTGAGCCTCCAGTCAGCCCTCTTCATCATCTCTGCCTGCTCCACCACCAAAACCTCCAGCGCCAACATCACCATCGCCGCAACCACACCTACCGCAGAGAACAACAGCCTCCGGCCTCTCCCCGCCATGGCCAACTCACAATCCTCCTCGTCCACCTTCATCCCTCCCTCCGTGCACCGCCCCGAGCTCCTCTCCGGCGCCTCCTTCTCCCACTTCTCCGCCGTCCCCGCCGCCCTGCTCCCCAGCGACGCCTCTAATCCCGCCTCGGCGCCGCCATGCTGCCTCGGCGTTGACGAGGCCGGTCGCGGGCCCGTCCTCGGCCCCATGGTGTACGGCATCTTTTACCTGCCGCTCCCGCTCTCTGATCCTCTCCTCCGCGACACCCACCACTTCGACGACTCCAAGGTCCTCACCCCGGCCGTCCGCTCCGACCTCATGCGTGCCCTCTGCGAGCCTGGCTCCGACCTCCACGACTCCTGCGGCTGGGCCACCGCCTCGCTCTCCGCCCGCGACATATCGGCCAACATGCTCCGACCCTCCGCCTATAACCTCAACGCCCAGGCCATGGACGCCACCGTCGACCTCATAAAGGCCGTCTACGCAATGGGCGTCAACATCCAGGAGATCTACGTCGACACCATCGGCCAGCCCGCCCCCTACCAGGCCAAGCTTCAACGCATCTTTCCCACGGCCAAGATCACCGTCGCCAAGAAGGCCGACAGCCTTTACCCATCCGTCAGTGCCGCCTCCGTCTGCGCCAAAGTCACCCGCGACGCCGCTCTGGAGGTGATGTACGAGGCGCGCGCTCTCGAAGATGGAGTCGTCACCGAGGAGGGCGGCATGGCTTGGGGCTCTGGGTACCCTTCCGACGGCCGATGTGTTGGATGGATGAGGAGCAATGTCCACCCGGTGTTCGGCTGGGGTCCTGAGTGTCGATTCAGCTGGGGCACGGCTAAGGACATGCTCGAGGCCAAGGGGGACGGCGTCAAGGTTGAGTGGCCAGCCGAGGACGACGGCGAGACCAGCAGGTTAACCGACTTCTTTATGAGTAGCGATGAGGATAAGGAGGCGTCTGAGCTCGGGACCTGGTTTGGCACCCCAGCTGGATTGGAAGCATTCTAGCATGCTGAATTTTTCTTTTTTTGGGTAATCGATCCGGGAGGCGTAGATTGGAAAAGGCTTGATCACTTTCATACTTGGGGCGCATTGGACGGTCACATCTGGGTTCACTTAGACATTATATCCTGTTCGTTTCTCTCATCATACCCGGCATGGTCTAAGACTTGAATACATAAAAGTCACTATCAGATATCATCAATGTCGTCTCTCTCCGTAGAGTTAGCCTTCTTCCCCCGGCTATCCAGCGTATCCATGCTAATGTTGTCGCTGTCTCGGGCCGGCATCGCCAACGCCTGGCGCGCCGTATCCGAGTTGGCAATGAACTCGCGCAGCTGCTGCTTCGCAATGTCAACGCCCTGGGTCGCCGCCGCGTTGCCCATTTGGATCATCGGACCCAGGAGGTTGAGCGTGTATGAGATGTAGGTGCCTCCTGCGATCATGATGAGAAGGATGAAAAGCATAGGGTTGCGCAGCACTGAAGACGTATGATGTTAGCAAACAGTTGTCATGCAAAAGAGGTCATTATCCGTCACTTACCCATGAAGATCTCGTTCCAACCCAGCGCCAGGAGCAACCCGTAGAAGTACCATGGAATCTGGGCCACCCCACCAATGGCACTGCGCTTGGCCTCGACATAGACGCCGTCAGCCGTCTTCTTGAACCTCACAACCAGATCCTGTCGCTTGCTCTCGCTCAGCACCGTCATCTCCTCCTCCAAGCTCTTACCCTCCTCCTCGTCGATGCCTCCGATCGGCGTCAAGTCTTCTTCGTCGCCGGCTTCAACGCCCATCGGTTGTAAGCCAATAAATTCGGGCAGATCTGGTGGCGCATACGTCTCAGAGAGACGGAATCTCGACAGAAAAGGGATGAGCGTGAGCGTCGACTCCCTGGCCTTGGTGTAGATGCCCTCAATGTCATCGCTGGGGCGCCAGATTCTCGGAACACCAGCCTCATCATATCGGAACTTATCCTCGAAGTTCTCTCTGAGTTTCATGAGAATGTTGCCTTCCATGACCTCCTCCTCAATCTTCTCCCGCAGAGCACTCCAACTCTTTCGGCGAAGCCGCCAAGCGCCGACAAGCACCTCCGCGTCGCTAGCATCAAAGCTCTTAGCTCGGTCGGCGAATCGAACCTCGGCCTCCTTAACAATGCCGGTGAAGACACTCCAGATCCGATCCCAAAGATCTTTCTCGGTTATGGGCTTATCCCCATCCTCAGGGGCTCCCATGCCTCCTCTGCCGGTACCCAGCTTGTTGAACTCCAGGCCAATAGCCTCACCAAGTCGAGACTTGACCCATCGTTCCACGCGCGTCGCAAGGCGTCGCATCTCTTCCTTACGCAACTTGCCGCTGACTTCGTCAAGCTCCTTTTCGAAGAGGGCATCCTGCGACTCAAAGTTGGTCCATGGCACGGTTTCGATGCGGAGGCTCTGTGCCTCGGTCTTGAAGATGTCCAGTGTCTTGCGCTTCTCGTTGGCGACAATCTCAGCAAATTCGTAGCTGCCACCTGCTTTCTGACCAGCCTTGACCTTGTTGGCGACCGCGTCGCTGAAGGCGCTAACGCCGTCCTTGTGGGCGGCAGTCAGCTGCCCTTGGTACAAGGCCTTAAGCCTGGTGTCGACCTTTCCTTCCAGTTCCTGCCTCTTGCGAGTGTATACACCCTTATGGTACCGACTCGCTTGCATCTCGAACGCCCTGATACACTTCTCACGGGCATCTTTTCCGGTGATACCTAGGTCAGGAAGCACGATAGGTGCTCCCAGCCTAGAAGCCTCGGCCTGTTTATCCTCGAGGGGAGTAACAATCAAATCAAAGTTGATCAAAACCTCCCTAGAGATCTCGTCGCAACGGAATTGAGCCAGGAGCTCCTGTTGGGTCGGGAGATCAAGATCCTTGTTGTTGACAATCTGGTCCCAGATACCTTCCGCATAGATGGAGAAACCGTCTGCAGGAATTCTTCGGTGGTACTCAGGGAGGAAAAGACCACCCTCAAGCTCCTGATCACCCTTTCCACTGCGGTGTCCAGTCACGAACCTCGATCCCAAGTTCTGGGCCTCCTCGACGAATTTTTCAGCTTGCAGGATCTTGTGAGGAAGTGCTGCGAATCCGAAGTCAAAGTAGTCCTCAATTCGAGACTGTTCAAGGCCCTGGGGCTTGGAGATAGAGGACCAGAGCTTGGTCAGGTCCTGGGTGAGGGTAGTTCTGAGGTTCGCAAGAGGGGTAGTGCCGAGATGGTCGCGAATAACGAAGAAGAGGAGAGACCTTGGGGTGGATCTGGATGCATACATGCGTCAGCACTCCGGTATCCGGTAGCATAATAGCATAAATGGGGAACATACTGCTTGTCCTTAAGAAAGAGCTGCAGGTTGACCTCGAAGACAGTCTTGAGCAAGCCCATATTGGCACCCTGGTACAGACCGACCTGGTGCTCCCAGATGTTGACAATCAAGACCTCACTGGTTGCGAGGGCAAAGAGGGCGCTCTTTCGCTCAAAGTCCTGGTCCTCGCCACGTTCGCGACCGTCGGTACCTTCGACATCCATAACCAGGATGTTATCCGCCATCTTGGTGCCAGCGCTCTCTGTGCGCTTGTTTTTGGACATCCAGATGCCCTTGGTGGTCTGTCGGCGCTCCGTCTCAGACATGACAGAGAACTCGGTTCCAAAAAGGTTGTTGAGCAGGGTGGACTTGCCGGTCGACTGCGAGCCGAAGACGGAGATGAGGTGGTAGTTGAAGCCGGCGTCAGCGACCTTGGTGAGCTGGAGGTAGTCGTTGAGGTTATCACTGCATGCGAAAGTGGCTGGTTAGTAAAAAGACCGAGTATCATCATGACAGACAACATATTAGTGGGCAACAGAGAATAGGCGACGTTGACGAACCGACTTCAGAGGGACTGCAGGGACAGGAACATGGACATACTTGAAATCTTTCTCCTCGTCTATGACCTGAACACCATGCTCGTAGCTGTCAGCGCTCGGCTGGCTCGCGCCAACAGCAGAGAAGTGGCCGTTCATAGTTGCGATGGCAGAGTATCCGATGCGGGAAAGACGGAGGGGAGAGGCGGTGGGGAGCGATAGCTAAGGGAAGCTTTCAGCAGCTCGAGACGCGCATGAGTCGGGTAATCCTGGCAGACGCAGCAGGTGGCGGACAGAGCCTTTGAGCTGGCAGATATAGGGCGGAGGAATTGATTCTGCGGGTTGCCTGGTTGATCGGGAGCAGGAGGATGCGAGACGGGAGTATTATGTACGTGGGACGACTGATGAGCGATGCCAAATTGTTGGTGAAGTGACCACCTGGACAAAGATGCTAGACCCTTGTGATGCAGGCCAGCCGACCAACCAGGGACGCACCCGCCGGCCCGCGGGACCAGCCTCTCCACTGGGGAGGGGAGGTTTATACGCTACAAGCCACATCATCCCAGTGAGCGCATGCGGCAACGAGCATCCACAGTTTACAAAGTACAGCGCTGTTTACAGCGACAAATGCTCAACAAAGGTACATAAAGTGCACAGCCACCCACGCAAACAGCAGTCAGGCATGGAAACAGCAGGCAGGCAGGTATTTACATTAGCTGCCAGCGAGTCTCTTACGATGCTATGCTGTTATTCAGTCTTTGTGTTGTCCACCGCTCACACAGGCGGCCCGGGAAAGCTGCCACTGGGCGTGCATGTGCTTGTGCATGTGCTTATGCATATCTTTGAATCCGTATTCGTACCTTGATTTAATTACTTAAGTTAAGGTACTAACTCCTACAGTACCTACTAAGGTATATACTAGTACCGTTAGCAGGTTTTGGGGCTGCTTCCGGAAAGTCTGGTTTTCCCGCCTCCGGTCCAAAATCCGCCGCCGCTGAGGTCTCAGCATTTGCTCCGTCCGAAGCCGCTCCGCTTTTGTGTCCAGTTCTCCCGTTCTTGGCGGGACCAGTGCCGTCACGGCGAGGAGAGCGAGAAACACAGCGCCAGCCAATCAGGAGCTCCGAACGTCCCAAGCATAACGACCCGCTGAGGGGCAATCCTCGAGCTTCGCGGGGGAGTTGTCTCACAGCTCCCACGACCATCAGTTCATCTTCATCAACATCAAACATAAGCATCAACACGCCTCTAAATCCGTCTCACAACCATACCCTCCAATTAAGAAAACTCTCGGTTAATCACTGTTCACCATGTTGATCAAGGAATCCCACGTCGACGTCCCGACAACTGCCAATGGCAAGGAGAGCACCATGCGTATGTTCGCTTCCCTGCCCCTCATCCAGAAACCTGCCTGTCATATCATATATCTCGTTTCACTCACTTACCACTTCGATCAGGTATATTCCTTTTCCATCCTACAGTGCCCGAATATCCCAATGCGTATGTTTAACTCTCGATCTCCAGCATGACGATCCTGGCTGACATTCACCCTCTTTCTTATTAGTCGCTTCCCTGGAGTCTCCCTCTTTAGCGAGATCTACCAAGGTACGCCAGATAATTTCCAACGACCATGAACTCAAGGAACCATTTTTATTATCAGTCTACTAACTATTTCGCGTAGTCACCGGCCCCGTTGCCCGCTTCGCTCGCCAGATTGCTGGCCAGGGCTACATCGTCGCCGCCCCCTCCTCATACCACGATTTCACTGGCCCAGAGCCTCTCAAGTACGATGCAGAAGACACCGACCGCGGCAACCAGTTTAAAATTGAGAAGGTACATGTGTCTCCTAATCATTGCTTGTCCCAGATTGATCTGATAACAAACCTATCCGCTCGCAGACTCTCGAGTCCTATGACGCCGACTCCTATGCCACCGTCGACTACCTCCTCACTCTCCCAACTTGCACCGGCCTCATCGGCGCCACGGGTATGTGTCTGGGAGGTCACCTCGCCGTCCGAGCAGCTGTACGTTCTCCTCAATCGCTCACATAATAACTTCAACAGGCATCAAAGGGTCGGAACACTAACAGTCCATTCTGCAGCTTGATCCCCGCATAACCGCCTGCGTTGCCTACTTTGCCACGGACATCCACTCCCGCACGCTCGGCCCCTACACGGCCGCCAACTCTTCTCCTACCCCACCCCCAAACAGCAACCACACCCTCGACCTTTTTGCCAACTTCAAGGGGGAGGTCGCCATGATCTTTGGCATCAAGGACACCCACGTTCCTGACGCGGGCCGCGATCTCATCCGCGCCAAGCTGCGTGAGGCTGGCGTCGTCACCAGCTGGCACGAGTTTGCCTGGGCCCAGCACGCCTTCATCCGGGACGAGCTCAGTAAGGGCCGTTACGACCCAGCCATCACCAAAATATGCTTCGAAGTGCTACTTGAGCTCTTTGGCAGGACCCTCAAGAACGACCTGGGAGCCCGGGATGGCGAGGTGGCCCCGCCTGAACATATCTGTTAACAATAATGCTTCACATGATTTGTTCACGTTGGGTCCAACTATGAGACCATGACATTGGTCAAGTAATAATGGATATTCTAATTTCTTAACTTCGTGAGACTGTATGTGAGATGCTCAGTAGCAACCCGGGGTCAGGCCCCATTTTCGTCCATCCAAATACATCCACCCATTCATTCTATTCCTGGGAGGAAGAGCTTCTTTCTTCCCACTAATGTTCCCATGTGCACCAAAATACAAATTGCAATCAAAATCTATGGGGACGGTTTCACCCCATCACCGCATTGACACACCGCCTCTTCCTCATCCGCTCCAGGAATACTAGCGCTGGCCAGCTGGCGGCGGTCCCTGGGGCGGCGGTCCCCTGCGCTGCGAAGGGGTGCTTTGCAGAGGGTGTTGCACATTGCTCTGGCTCTGGCCGCTAGACCCGGCACCGTAGGGCTGGTAGCCACCCGATGAGACCGCAGAGAGGTTCGAGTGATAGGGAGTCGCACCCATACCCATCTCAGCTTCCTCGTCGAATGGGCCAGGCTGTGGGCTCCTGGGGCTGGGGCTGGGGTGCCTCACGGAAATGCTAGGTCTCGGTGCCGTCTCTAAACTTAGAGCAGGCAGGGTCTCGCCAGCCTTGCGACGGCCACGCGTGCTATCTCTCTTAAGCTCATGGCGCAGGTTCTCGATGTCTTTGGAGCGATTGCGATCGTGGTCGTCGGAGTTAAGTATATCTTGCCGGTTGTCCCAGGGTGCAGACTCGGAGACAATAGGGCGAGTGCTGAGACCGTCAACGGCATCCTTCTCGCTCTTCTCGAGGTCCTCCTTGGTATGTGTGGGCACCAGCCTGGACTCATCCTTGGCCTTAGCGGCCTCATCACGGCTCTTGGCAGCAAATTCATCGCTGACTGTAACCGAGTACGTAGGGTTCGTGGGGCCACCAAGAGCCTCAGCGCCACCTCCAGGAGCATAGATGGGGACCTTCTTCAAGGCCAACGCCAGCGCACACATGAACTTGGACCGACGGTTGGCTCGGACGGCAGCGTTGTGCCAGTTGGACTTGTGCTTAATGTCCACCTTGAGCAACAACTTATCCAGATCACCCACTCCACCAACATCAATGGCCAATTCGGGCTGGAAGTCACGGGCGTTTTCGGGGGATTTGACGAACTTCTCCATTTCGATACGAAGAAGCTCAATGTCCTCGAAAGTAGTGTCGAAAGAGACGTTGACTTCCACCGTCTCACTCATAGCCTTACTGCGGGAGATGTTCTCAATCCACATGTTGTTGAGTTGAATGTTGGGAATCTACGTGGCAGGAAAATCAGTCGTTGCTCTTCAGGCGGTGCATTGGAAGTGAGAACAGAGACTTACCTGAACGATTTGGTTGTTTCCGCGGTGGAAAACGGTATACAAAAGGGAGATCTTGTTGACAACTATTGTGGCTCCGGTGATCTCGACTCGGTCGCCTACATCATAGGGATGCTTGACGAACAAGAAGATGCATGAGCCCAGGAACTCCTGGCAGGTGACAGCAAAAATGAACGAGAGTGAAAGAAGAGTGGTTCCAGCAGTGGTCAAAGTTGAGACGAAGCTGCTCTGGAAGAAGAGAACTAGGGGCGCGGTCAGTACAGTGGTCAATGAGTGTCGTCGAGGATGCCTTACGGAAAATGAAGATTACGAGCAACAGCACGACAAACAAAAGAATCTTGTCGAAGACTCGCAGAGCCTGACCAATATCCTTCATACCCTCGCCGATAGCCTTGCGCTCAGTTCCCATCTCAACAATTTTGAGGACCATTTCGTCGAGACTGATGTCGCCGTTCTCATCGTTGTCAATGGCGTAGAAAGCTTCCTCGGCCTCGTCTTTGTAGGCAGGACCAAGCACTTCTTGGAAGTCGTCGACAACTAGCGAGTTATGGTCCTCCACGACGAAGGACATCCAGATGCGGCGAGCCAAGGCCTCCGACGACTTCTGCTTCTCTAGAGCCTCGAGAACAATGGAGTGGGCGGAGTTGGGGTTGAAGACCTGTTTGCCGGTGATCTCGGACGCAATGTTGCCAAAGACAGATGTGACCTTGTCTCCGATGCGACCGACGTCTCCGATAAGCTTCATGGGGGTGGCAGAGCCTGCTCGCCTGTGACCCTTCTTGCCTCGGAGCATCATCTCAATGCTGTCGTTGATGACGTAGTCCTCGTCGGCAAACTCCTGGCAATACATGGGGAACAGAGTGCGAGAGGCGTCGTAAAGGAGTCCGAGCAAATGGATTTCGCGCTTCGAGGCCTTGATTCGGTTGGCGAAAGATCTCTGGTGGTAGGAGATTCCTATCAGCTGCACGATGGCCTTTTCACCGAGGAAGACAGCCGAAGACACGAACAGGGCTCCGAGGATACGACCCATGTTCTTGCACCATACAATATCGTCCTTTTCCCTCTTGAAAAGGTTTTGGAATGTAACGTAGGATGCGAGAGCCCAAAAGAAGAAAGAGAAGGGGAGAATAAGGTTGCTGAGAACGGTAGCGTACTTGCGAGTTCCCATGCTGACAACGCCACAGAAGAACATGAAGGCGGCGGGGAGGAACAATGCCACAACCTTGGCGACCCAGAGGGAGAGCCACATGATCTGGACCCAAAGGAAAATCTTGAACAGTGGCGGTCCTTGTACGCCATTCTTGCTTCCGACATATATATCCTGCTTGAGGCCCATGGAGGCGAGGACAATGAGTGGAACAGCGAGTAGGAGGGAAACGGGCACAACGTAGACGAGATATCGATTGACAACTGAGAACCCAATAATCTTGTTGTAGAGTTTACCCATAGCATTCAGGGAGGCCTCATCGCCCGTGTTAGAGCGTGAAAGGCCATCCTCGCCCAGCTTCCGCCGACGACCGCGGTGGCCATGGTGGCCTCCTTTTTCGTTTTCTTGAGAGTCGCTGTCGAAGGTGTTGGAGCTTCTGAGCATAGCCTTGCGGTGGCCGGTGTTGTAGGATTTCATAGAGGCATTGCTCTTCACCGTGGTGAGCTGGATGCCTTCAGACATATTGCCGCCGCCGAGAGGTACGAAGCCAGAGTTGCGAGGGGACATGGAGGCGTGGCGGTTAACCATGGTGGTATTTGTTTATCTGAACTCCGCCGGGGGGTTCAGAGGGGCGTGAGTAAGTTCGGGGGATGGGGTGCAAGTGTCGCAGCACAGGTGTTGAATGGTGTAAGCTGGCGCGGCCGAAGAACCAGGTTGTAGGTGAGACTCGAAGGAGTTGACGTGAAAGACCCAGTCAAAGGAGAAAGCGAAACCCGTATCGCCGGGGAACAGGTTCGAGGAAAGGCCAGAAAAGAAACGGCGAGGGGATGTCAAATCCGCTCTCGGGTGGGTGAGTGACGACGGGCTGTGAGGCCGAAGGTGAGTTTGTGCTGAAGGCTCGCTCCAGGCGTGTGTCTGGGATCCCAAACCCAATTCGTGACAGATTCAGATCCAAGGGAAATCAGGATGATGCGGTAGGCAAACGTGAGTAACCATGCAAGGAGCTTTTTTTTTCCTCCGACGAAAAGAACGAAGGTGTGTTTGCCTGCTTCTCCAAGGAAACGGAGCTTGGCTTGACGAGGATGGGTTTAGACGAATCGCAAAGCAGAGGAAACGAGAGAGAGTCCCGATGGGAAGGAAAACGAGAGAGGGCAAGGGGTATAAAGAGGGGAGGGCAGCGGTTTTAGGACCGGAACGAAGGTTGGTGGAGAAGAAGAGAAGGATAGAAACAAGAAGAGCAAACGAACGCGTCGACAAAGACTTTTCGGGGATGTGTGTGAAAGAAGGTGGAGGTGGACCGGCGAAAGCAAGCCTGCAAGCCTGCAAGGCAAGTGAGGTCGGTGCTCCGGATGGGATGTGCCTGCCCGTAATCCACATTGAATGATGAAAGGGGCCGATCCCAGGTACGTACCGGACGACGGTGTCTCAACGCCAAAAGCTAAGCGGGTCTCAGCGTGGAGAAGGGGGCGGACGCTGAATCACTCAGCACCGTCCTGTCAGCACCCACTGCAATACTTTCGCAGCCAGCCACCAGCCAGGGGCCCTGCCCAGTGCCAACAGCTGAAGAAGGATCCGCGACAGCGCCTTGCAGGGGGGGATGACCGCCGCGGCATCGGTGCGCCAGGGCCCTGCAGCAGCCGCCAGGGGGAGGCGCCGCCTCCGCGGCCACTGGCAGCCACTGACAGAGCCGGGTGGCGCTCCCGAACACAGTCCCCAAACCCTCCATCCCAGAGCGCTTCCCCCTGGGTAGGACAGCGGCCAGTTCTTGTTCGTTTCACGTCGCCCGATCGGGGGAGGGTCGGGGTCAGGGTGCGTGGCCACTGGTCAGCAGCAGTTCCTTGTAGACGGATGGAGCGGCCAGCCAGCTTGCCATCTGGCGATTATCGGGTTGCTTGCTGGAGACGTGAAGCAAGACCCCTACGATGCTGGGGATGGGATGGGACAGGATGGGCAAAGGAACGGCGGCATCTGGCTTGGTGTTGCATTGCTGTTTGGATGTTGGCATCGCATCCTGAATAGCCAAGGCCCGGCATTGCTCGGCACGGCATGGTAAATGACACACAGTACAGTATATGCAGCACAGTATATACAGTATAGTCTGCTCCCCTTTCCCAGTTCCCACATCAAGGCCATGCGAATAACAACACGCCAAAAGCGAAAAAAGAAAAAAAAGGAAAGGCGAAGGGGCAAATCCGGATCTTTGCAACACGAGATCCATCTCCTCATCCCAGCTGTACATCGTTACGTACTGATGCGTATCCCCGTCCACGAGTCCACAAGTCCACTCACCCCTTGACGCCCTCAAAACTACACAGAAAACGATCTCTGCTCGTCGGGTCCATTTCCATCTCTTTGGTCCATCAGAATCCACCGCAAATGCCAGCTTCTCCCCATCATGGAAGGGATTAGCACACGCCGATCACGCGAGAGGATCCGACCCCCTATATCCTTATCGAGTTTGGTCCCTTCTTGTTCTTGTCTCGCTTGCGGCTGCACATCGAACCGCCAAGCGAACTTCCTCCGCATGTCTAAGACATGCCTTTGCCGTTCATATCCCCTTCGCGTCATGGCGCTGCTCTATTCGTACACTGACATATCTTGAAGTCAACAAATCTACAAATCAACAAACCAAACACTTCATTCATATACTGCCCGTTATTTGCGAATCAGCATTTTTCATAATAAGCGCGGCTGTTTCGCGTCGGCTTCTTTTCTTCTTAGCTCCCTCCCTTCACACCCTCCCGTGAGTCCCGCACCACACACTTTTCTCTTTTCAACGTCTTCTCTCGTAAAGAACTTCTCCCAACAGTGAACTGTCGTCTCTAGCGTCAACGCCACCCGGCGGGTGCTGTGCTACGTAACGTATGCCGCAACTAACCCGCACCAAGACTCCGTTCGTCTGTTGTGTTTTAATGTACGTACGCCATGCCAGCGCCGCTTTTATGACACCACAAGGCGGCGAGGCCATCACTTGCAACAGCCGCTGTCTCCAATACTGGCACCGTCATCCGCGTCCACCGCCGTTTGATGCCGTCTTCCCGATTCCTGCATCTCCATGTGACGAGCAATTCCGAGCGAGATTTCATCTCTTTCTACAATGAATGTATAAGTACTATGCTTGTGTAATTACTACGTACAGCACAGTACAGGCTCCCTTCCTCGTCCCAGCTTGCCACTGGCGGCGACCGGCACCCACGCCATGCAGCGCCCCTGCAGCTCGATGACCACCCGTTAATAAAACCGTCCGCTTCCCTCGAAATGTGGACATGGTCGAAAATGTCTTGCTCACTACTCCGTAGCAAAGCAAACGCAAGGACTCCCCTTTCTCCCAACGATGCAGAGCACAGTAGCAATGTACCGTAGCACTGCTAAGGCAAAATGCCAGGAACGCTGCTGACAGCCAAGGTGGCCCTAATCTACTATACGGCCACAAATTACAGGCCCGTCCCTTGTGAAGCCATGAAACGCTCCAGCACCTCTGGCCACCCGTGCATGTCTAAAGCATGATGGATGATGGATGATGGATCAGGTCTGGTTGGCCCGGAATCCACACCAACAAACACAGACGTGAGATGAACCTTGAAGCTCGAGGCGGTATTTGATCAGTCAGGGATGACACCCGAGAGTCTGGTACTCCTTAACTCCCCCGATGGACCCATCCGATACTTCGTGCACACCAACCTCAGCTCAGTTCCCAAGACTGGAATTCTCTCCCCCGGGCAATGTTCTGCTACGTATGCCGTCGGGCCGTGTTTGTACGCAATATGATATCAGTAGTGGATCTCGCCCATGCATTCTCACTCTTCTTTCCACCGTCTCTCTATCTGCAAGCCTCGGCAAATGCGCCTCTCCTCTCCTCCCAACTCCACACTCGCACTGACATGTCGATCAACAGCTCTTGCATCGAACTGATCGATCACGTCTTCTCCGCAGCCATCCGACCGGGGAGTGCAGCATCATATCGCAGATCGACTGCCCAGTTCAGTCACGTAGTCATTCGTTTTTCATATCACAAACACAGTCGGGGGCCACTGTGCGTACGCGCGCGCATAGACCGTGTTCAAAACTCGGCTCGACGTCAAAGGCTTTAGGGTAGCCGCCGGAGAACTCAACGCGGCAATCATCAGCACTTCGTTTCCTCGTGTTATTCCAAGATACAGCTAGTCTAGTCGAAGTGTTCATCATTATTAGCCATGTTTCTTGTCCCCGAGCACACGTGTACCGTTATCAAGGGGCGGACCTCATCTCTATCCTCAACCTCCCAGTTTGGCTAGGTCACGACACTAGCCTTGCTTGTTGTTCAACCTGCCTATTAATACTCCACTCTTACGACGTCACTTGTACTCATTGCATCTCTATTCGTAGTCTTTTGGAAGCTAATAAAAATACAGCGGAATACTGCGTACAAGCGGAAACATAAGTCCCGATCACACAAGTTCATCCCCATGATGTCATGTCCAGGTAAATCCACATTCGTCGCTTCTGCTAGGGCATCAGATCATCCAAGCGAAACCCGCTCTTTCCCATCATCTCATCTCTCTCGCTCTCTCATTTCGATCCGGGGTATCATAAGTAACAACCACTTCCAAAGCAAAATCAATCGCACGCATATGTCAAGTAACAAAGCAACACTCACGTGGTGCGGGTAGTCAGATCGGGGGCTTCAACCCCTGAGCAAATTCCTACCCTGTCCTTTAGTTCGACTCTGGCCTTATCGTTCTCGTAGCCAGCGTCGCTGCTGTGGTTATCGTCGGGATCCGCAATGTCGAGTTGATACAGAGGCTCTAGTGTCGCATTCCGCTGGAATAAGACCCATCTCTTGATCCACCAAGGCAACGCCTTGGTTACCTGGTATTTCATAAACACTCGTGTCGGCACAGCAAAGATGTAGTCCAACTCCTCCAAGGTACGTTGCTTCGTTTCAGGCAGCCACAGGAAGATCATGACCAGTGCCACGAGATTGAAGCCTGAGTAAAGAATGAAGGCACCCAACACTCCCAACCTGGCTAGCATGAGAGGGAACGTAATCGAGAGCACTGCAGCCCAAAAGAGGCAAGTCGCTACCGCGAAGGCCATGCCAACCTCACGATGGGACAGGGGAAAGACCTCGGCCGAATAGGTGAACGGTACAGGGCCTTCACCAGGAGAGTAGAAGGCTGCGAACAGATAGACGAACATGGCAACTAGACCTAAATGCGCGCCGCCGGTGCCCGGGATTAGGGTACATAGACCGGCGGCCAGCAGCGTCCAAGCCATTTGGGGGAATGTAAAGAGAAGTAGGGATCGTCGACCGAAGGTGTCGATAGTCCAAATCGCGGGCCAAGCGAATACAAAGTTGACAAGGCCAAACCCCATCGAGGCCAGCAGAGCCTGGTGTGGATTCGCACCCGAGTCGACAAAGACGGTTGATGAGTAGAATGCAATAATGTTGATTCCACACATCTGCTGCGCAATCATAACGACGAACGAGGCAAGGGTGGCGCGACGGACCCTAGGGATGGTAAAAAGTTCAATGAAGCGACTCAGGTAGGTGCCTCTTCCCACAACTTCAAGGAACTCAAATTCGACCTCGAGCTGGGCGTGAATGTAATAAAGATCGCGGCCCGCCTGGATAGGGTTGTTGCGTAGGCGTAATAACGACTTCATAGCGTCAGTGTAGCGATTCTTCTTCATGTACCAACGTGGCGACTCAGGGCAGAAATAAATGAGGAGGACTAGAGGTACAGCGGGAATAAAAGCCGAGCCCAGCTGAAATCGCCATGCCTCGGACCCGATTTTAGTCACGGCAACGTTTGCGCAGGTCCCCAAGAAGATACCGAAAGCAGTCCACATCTGCCAGCTCATGACAAGAGCTCCTCGGATAGGAGCGGGCGAGTTCTCGGCGGCGAAGATTGGGACTGAGAGTGGATAAAATTAGTGTCCATCTTCTTGGACAACAGAGGTAAAGTTGTGAATAAGTGAGCAGCTTACCTGTTGATGCTTTAGTCCCCATACCAACCCCGAGTAGGAGCCGGCACAGGAGAAGCTGTATCCATGTATTGCAGAAAGCACTGCCAATAACAGGCCATAGGCAGAAGTTGGCGGAGAAAAAAATGGTACCGCGACGGCCGAAGTGGTGATTGAGAGGGTCTGAAAGCCAGCAGCCGAAGAAGGCAGTACCGATGTAGGGGGCAGCGTTGACAAGACCGACAATGACTTTGTCGTGGATGCTCTCGCTGTCAATGCCGTAGGCACGGGGAAACTCGAGGTTGGCGCCGTTGGAACCCGTCTGATCCCAACCCTGGACAGCGGCGCCGATGGAGCAGGTGGCGACAGTTAGGTAGAGGGTGGTAGGAACACGCCACTTGTGAAGGACCTCATCGCGAAGAGATTCAATCTCGATATCGTTAAGGGCCTCTTGGCCGGTGATGTCCTCGTAGCCGGTGGGGTCCTGAGCGACGAGGGCACCCTTTCGGATGATGGAGCGGTATTCGTCTAAGCCTTTTCTTTGACAGAAATCGTCGACTTCGGCCATGAGTCTGCCACGGGGAATACCCAGTAGAGGATTTTTTATTCTTGATTGTGTGTCAGCATCAATAGAGGCAGATTGGTAGATTGATAAGTTAGTGGGCTTCTGTCGGGAAACACTTACTTGGCGTCGACATTAGCATTGAGGTTGACATATGCTTCTGAGGGTCGACGACCATGTTCAACGGGGAAGCTATATGGACGACTGGAGGTCCTGGAAAGCGAGGGAGAGTTAGCATAGTGACCATGATATTTTACTAGCATTGTCTACTTAGAAGACAGGCTGGTGAACATACATCTCGACCTCCTCATTGCTGGGTTGAGAGTGGAAAGACATGATGGCCACTGGCGGGTGGAAGGCGAGAGGGGAGAGAAGCCGAGCGGTCTGAGAAGGGCGAGCAGTTTGGTCCAAAGACCTCGTTGGCCAAGACGCAGAGTATTCGGTGACTATGCGACTGTTGCGGTAATTCTTTGTTGCTGCAGTAATATGTCACCATCAACTGCCTGAACGGCAGTCGAGTCGTGAGAGGACCCAGTCGTCGTAGGTGATTGCGGAGGTGGGGAATTTGTCTGTGGGAGGAACGGAGACGGGTGACAGCAGCGCGGGCGGCGCGCGGACGGCAGGCGCAAGCGGGCTCGGTAGGCTTAAATCTACCATGCGGGTTAAGAGCGCGAGGACGATAGTCGGGAAAACGGACCGTTGCGTATGGCGAAAAGTATCAAGGCGAGGGAGGAACGATGTCGTCAAATATCGTCGCCGCCTGGTCAGAGATTGGTGTTGTCGCAAAGGATGCAGGAAAAGGTCGAGGTTGAAGTGGCAGGCGAAGTTGAGGTCGAGACCGGCAGCGGGGACAGACGCTAGAGCCATCTGGCAGCACCTTCCCTAAACCATAAAAGGTATAGAAAATCCGGGTCCGGGATGGACTCCCGAGGTATTGGTACAAACAAATACCAAGTGGCTGTCACCGGTGGGCTGTGGCACGGCACCTATTTTGCTGTACGTACATGTAGCTCATGGGGGGAATGGACGATGGTGGGAATGGATGGGGTGGATGAGTTGGTGCGTGGGTGTGTGTGGATGGAAGGATGGAAGGAAGGAAGGAAGGAAGGAAGGAAGGAAGGAAGGAAGGAAGGAAGGAAGAAGAAAGTGGGCTGGGAGGGAAAGAAACACCGGATTTGACGGGATGGTTGAGGTATAAAATCCTCCAAAGGGCTCCGTTCTCTACGCTCTCGGCTCCTCTCAGTCTTTCTCGAGTCTGCTCTTGTTCTGTCTGGGCAAGTCTGGGGCAGCGCGCCCGGCTTTGTGGCAGCCAGCCGGCTTATTTGTAAGGTAAGTAGCGCTCCGTAATGATACCTCCTCATGTAGCCCAGCGACCCCATGGGATCCTCGTCCACAAGCGCGACGCCATCGCCCATCTCCGCATGCAACCAACCCTGGCTCGCACTGGACTGGTTCTTGGGCTTTGTGAGGGGCCAGTCCACCTGAGCATTTCCCTTGGCCCTGGTGTTGGCACTGTTGGTCCACCATTTTGATGAGAGTATCTGGTCAGGTTTGCGTCTAGGCCTTGAACAGGTCTTGGGGGGACGGGTTTTGGACAGATCGTGGATGGACCGAAGCCATAGTCCCCCGCGAAATCGAGGTGAGGCTATCAAATGCCACCCCGGCTACATGCCATTGTCTCTCATTTGTTTCTCCCTGCTTCTCAACCGAGACCTCAAAAGAAGCCTCTCGTCTCGGAACCACGATCCGCCATATCTGTTCTCCCGCCCCGTTACATCGTAGCCGCCAGACAAAGTTCTGCCCTTCTGCATTTGTGTATGAATATTGTTAACTTAGTTGACCCGGCTATCGTTGACGCCACAATGATCCCCGTCAATATCGATACTGTCGTGCTGGTGTTGTATCAGGATGTCTTACTTCGTGCTGCGGAAACTAAAGGCAAACGACGAGAAGGACACTAGTAGTTCCTGTGGGCGATCGATGTCTTGACCTGCACAAAGTGCTATACAGTGCGGAAGACAGTCCGTTTCCACCACGTCGATTAAAAATGTGACTCAAACGTCACTATGTACAGTGCGAAGTATGACCACGGGTGCCGGTATTAGTGCTTAAGTTTAAGGTAATTTTTGTGCCGGGGACTCCAACCTCTCCACCAGGCCGCTGAACCAGGTCTCGGAACTGGGGCCAATCACGCCACGAGATTTCCCACATCTACTTCATCTCGTAGACCTAAGGGTCGGCTTTCGAAGGGCGTACCTTGTTCCCGGACGCCACTCGGCTGCTGTAGGATCGGGGGTTTTGCTTGTCATGAGACGGTGAGGGATTCTCTTTGAAGAAGCCGTTGTTAGCAACGAGAAAATGGTTGCTAGTAACTGAGTTACTTCATGACCCAAACCCGGCTTGCCTATTGGCGTAAGCCGGCCCGTAGCCCGCATCCGATGGACGTTTCTCGCTTTGAATGAAACCAAGTCGCCGGGCGTGAACGCGCCTGTCGCGATAAAATCCAGGGCTGCCGAATGTTAGCCAGGTCACGCGAGTCCTTGGACCTCCTGGGTCATCCTGGGTCTTTCTCCCCGGCTCCTGAATTGGGAAGCTGTGAAGTCTTCTGACGGCAAGATATCATGATCAGTGAGAGCGAGCGTTGTGTGTTCGGTGGCCCACATCAGCCGGCACACGGACGAGATTGTGCATCCGGTTCGAGAAGGCTTAAATTAAGTTTCGGAGGCGGAGGCTTGTTGTAGACGGGCCGCTCAATTTGACTGCTCTGTGGCAGTGCCTGATCTGCGGGCGACGATCCATGGATCCTTCACTGCTGTAGTAGCTCTCCGGAATCGGGAAACTCGTCTTTGTGCAGATGAGCTTTGGTTTCTCCCGCCTCGCTGTCTCATCGCCATGTCATCTCTACCTAGCTGTCGCACTGTCTTGCATCCGGGCGCTGGGGATGTTGGTCAGCCTAGGTGGCGCATACTGCAATCAGCAGCAGCGCATCACGAAGGCGGACTCCGGGAAGACGGTCTTGGCCCTGGGCACACACGTCGCTATTGCAAGCTCCTTTGCCATCATTCACCCTATTTCTCACGATGACTGATTCTGCCTACCGTGGTAAGTCGGTTTTCATATCCCCAGTCAAGAAAACGGCTCGCGCGATGACCTCATTTGACTGGCGTCAATAGCGGCCGCTATTTGAATCGTCTTGGCACAGGCAACAGGATTCTCCCCGCGCTGAGTGGACGCCTCCGCAACGTTGATTCTCATATTCTCCACTGTCTGCAACACTCCCCGGACGCTTCGGTTCTCCAGACTCCGATATCCAACCACAAACCCGTCCCCCGCAACCAGACCAAACCAAACGCTCGGTAGAGCTCCAGTTGGCTCCATCATCATCCTGGCCGGCCTCGTTCGACGTCACCGGTGACGAGAGACCGGTTCTGTGATAGGCCCAGATCTAGACTTAAGCCCGCCGAGTTGGTGCTTCTCGAAGAATTCGAGTGCCTGGGATCTTGGGATGCAGGAGAGGCGCCAGGCGTCGACGGCGGCCATTACTGACACTGTAGTAGGAGCGCATGGACGGCCGGTATGTAGATCAACTCGGCTGTCTCGGCTGGAGAGGTGGTGTGTTGGTCTCACTGACAGTGGCTCGTCCAGGTCGTCTCCTTGCATACTCTGACCGACGTCTAGATCACCCTGGCTGACAAGCACATTGACTCCCGTCCGCCGAACAAACCCTTCGGATCCCGGATCTTTCAGCTGTGTCGGGATCAAGTTGCCGTAGTAGAGAGCCACTTCCCGAGGACCAAGTATTCCTAGGTCTCTTTGCTTCCCCCGTGCATCCCGGCCAGGGTGTCGGCCTCCGAGGACCCTGACTCGGCAAGCCGCATCTTTTCGCGCGGGAATGGTCGTGGGCGACAGATCAGCTTATATGCTGCCCTTCTTATCGTGCAACTTTGGATGCCTGGCATCTGATGTTAAAGTCTGACCATGGTCCCCCTGCGGTGCAGTAGGCTACAGCTTGTGTCCTCCATTCGCTGACCGGGCCACATCCCCACTCGCCCTACGATGGCATGTTGCTTACTCTCTTGATCCCGTTCTTTCATATTCATACATATCTGTGTCCCGTTCTCGCCTGCGATGGGATAGAAATGGGCCGAATCGCCCCGAGTCCGACTCCGTTGTGGTATAAGCATTGAAGCAGAAGCGCTTAAAAACAAAAGATGAGAACAAGCCGACATTGGTATCATTCCTTGAATTTTCCTCCTTTGAGAGAGTTCATCACCCGGGTTCGTAAGTCCAGCAACTCACGATCTTTTTTTTGCATATCCTCTAGCAAGTGGTGGTATTTTGTCTGCCACTCCCCCGTCGATAGCTTGTCCTGCTCACCATCGACCTGCTCACCATCGACCGTCTCCGGGCCCGCTTCGTCGTCCCCGCCGCAACCGCCCCGGAGCATCGCTAGCGGAACCTCCTGCTCCATGGTATACTGTCCCCGAATGTTCCCGAACCCGTACTCCCACTCGCACCGGTATTTGGCAGACCCATCCTCATTTCCTAAGCGGCAAATACGCATCGTGGATGACAATAGCATCCCACCGCCTGAGATGGCGGCCAGGTTGACGAGGAACGCCTGTGGGGATGCTGCCGTCTTGTACATGTTCTCGATGGTGGTGTTGACAAGCGCTGTTGCCTCCTCCATTGAGGGCGGATCTGCAGGCTTCCCATGGATATCGCGCCAGTCCGCCTCGAGTGTCGCTCTGGTTAGGTATCCAGAGACGTCATCAATGTTCGTGCGATCCTTGACCCTCTCGAAGTAGAATCCCGGGATGTCCTTTGGTCGATAGGACGTGTCCTGCTGACCCGGCACCATTGCTTCCGTCGCTGCCTCAGCAAAGTTTGTTCTCCCGTTGACTTGATTCAGCCGTGAGGGCACAGGAGCAGGTTGAGCGTTGCCGTCGACCCCATTAACTACAACGACTGGTGGGGGAGTCGCGAGCCGTACACTACCTGGAGGTCGCTCTGGGACCTGGAGGGATATGCTCGGCCGAGCTGGCCGGGGACCCTCGTGCGGTGTAGAGTGCGGCTGCGGAGTAGAAGATGGTGTCGACGTAGGTCGCTGTACAGAAGGTTTGTTCCTGGCGACGCTAGGCGTTGAATTGGGGGTGGTGACCGGGGAGAAGACTGGCGTCATCCCTTCCCCGGGACCCATGGTTGGGGCTCCGGAAGACAACGGCGAGAATGGAGCATCCGCCGGGTTCCGGTTCATGGGAGGCCGGCCCCGCATCTTGACTCCGCCGTCGGTCACACCCGGTCGCCACGCCGAGGACACATTTTTGGGTCCCCGACGCTGGGACGCTAGTCGCGGCCTGGAAGGCGTTATGGCCGATCGCGGCTCTAGGGCATCATCCCAGAAAGAATTTCTAGTGGTCGGTGTGATTGCTGACTGCGGCCACCGAGTGAGAGGCACTTGTTGAACGGCATCGCTCGGGGTCCATGGTGTATTCATTTCTCTGGAATCCGTTGGCACCTGGAGTGGCCCACCTCCGCTCTGTCGGAAGCCATCGATGGCAGCGGAGGGCGACAGATGAGTCCTTTGAGCGGGAGAGTTGACGGCTTCGTCATCTGTTGGTCGTTTTCGCCCTCGCTTGGGTCGGATGTGCGGAAGAAGGGCCCTGAGGGCCATGTCATCTTCGACGGCAACGCCATCACGGATGAGCTGGCCGACAGGGTTGGGATCCGTGGGGATCTTGGTCCAGTAGTCATTGGATATATTCATGAGATACTCGAAGAAGGCCTTGACATGCATCGAGTTCATCCATTTCTTTGCATTTTCAGCATGCGTGACATGGCATTCTTCTAGAGGCAGAGACATACCTTTAATCGCACACCGTACTGGGCAATTTTCTGAGCGCTCTCATCCTTGCTTGGATCCGGGGGCTCAACGCCCAGCTTAGTGGTCAGCTCGGTCCAAGTCCGGATCTCTTTGTTGTAGAATTTGCAAACGAGTTCAAAGACGGCAAATGTGTTGAAGCTCTTGCCACCGCTGCGAGGTGGGCTGCGGAAGGCCTCTCGCAGACTAGATGTCTCCGAGGCTAAGGACAGGGCCGGGTTGCAGTAGAAGATGAAGCGGACATAGGCGTCCTCGATAGTATCGAGAGTGACATTGCGGTCCGGCAACGTGGGTCGAACGGAGAACTCCGGCTGTGGTGTGGACGTGGGTTGCGGAGGCGGAAGCAACGGCGCGGCAGGCGGCCCCGGAACGGAGGCTGGAGCGGAGGTTGGGGCGGATGCCGAGGCTGGGACTTGAGCTCCGTGGCTGGATTGCGACTGTGGCGGCGGCGAAGGGTGGTGAGGGGGCTGCATGATGAGAGCCGCGGAACCATGTCTCTGGGCTGATAGATCTACACGACTCGGGCTGGAGGTGTGGTAATATTATGTGAGAAAGCAAAGAGCGAGCCTGATGGTGTAGGAGACGACCGAGACATTGGGGGGACCGGGATCCTGCGCGTGGGAGGGCCGAAAAGCTCGGGGCACGGAGGTGCTCAAGTGCTATCTCACGGCGAATCGGTGGGCGGGAGAGTGACAGACCAAGATCGCCCCGGGCAAGAGCATCCGTGGGAGACGACAGCAACGCGGTGTTTGCCGGCAATGGTCGACACAGGCCATAAACATACGGAGTAGAGAGTTGAGGACATACGCAAGTAGGAGAAGTTAGGGGGGAGAAGGAGAAACAGACGAAACACGCATTGCAAATTAGGTCGCTACGATGGAGAAACTGGGCTAAATTTAGCCCACCCCTGTGACGCTGCGTCGCCGCATGTGCGGAGATCGGGGCGGCACTGTGATTTCTTGCCAGATTTGCGCGTCGGTGCTTGTGGAATGCGGGGGAATACACAGTGCATGGTATTTGGTTTACTGTGAAACACTGATGCACCCCGTGCTCTTCTATTTTTACAATCTAGATAAGGTAGACTAAATAAAGTGCTGCCCTTGAACGGACGGTTCAAATTCAGGTTGACTAACAAAACCAATCAGTTTAACAAGTACCTAAGTACTCCGTAGTTAGGTATGAAATACGCCAACCTCCGCCGTCTCTTTGAGGCACCTATACGATATCCGTTACGAACCGCGGCACTTCGCAATTACACCATCGCAACCGGCTTGGCGCCTTGGCGAATCCGAGAGCTGTACAGTAATCACGGTGCTATTTAGTAATCGATCAACGCCTTAACCATGACATCCAGCCAACGACCATTGCTCCCCTCCAATGACGTGCTCATCGCACGCAAGCTTCGCGGCCGGCACGAGGCCCGAGGTGCTTGCTTTGACGGCATCTTGATTTGAAATCCGCCTCCTCTTGGACCTCCTGCGAGTGCAGATATAAATATCGAGGGGAAGCAAGTGCTTCGCTAACTGCAATTGCACTTGGCATCACTCCTCAATATACCATCTACACTACCTACCTATCTTCTCTCTCTGTCGCATCAACTCTTTCAGTACAAGGGTATCCCCATCATTATCCATTGCAATTGCATCACTACATATTCATCCGGCCTGTTAAACCCAGGATCATACCACCAAGCCGTGGCACCTCTATATAGTCTCGCAAAGCACATCTCTTTGCCTCAACTTAGATATCCCGATCTCATCCGCGCCTGGAGTTATATTCCTCGCGCTAACTCGCCCAACATTCCCAACTCATATACACTTCTCCAAACACCTCAAACAATGGCCATCTCCTCCGCTGTTCCCCGTGGCGACGTCACCGCAACCCTCAACTTCTACAAGGCACCCGCCGACTCCGCCAAGCCCTTCAACTTCGTCGACACTCCCCCTGAGGGCCAGCCCCAGCGGAACTTCTCAGACACCCCCCACGATACTGTCATCCACGACATCCGTGGCCGTGAGACCAGCTTCAACCTTGACCACGACGCTTTCCAGGTCATCCAGAACGTGCCTCCCTCCCAGGAAACCGAGTTCCGGGACGACCAGTCTATCAAGGACAACTACTACCCGGAGGTCGAGCAATTGCTTCTCAAGCACATCCCGGGCGCCAACCGTGTCTTCTTCTTTGACCACACCATCCGTCGTCAGGAGCCGGGCTCCAACCGCCACCCAGTCACTCGAGTCCACATCGACCAGACTGCCGCCGCCACTGCCCGCCGTGTCCGCCGATACTTCCCCGAGGAAGCCGACAAGCTCCTCCAGGGCCGCTATCGAATCGTCAATGTCTGGCGTCCCCTGAACAAGACACCTGTCGAGGCTTTTCCCCTTGCCGTCGCCTCCTCCGCCTCTGTTGAGGACGACGACGTCCTCCCGGTCGAGCACCGCTACCCAGACGGCTACCAAGGCTGGACTGCTGCCATCCGCCACAACCCGAATCAGAAATGGCATTACCTTAGTGGCATGACTGGCAACGAGCGGCTCTTGCTCGAGTGCTTCGACAGCGAGTCACTGAAGCCGGGGTCTACCATTAAGGGCCGCGTGCCACACACGGCTTTCGAAGACCCCAGGACTCGAGCCGGCGCTGAGGGCCGAGAGAGCATTGAGGTGCGCACCCTTGTATTTGGTCCGTGAACGACGCCGAAGACCAGCATGTAGATATATCTTCTTTAGCTTAGTATTAGTTTGGACACGCTCAGAATGATCACGACGAAATGAACATTGGATTTTGCTTTACGCATTTCACTAACACATGCACATGTGAACAAAGAGTCTTGTCATTTCTATGTCTAGGGCATGATGACATGACGTGAAACATCCAGAGCCTGAATGAAAACCGGCTTTTTGCCGCGCGAGTGAACCTTCTGTTGGAGAAACTCGACCGTTGTCTCTGGATCCATTGTAATAAACCGAGAAAAGGCATGAAAACACAAGATGCAACCGAACACCCATATGTTCAGAAATCAAAGAACCACCGCACTCAATGAAAGTAAAAAGAAGACCTTCTACGCCGCGCTCGTAATGCCGTGAAAATGAGCCCAGACCACTGTAGCCAAAAAGACTCAATTCTTGCGACCCTTGCCGCGGGTGCTGCCGCCGGTCCCCTGTCGGCTCATGGCAACGCCGCCCAGACTGCTCTGGCGACTCATGGGGACTGCCGCTGCGCCGGAGAGTGCTGCGACAGAGGGAGCCTGGGCTGGGCTGGGCTGGTCGCGGAGGCTGCTGATGGCAGGCAGGCCGAGGGCGTCACGGAGGTGTTCAGGGTCCTCGCGGGAGGTGCTAGTCAAGGCGACATAGTGCGCCTGCTGGTAGGGAGTTGCCACCGCCTCGAGGACCTTGCGCAGTCCACTCTGGGCGTCGAGGTGGGCGCCGGGCTTGTGAGACTGGTCGTACTGCTTGAAGTAACCCATGACCGACAGGTCTGACATGATGTCATCCTGCGACAAGGGCGTAGGGAAGTTCTGGTCTGCAGAACGGGGATAGGGCTTCAGGTACTGCTGGGGCACCGGCGGAGGCATCTTGGGTGGCTCCTGGGCGTGGATTAGATCGAGATTACCTGGGACTTCGAAGTTGGCGATGCCCTCGATTCCCAGGATCTTGTCATCCAGAAAGTTGTGGTTTGCGCCGCCGCCGCGGGTGCTCCTTGTAGCATGCGAGACAGAGCGCTCCATCATGGGGGCCGAGGGTTGCGAATCAGCATCATCGCCGTTGTCATTGCCGTTGCCAGAGTCGGTGTCCTCCGGTGACGATCCGCTGCCAGCAACACGGTTGCGCAGGATGTACTGGTGAGCAGCCAGGGCGGCAGTGTTGTAGTTAAGCGACAACTCCTTGTCGGTAAACAGCTTGTCGATGCTGTAGACCGGGCCGTTCTGCTTGGCTGCAGCACGAGCCTTCTCTGACTGCCACAGGGGAGTCGTATTATTCGGATCAAGGGCGCGGCGCATAGGCGCGGGTGATCCGTCATCATCGCCGGGGTTTCGCTTGCGCTTCTTGTCCGAGTACATTTGCATGTCATCAGCATCTCTGCGCAGTCGGGTTGCTCGCTTTCCATGGGTGCCACCGGGGCTCGACGGGTTGGTGAGGCTGAATTGGTTTGGGTTAAGCAGGAGCGCGTTTGAATCGTTGATCTCCAGGACTTCTTTCTCCCGGTTAAGGCGGTTCTTCTTCTGGGTCAGGGTGTTGATCAAACGATCTCGCAAGGTGCTGGTCAAGGCACGATGCTCGCGTTTCGCAGTTTCGACCTTGTAGGCATATGTGTTCTTGTATTCTTGAAGTCGTCGCTCGTACTCGTTCTGTTCGCGGGAAAGGTTAGTTGTGGGGTTTCAATCCATCAGCGGCGGTCGCCTGCTCACCTTGGACTGGGCCAATTGGAAATCCCGGATCTCGACCAAGTCCTCGACTTCGTCAATGAAGTCGGAGAAGCGAATGCCGGCCATATCAAGAAGACTCCGGGCATCCTCGGCATTGACTGCAGGGCCCTGGGTCTGGCGGTGTTCTTTTTGCATCTCGGAGATGACCTCAAGGACCTTGGGGTCATAAGGGTCGAAGCGCTGGACGAGACTGGTGTCGAACTGGATCTTCTGAAGCTGGTCACGATACGTCATGTCTCGCTCGCGCTGAAACTTGTCATTCATGCTGGCCAGGCGGTCCATGAGAGCCTGCCGCTTGCGGTCTCGTTTGGATTGGGAGGCTGGCTGAGGGGAGCCGCGGCGGTCGCCCGCCCGCCCGCCCACAGCAGAGGGCACAGCTGCATCACTTGCAGCCATGTTGAAATGCTGTAGAAGGTGTTTCTAGTGGCTGATGACTCTGATGAAGAGGTCTCGATGCTGGTATAAAGAGGGTAAAGATGCGGTGGAGGTGGGAGAAGTGGTCGTCGCACGAGCTGTCGGTTTGGTCAGGGCCGCAAAGGTCTGGCTTTGCGGGAGTGTCGAGTCGAGCGTCAAAAGGGAAACGCAAAGGGAAACGCAGCCAAACGCAGAACGTGAATAGTAGCGACAAATTCAGAAAAGGCTGAGATGCTTGGAAAAGCGTGCGCCAACGGTCTCAGCCTCGTGGTTCAACAAGTATTGACCGGTGAAGCAGGAATCGAGACAAGGACAACTTGAGTTGTGCGTGTTGTTCAGCCTTCTGCCGACGGGTGCGGCTGCATGACCGCTCTGGAGGACCGTATGAGTAGTCCGTTCACCGCCTGCCCAAAGAAGGAACAGCGCCAATAGTGCCTGTCCCCGGTTCCTCGTAAGACGGCTTCCCTCGCTGCCATTGGCTCCCTGTGCTGCCCACGGCCAAGCCGTTTGATCTAGCGTGCCAACACTGTGTTTTATACAGTACGTTACACTTCTAATTCATCATTTATTCACTTCTCTCTCGGTTCGTGGTGTAAGTAATCCGGCGGACCGGCTGACCAACTAGGTTCAATGCGGCGCCGGATGAAAATCTACACAGCGCGCATTCATCCCAACTCAATACGTATCGTTTCATTACTCTCATAGCCCGTTCCGGAGCTTCTGCAGCTGGCTAATTAGGCCAAATCCGCCTGGCAGTGTCTTTGTGTCCTCCACCACAACCGCGTCTTTTGCAGTGCTCGCCTTGCGCGCGTGTGACGATTCAGCCTTGCCCTCCCTCCTAGCCGTCTGCTCCATGTCCCTCACAAGCTCGCGATGTCGGTCTTCAACCATCTTGGCCAGACTCTCGATGAACTTGTTTCTGCCCTTTTCCTCCGCCGTGTCCTTCCACACCAGCGTCAACTCCTTGAGCTGCTCGATTCGCTGCGCTGCCTTCTCAATCCCCTGCACGGGATCGTCCGAGTTTGCCAACAAGTCGGAGATTTCCTCTCTAAGCTTCTTCAAGACCTGCTGGCCCTTTTCCTCCGAGCTCTGCTGCTGCGATCCGGGTTCAGGTGCCGAGACGGACAGGAATGAGGAGCTGACGGAGACTTCTGACGGTGGGAAGACGAATTCCATGGAATCTCCAAAGGTCTTGATGACCGAGTCGAGGCGTGCTCGCACAAGAGTGAGGGTTTGTAATTGTTTGATGTACTCAGGGTCATCTGATCCGTCTCCTAGAGTGCCGTCGACGGCCTTGGCTGGTGTAATTGACCTCGTGCCCTTGTCTTCCTTGGTGACGCCTACTGCAGCTGCCGCGTTCTTTGCTTCGACAGCCTCTTGAAGTCCTCCAGGGACAAACTTCTTGATGTCATCCTGAAGCGTCTCATTCATCGTCTCCGTGAGACTCAACGTTTCGCCCCGTAGCAGCTCCACCTCGTAGGCAAGGCGGCTGCCACTCCGCAGAATGTCGTCAGTCAGCTGCGTCAACGTGTTCGATAGCCGTGACGTCTGCGCGTTGAGCTGGGAGATGAGAGTCTGGGCCTGAGTAGAAAGCTCGGCCAGGGGCGCGACGTCGGACCCGGACCGGCCGGGGACGGAGCGCTGCTGCAGCGGCGGCAGAGTAGAGTTGAGGAACTGCGCGGCATCGAAGTTCGGGTCGAGGAAGTCCTGCAAGAATTCGTCCGCGGTGTGTGTTGATTTGGGCTGGATCACCGCCCGCGACTTGCGGCGAGAGTGTCCTGTTCTGAAATTCGAGCTGGCGCCACTGGCCGCCCGCCGTCGACCTTGCTTTAGGTCGGACGCCATCCTCGGGTCTGCAGAGCTTCAAAGTAGCCCGTGTGCTGTAATGGCGAAAACGGGTTTCAGCGCAATTTGAGTATCTTCTTCTCTTCTAGGCGGCGATAATATCATGGGATTGGTGCAGTAAGAAGACCGCCGTCAACCGGGCCACTGCACTGCACCAAGCCAGGACGTGTCGTCACCAGAGCCGATGATAACCCGAGTGTGCAATTGCTCTCCACTTACATAGAAAGTTGCCCATCACCCACCACCTAAGGTACCCGTATTCGCCCGTATCTCATCCCAACCTTGCAGGGAGTGAATTAAAGACATGAGCGAGACACAAGAAGAGATGAAAATTGATCCGGCAAGAGCCCAGGCTCTCATATCCCAGCTTGGCGCTGTCAAAGAGCGGCTCGCTGCGGTGGCGGCTGGTAGAAATGTGTGTACAAGCATCACCCGTCCTTATCACCAGCGTCATCCACGTTTCTCACCTTGGGTTGCTCTTTGCTAAAGCAGCCAACAGGTCCGGCTCGTTGCAGTTTCCAAGCTAAAGCCGGCAAATGACATTCTGGCCCTTCACCAGCCACCTACTTCCCAGGCTCACTTTGGCGAAAACTACGCTCAGGAGTTGACCCAGAAGGCCGCTCTACTCCCTAGCACCATCCACTGGCACTTCATCGGCGGGTTACAGTCGGGTACGGTGGTTTGAAGCATGTTCCTATACGCACCCCCGTCTGACAAGATATACCAGGTCACTGCAAGCCTCTAGCCAAGATCCCCAACCTCTTCTGCGTCTCCAGCGTGGACACCTTCAAGAAAGCCCAGCTACTCAACAACGGCCGCACCACCCTGCTAGCCTCACAGCCCGACGCACCAAAGCTCTCCGTCCACGTCCAGGTCAACACTTCCGGCGAGGAGGCCAAGTCCGGCTGTGCCCCGGGCGATGAGACGGTGGCCCTCTGCCGCCAAATCGTTGAGGAGTGCCCCAACCTACAGCTGCTCGGCCTCATGACCATTGGCGCCATTGCCCGTAGCAAGGCCACCACTTCGGAGAACGAGAACGAGGACTTTGTGACGCTGACGCAGCAGCGGGATTTAGTGGCCAAGGAGCTGGGCTTGGGTCAGGACAGCCTGGAGTTGAGCATGGGCATGAGCGAGGACTTTGAAGGTGCTGTGCGGCTGGGCAGCGGTGAGGTGCGTGTCGGCAGCACCATATTTGGGCAGAGGCCAGCCAGGGCGGATGCGAAAATCAAGGACTAGTAAAAAAGGACCAGGTGAAGGCTTCGATCCAAAATGAGAGATTCATGGTATCAACTAGAAACTATATCCCCCCTATCCACAACCACTCTGTACGAAGCGATTGGCATGCTCGGTCCACAGGCCACAACAATTGTTGACTATACAGCGCAGGGTACTTTTCGGTGATGATTAAAGACCAATCGAGTGTTTCGTCCAGTCCATTCCTCATGCTAAATCCCAAACGCCCGTATGCTTGTATGCGATATCAAGACAACTCCATTCGCATGAATTATATAGAAGACGTCGGCATGAACATCAGTTAACCATCACATTCCGAAACGAGTCCGAGATTTCGTCTCGCGAAGGGGGATCAAATCTATCGCCTCCCGTCGAGATACCAGCAGCGAGTCGTTCCTGCATGAGCTTCAGAAGCACAGTTGGAACGGCATCGTCGGTTGCGCGAATAGTCAGTCGGATCATCTAGCAGACAGGGATTAGTAAAATGCCTGGCAACTTAGCGCATGAGAACTCACCTGGCTAACATAGTTCGGCTCAAGTCTCAGAAGACAGCCAAACTTGCCACCCTCGGATGTGTGCAACACGCTCGCACCAACCAAGTTCTTGGGGTTAGGATCAACCATATCCAGCAACCGCCACCTAAAACCTTCCACAGTCTTGGAGACGAAGTTCTCGGTGAACTCCCTCTTCCCTCCTTTGCCCGATACCCCAAATACTCCTTGGGCTTCTCGAGGGGCACCACCAATTTGCTTCCATCTCTTGAAAAAGTCCTCGGCAGTGAGCTCGGCCGGATCCATGAACTTATGGATTGTCACCGGGAGCTTCAACGTCAGTGCTTGCAAGGCACCAGCCAGATAGCTGATTCGGACGGTCGGGCTCTTCTCAAAGACCTTCTTCGATTCGAACATGACCACCTGTTGAGACTGTCCCCCTTGGGCGATAGTGCTATCGGGAAGGTTCTTAACGTCCCAAGTCAAATTGCTCTTCTCGCTCTCGTCCAAGTCCAGAGTCGTCGTGAATGAGCCCATTGCAGCCGGGGTCTTGTTCTTGAAGTAGGTGATCAGGCAGGCCATCTGGCCACGGTATTCGGAACGAACACCAATTTGGAGTTGGCCATCTTCATACAGAATACCATCAGACTTGACTAGCAACTTGTTGTAGCCCTGCTCCCAACCAGGAGACAAATGAGCGGCACTGGCAAGGTTGGGTGCCTTCAACATCTTCGGCTCTGATGGGCTAGGCGCATTGAAATCCAGTCCAGCCAAATCAGAAACGCCGTTGGCATGGCCATTGGCGCCATTGGAGCCATTAGGCTTGCCGTTTAGAGGAGCTGTCGAACTAAATGTTCTCTTTACAGCCCCTGGCTTAGCCATGCTAAGCTCGGTGGCGTCCGTGTTGGCGTCTTTGCCACCAACCACCCAGGTCCTTCGGTCACTGGTGTTGGCATGCTTCTGGTGAAGTCGAGAAAGAAGAGCAGACTGCCTCTCGGGGAATGGCGGCATCTCATCGCAGAGTGTCCTCAAGAGGTCATCCGAAGGCATCTGTGCCAGGGTTAGATACTCGCAGGCTCGTTGCTGCAGTTCCGAGTCGAGGTTGTGACTGTGGAACTCGAACACATGCATGAGTTGAGGCTTGATCTCGGGGAATAGGTTGACGAATTTGACGAAGCAGGATAGAATCATGGCGCGAGTGCTCGATGAACATCCGTTCAGTTTGCCTTGCAAAGCCATGAACTGCTCAATGGGACTGCAGCGAGGCTGGTCCGCTACAAGGTGGCCGAACTCTCCAAGAATATAGGCGCCAATCTTGACCAAGGTCTCATGGCAATGATCCGACTTGACGTACTGGAGCGCATTCTGAGCTGCGTAAACTTGAAGCTCCTCGTTGTTCGTCACGATCTGGATCACTCGTTGCCACACCTCGTCACTGACATGATCTCCAGCCATTGCAATGAGTCGAAGGGATATGTCGACATACCACTGGACATCAGTGGCATACTTCTCGGTGAGAATGGCGATCTTAAGGACCATTTCTTCACGGATGGCAAAGTCAGCGTTTTGGAGATAGTGCAGCAGCTCTCCAACTATCACCTGTGCGTTTGAGGCGTCACACATGCTGTAAAGCAGGTCAAGGCCCTTGCGGCGCACACTGATATCGCGGTCTTTGAGGGAACCAAGAATGATGTCTTGGTGTTGCTTGATCGGATCAAGGGTTTCGGCTCGGGCGGCAAGATGGGTCATGGCTTCCAGACCCAGGTACCTCACATTGGTTTCTCGGCTCTGAATGAATTTACCAAGTCTCAGGGAGATCTGCTTCATCAAGCCGTGCTCAGTATCCAAGTGGATGATCAGGTTGATAGCCTCAAAAAGGACGGCGTTCTGGGCGTTATTCTGCTGGACATTCTTGCTAGTCTCCATGGCCAAGTTCAGAATCTTTTGCAAAGATTCTCGGATCATATCTCGCACGTGGGTATCATCTACATAGTTCCGTTAACAATATCCAAGGTGGTGTAGTCATGGTTCACCTACCAGGAGGGGGGAAGTATTGCAGAAGCCGGAGTAGTTTAGCCTGGAGCCAGGGGCAAGGCACCTTGTAGTAGAGGTAGTCCGTGGTATACTCTCCGTCGATAAGAATTCGCTTCAAGCGGGCAGCTGCCTTGGCATATGCACCCCTATACTGATCCAGGTTGTCTTGAGCCAAAGCCATGACGAGTGAAGTCACTGAGAGCGCAACTCCAAGATCCGCATCATCCATTAGGTGGATGATGCGCTCGGCCCACTGAGGCGACACAATGTCCGGGTGCTTGCGATACAATCGAAGCAAGGTGAGGGCAGCCTTCTTCTTGACAAACGACTTGGAGGTCCTGTGTAGTGACGATCAGTACTCATCTCACAGCAAAGGAAGAGTTCGGAGCATACGGTGAAATCAGAAGTCTGTGAACCTCTCCGCTCAAGGCTTCTCCCATCTCTCGGCTTCCGACATTGGCAATTGCATGGAGAGCAAGGCAATTGAAAAGCTCGTTGTGGTCTAGCAAGTCCTTTCGAATACTATTGACGACCAGGTGCAACAGCTCATGCTTCTCGTGCAAGAAAAGGGTCATGGCAAGATAGCCAATTTGCTTCTCAGAGTACTTGTTGGCCGAGATGAGGTTGACGGCCTCAAGGTGACCAAAGTCGACGTTCCATCCCAGGATGTAGATGTATAGCAGCTTGCAAACATATTTCTTCTTGTGGTAACCGCTGAGGCTTCCGTCCTTGAACTTTTGCCTGATGTTGGCTAGCTCCTTGTTGATTCGCTTTTCCTCGAGCTCTCGGGCGCGAGCATTTCTCAAGTCAGCTATAAACTGGACGAGACCTCGCATATTCGAGTTGCTGCTACTCGAGCGGCCGAGGAAGCCGGAGCCGGTAGACGACATGGTGGGCGATTTCCGGGGGTGGCGCGCAGGTAATTCAGGTAATTTGCCAGCGGCCCCTGATTAAACGGTTCGGGAGGAGTTCAAAGGACCACGTCCAGCGACCAGATGGTGTGTTGGTTGAAGGACAAGAGAATGCCAGTATATCTCCCAGTCACAGTGTAGATGACTATCGCAAAGATTGCATAGTCGGCTCTGCATGCCCAGGTGGCTTAGACGGCGCACATCGATTGTTCGTCGACGGGGGGCTATGGAGGGGCCAGTGCCAACCGGGAGGTGCGGGAGGTGCGGGAGGTGCGACAGGGCGTACGTGGGCTGACGAGCAGCGGGAGCGTCGGCGTCGAGGATCGGGAAGTTGGAGGAAGATGTTGACGGGCGAGCTGCGGTGGTTTAATCGCTGGAGGAAGCAGCAGACGGAGTTGTAAGGTGCAGGTCGCGGGCCGACGTGGAATAGGCGGAGAGACGGAGACGGAGGTGTGGCCCTGGGTCTGGCTGGGTTGGCGTTGCGTTGGGGGGTCGTGATCTCCAGCGAAGCGACTCGGCCGTGCAAGCCTCCTGCCTCTTGCTGCCAGCGCCAGAAGCAGCTTGGCTTAGCAGAACCAGGCGCTGGGCCGTTTGGTGGTCCGTGCGCTTGTTCTGCATCCCGTCTGTCGGCATCCCACTGGGCCACCACTGGACCACTTCATCCACTCCACTGAAGGGCTCTCATCATGACTTCCATTCCCAGTGCATATCCATATTGCATCCGGCCAACGCGCTCGTCTTTTCCACCTTGACACACCACAGATTGCTTCGACACTGCGGTCTGCGCCCTTTTTCGGCAGGCTAGGCATGCCATGAAGCCATGCGTGAGGCCTCTTTCGACAATGCGCCCCGTCTTGTCCGCCCTGCAACGGCCGGCTCCCCTCTGCGCTCCTCTTGCTAGTCGCCGGTTCTATGCCATCCAGGCTGCCGGAGCCCCCCGCTTCCAGGTCTTCAATCGACGGACCAAGTGGCTTCAGAAGGAACGCATCGCAGCCAAACCCGAGGAGAGTCGTCAGGCCGACTACCTGAAAGATGAGGTGGCCAATCGACTGTCCGAGCGACTGCTTGTAAGCATCTCCACCAGCCCACTATCCCTTCACCCCCGATCTTCTGACATGAATCCCAGGACATCAATCGTCACTTTCCTCGAGTCCTCGATCTCGGCGCCAATTCGTGCAACATTGCCCGAGCTCTAGTCAGGGATAACCCCGATCCCAATCCAGTAATGCCCATCTCCCCGCCGTTGTCAAACCGAATTACCGAATTGGTCGCCGCAGACTCGTCTCGGTCGCTACTGTATCGAGATATCGATGGCGATTTCAACAAGAAACTCAACATCACTCGTCAAGTCTTGGACGATGAGGAGTCAATACCCTACGAGCCTGGTTCTTTTGATCTAGTTATGAGCTCTCTGAGTTTACATTGGATCAATGATTTGCCAGGTATTCTAACTCAAATCAACAACATCCTAAAGCCAGATTGCCCGTTTATCGGTGCTATGCTGGGAGGTGACACATTGTTTGAATTGCGGACGTCATTACAACTAGCGGAGCAGGAGAGGCGCGGCGGTATGTCGCCACGGGTCTCCCCTCTGGCAGACGTAAGAGACGTTGGTGGTCTGCTTCAAAAGGCAGGCTTCAAAATGCTCACTGTGGACGTTGATGATATCATCGTTGAATATCCCGACACGTTTGCTCTCATGCAAGATCTCCAGGCCATGGGAGAAGGAAACGCTATCCTTGGTAGAGAGATGGGTGCTATCGGTCGAGATGTGCTCCTCGCTAGCGACGCCATCTATCGAGAGCTCCACGGTAACCCCGATGGTTCCATCCCTGCGACCTTTAGAATCATTTACATGATTGGATGGCATGAAAGCAAAGATCAGCCGGTGCCGCTCCCTAGAGGAAGTGGCGAGGTTAACTTGAAGGATATCTTGGAGCAAAAGTAGATGTGCTCGGAATCTCTGGATAGTGTTGTCTCACAATTGTACAAATAGAACAGCAGTGAGTTTCCCACGAAGGTGGGAGAATCCCCTTTGTTTTGGTCATTGTGAAGGATTCATCAAGTCTATATAACCTGGCTTTGACCTAACATCAAGCGACTCCCAACCAATATCTACACTCTACGGCAGTCCGTCATCGTGCGTCCGATGCAACCCAGCCCAGCAACCTGAACAACTTTTTCATGCCAGCTAAGCAGCACGCTCATCGCCGCCGTGGTGGGTTCGTTTGTGCCACTGGGTCGTCCTCCCATTTGGCTGAATCCCTGCGTCTCCTTGGTCGGTGATCTCGAAGCACCCCCTGGGTGGACGGTGGCCATGCCCTTGTAGCTATTCCAAGTCTATTAGATATGTTCCAACCATTTCGAATACCAGGACGTACATGTATTTCATCAACACGTCAAGGCACTCACTGCCGCCCTCGGTTCCGTATATGCTCTTGAGCAAGGGACTCATATCGCTGGCCTTGATGGACTGGAGAACCTCAATGAGAGTGAGCAAGTGCGCATCCTATTCGTGGCCATGAATGTCAGCTCTTGTCAATTCCCGCTATCCGGTGTCCCGTTCCACCGCCACGACGTAAACTGCATGTACCTTTGCACTATCGTCGCCATTGTAGACGGGGGTCTCCAAGCACCCTCTCAGGGCACCCTCGGCATCACCTCCTCGCAGGAGCTGCCTGACCTGGCCGGCCAGCTGCCGCACCTCGGCCTCGGTGATTTCGGGCTGCGGGGGGTGGAGTGTCGAGGTGTCAAAGTTGAGGCTGGAGTCTTCGGTCAAGGCATCGATGTTGATGGTGCGCCACGCATCGCTCAGCGTGGCGCTGGTGTGCTGCTGGATGATGGACATTGTGCAATCGGGTTGCCTCGTTCGACGGGGTTCGGGTGGTTTCTTGGTGAAGTTGGGGCGATCCTGATAGCTCAACGAGGTAGACTAGAGCTGTTGATGTTGGTCTGTTGGATGCGACTGCGTCAGCGGTGATGGTGGCGGGGTGGGGACGAGGCTGAACAGGTGGCACTTGGTGGGGCTGGCCCAGGAAGCTCCCACACCGAGGAGTTAGCGAGGTACGGTCTATTCTTCCTGTTGAACACCACTAGCCACGATAGCACCGGTGCTTCACTAACATATTTCTTAAACACCCACGTAACCTACCCGAGACCTCGTCGCGCAACTCCATCCTCAATCTGAATACTCCTTTATTGCCAGTCAAGATTACATGAATATACCTCGAGAGACTGTAAGTTGAGGGCTCTGTTGCATGGTGAATCTTCTACGTCCCCTGAACTATTCTCCCAAGTTCAAAGTGAGTGTTGGGAAATGTGTCGTTTCGGTCACAATTACCTTAAATTGTCATGATATGTGTGTCTTCGGAGGCTACGTCGACGTGATCGCAGCATCAGTAACTGAGATGAACCACAGAGAACAATTGCCCAACTAACAAGATGAGAGATATTGGCACGTACAATCGGGACAATGTGAGTACCTTGCTCAGAACAGGGCTAAGTAGGTCACGAAGCCTTGCATTACGAATACGCCTACCCTGCATCTAAGGCATGTTCTAACTTTCGATTTCAACACCGAAGTCGCTCCTACCCACCAGGGCTCCTCCCTGGCACACTCTTCAACGAGGGCACATGACACGATATTTGCGAGACACGCACAACCTCCAATTTCACCATTCTTCATTCCCGTCCGTGTCGCCTCGCGCTCCAATCCCATAAATTTTTGTTGGTGTTGCATCCTCGGCACATGGCTCCCAAACGGATTCAATGAGTCGCACTTACACGGGCAGTGTTCCCGGATTCAACACCGCATTCGTATCGATTTGCGGGGACGGGACGGCTGCAGGACGGTTGGACGGGAGATGCTGTGCTACATTGCTTCCCCGGACGACAAAATTGCCACCTCTATTCGCCGCAGACTTTAGCTAAGTCGTCGTATAGGGGCTATCTCAAACGAGTCAGTCCTCCCAGAGCACTGATAGCATCAGCCAAGAGCTATACTACAGCCCGTGGCTAACCCAACACAGGTCAGGCACGGACAGGAGCCCGCGATGTGTTATTGGATTCTACGGGCGTCGAGATCATCTCGATATCGATCATTCCGGGAGGACGGCGCGACCAGCGATTGAGCCAGTAGACCCGTCGTTCTGACTCGACCCATCGTCCGGGAGCTCAACCCGTCGAACGATTAGTGGGCTCCTGGAGTGGACAACTGGCACTGCAGATCGGCCTTCCAGAAGACCATTACTTAAATTGGGAGCCAAGCTTGGTCTCCACATCGTGGCATAGGAACCGTGGGGATATTAGGACGAAATTTTCTGAAATTACCAAGCGATTCGAACACGGATACCTTGCAATACGGAAGCTGTTCCCCGGTGCCACGAGGCCCATCCCAACCACCCTAACCATCCGGGCTCTGAACCCGCTCAAACCACAAACTTGGGCTGACAGCTCGGCGATTCTCTGGGGTTGCTGCACAGAGCGGAATGAAGATTGACGAGGTACTGTGAGACTGCGCCCCTAATCATTGCTGACATCACTCAACGGCACACGGCTTCTTTACTCGACACTCATACCGAGGAGTGGAATTACAGCATTATAATACCTCGAAGGTCACAAGGTTTAACCTGCCGACATATTTGAAACGACAAACCAACTCCAATTTGACCGTTTGGGGCTTCAATTGCGATTAGCCTTCACTGAGGCTTCTAGAACATCGTGAGAGGAGAGATGCCCCGGTTTACCCTACGATTGGGTACTAGGCTGCAGCACACATGCGCCACGAACCCGATAGGTGGGTTTGGCGACGACCCACTAGTTGGGATGCCAAGAAGGGTCCTCATCTCATCAGGCAGTGGGCGCCGTGACTGATACGAATTGCTGTCACAGATGGGTGGTACATGCTACTTGGTAGGTTTCCCACACCGCGTCAGAGTGTGGTATCCGACGTCAAGATTCTTGCCAGCCTATGCTAAACATAGCTGCCAACAGGGCCTTGCGCTTGCTCGTGGAGATATTTGCAATGGCTGGGCCAACTGGCAGTCACAGCACCCGCAGCCGCCAGATTGGCCGGAGCTAACTGCGGCCATCACTCAGAGCCAGTGATGGCGCTCCAGGGCAGCCTCCACGAAAAGACTCGCCGGGACGCGCTCCGGAACCAGGGTCTACTGAGCCGTCGCTTCTGGATCTCACTCCCACCGTCCCAACCAAAAGGTTGCCATCCTTGCCACGAAGGCTGGGAAGGGCCTCCAAGGTCCGTGTCAATCTTCATGTTGGGAGGCCATGGACGTTTGACCTCCCACAACTTGGACATCCTTGCGTTGGCAGAGACACATCAAAAGGTAGCGAAAATGGGCCCGACCACGCGGTCACACATGGCGAGTGGAGGCTTGCCGATCTTGGCAAGGTACCTGAGGCGTTTGACGTTGAAGCGGTCACATGATGAGGCGGAGACGCATTGCGATCTCATAGTTGAGACAATGGGGAGCTATGGAACTACTGTAGTGGCCTCGTATTGGATGAACGACATGCTGGAGGCTCCGAGCCGCTGAAGAAGGTCGCCGCGGTATGTCTTTCTAGGACATTGAATAAGCTCTGCCGCAGTCCCCCGCCCAAAGAACAAAACCCACCCCTGTTTCAAGAACTGATTTGGCCATGGAAATTGGCTAATGCAGGAACGCCGCCGGTACGAGTTTTGATTAGGCACTACGCAAGCCGTCACAACATGGGCGTCTGCGCTAAAATGGTACCTCAGCAGGCCCCCTGAGAAGGATGGAGTGTCGGGAACGGGAGTTGGTGGCTCCTCTCATCTACATAGGCTCCACGGGATCAACGCTGCCACAAATTACTGTGCCTGGGTACGAAACACAGACGAAGACGCGCCCGACGGGTGCTCATGGGCTAGGGGACTACGCCTTGGGGCCGATCCTTGTATCAGATGAGCGACGAGTATTTGTACCGTGTGTTTACGGAGCTGACTCCCAGTCAACACTGTACAAAGTATCTTCGTGCCTGGGGTCGTAGGCTGAGATGCCTTCTGGAAGGTTTCTTCAGACCCATCGACCCACTGTGATTCTCACCGAACAAAAGGCCATGACAGACCGAGATGCAGGGACTCAACAGCTTGGGTGGAGGTTGGAACGTCTTTACAAAACGGAGCACCAGGACCAAAAGACCTGGCACCGAGCCGCCTCCAAATTGTTGGTCGATCCTCCAAGCCTGGCAGCCCACCTTCGCCGCCCACATGACAGGTGGTTCGAGATGGATGTCTTGTTTTCCTTGCCATCACTCAGCAGTAACGGTCAGTACTCATCATTGATAAATCACTAGGCCAGGGATTTTCCTTTCTAACGTTTCCTGTGATGCAGCGGCTGAGAAGGACGTATGATGGCGCGTTGGTTGAACGTACGCACTTGACAAACGGCGGGATAAACCTCCCATTAGGCGAGGCGGGCAACGGGCCCGCTGCAAGGTTCTAGGCTGTCATCTTGCCTTGCTGGAAAGTGATCCCTGGATGTCACCGCGACGCACCTTACCTGTCTGGACCAGAGAGGAAGCTGAATGTGAAACAACCACACAGCAAAAGGCACATTTGACCTTCGAGATTGATACTGAGTCCCCATAGAAGCGACAGAGCGAGATTGATCTCTCCCGTCTAAATCGTTAGTTAGAGGAAATGTGGCGACAGCATGGTTGTACAACCATCAACTCGTCGCGAATACGGGTAAGCATCACATGCTCCGGGATTGCGTCACGGTACTGGACTTGGCCGCATTCCCTCGAGATACCAGGCAGCGAGATAACCATACCATAGTTTCCGGATTCTTGGGAATCGGTATCACAAGCGGGAACACGCGATCACCAGTCGTCGACATGCAGCGGAACGATAGGGCCGATCTAATGCATGATGTGTATATCATGAGACACGCAAATCATTGCTTAAGATGCGCCTGAAGATGCAGGCGTCGTTCTCAACTGCCTCATTCAGTCATCCCAGAATTCAACCTAGAACAGAAAACCATTCGTCGGCTCTCGTGCTCGCTGTCTGCCCTATCAGGAATATTGGAGAGCATGTTGCACATAACCTCAGCCCACCGTATGCTACTCGGGCTGTATTGAAGTCCTCAGGTTCTTTTATCCAGAAGTCTGCTGCATACCGTGCTGACTGGACAGGAAACGGATTCCTGTTTACCCGCGAGACTTTCGGACCCAGTTCTCAAAGACTAAATTAGTGATCGAAAGGAAGGCAAGCTCAAAAGAGCGCTCGGAATTTCTCACCAGCAAACCTTGCTGATGGACTCTAAGCAAGCCATCAACTTCCATCACGTGTGTCTTTGATAAATCGCCAGAGGTACGAAGTACATGTGAGAAGCCAGCACGAGTATTGGTCTAATAATAACCAATTTGAGGCTGTGGTTTGTTTGACAAGCTGAATCGGAGGCCCCGACCTAGGGCAAGTAAGAGTTGCGAGTTCACAGGAGGCACAACTATTCCCCGGAGAATGGGGTAAAACGTGGACTAATAAACGTCACGTTGCACAGGCTAGGAATATCCTGGGAGCGGTGCTCACAGGTACGACAGAACCAGGTGAGTGGTACTTGTGGTGCACAGAGGCTGAAGGAGACGAATGATGACCGTGAAGGCTCGGGGAAGAGACCCGCGCCGGCGCTTGTACCGTTCGCTGGTCAATGAAGGGATTTGGGAGGTAATGGCACGGCCCATTTGAGGCCGCTCAGGCACGCACGGAAGAGCGCGAATGCTTGAGGCGTATTGGCTAACATCAAAGCGCGAGAAAACTTTTCTTCCGCCTCTTCCCACCATCATTCTGTCATAAATGTTGACAGGGAGGATTGTGGTGAGAAAACAGCAAAAAAGAAAGGACGGGAGTGAAGGCGCAAGGGGGCGGGCGTCGATGGGCATCACGGCATTTGCTAGCTCAGCAGTGGCGGGCAGCTGTTGCTGGTGGAACGGGGCCAGAGGGAGGGAGAGGCCTTGGCTTTTCCAGCTCCTTCGCGGCGTTGATTATCATATTGTGGAGCCCACGAGATGGAATTGGGCTATGTGCACTTACTCTTGGTGTCTCGACTGCGACGGACTATCTATCTGTCACTTCTGACAGCCGGCCACACCGGCAGCACACGCCTCAACGAATTCCCTTGAATATACGACGAGACTTTGCGATGGAGTGAGACACGATTGAAGTGGGGTTCTTTTTTCTTTCTTGTTGCTAGCCGGGACTCCGAAAAGTGATCGGCTTGGGAAGCAACATGACGAAGGGATCATAGTAAAAAGAAAAGTTGCATGCCTGAGCGCGCATCTCTGTGGAAAGTTGGATACATATGGAGTACCTCATACGGAGTACAGTGGATGCATATAGAACATATGGGTTCGTGTGTGGCTCTGAGGGTGCTGTGGTACAGTGGCAAATGAAGGAGTGATCATCCAAGGAGATGGATACCTACGACTTCGCCGACGAGCGGCGGCTATGGCGACGGCCACGGTGACGGCCTTGATGACGGCGGCTACAGTACTATCGCCGTGACAAACGGAGCAAGGAACAAAGAGGCCAGATGAGACAGGAATGGACAAGGCAAAAGGAGGGAAAAGTGACAGATGGCAATGGACAGCCGACGACCAGCGCCCAGCAGAAAGCAGCACCGAGAGGATGGCGGACCCCAGCACTGAAGGCGAACAGGGGCAGCTGAGGGGTACTTCGAAGAGACGCCTAGTACAGTGCAGCGGCACGGCCCTGAGTACCTTGGGGTGTGAGAAAGGAACGTCCCTACAGTACCGCGACAAGGAGAGGTAGCTGAGGTCCTAGTTCCCACTGGGGCGGGTTGGCTTGACTGGGTGATGTTTGGGGGATCCACCGCGGCCTCTCGGAAGCCCAGCCTTTTGGCCAGGCTGGGGGTGAGCTCTTCACGAGTTCAGTGATGCTTTGATCGCTAGACAGGCACATGGTGACGAGGAGGATGAGGCGGTCGGAGAGGTGCTGTCCTTGTCAAGTGCTCTGTACTGTTGTTGAAGCCGTGCAACGGGTGATGACTTGTGCGCGCGTGCGTGCGTGCGTGGGTGTTGCGAATGGCTTTACGGTAGTTGTTCAGCTAACTGTTCTACTGACTTGCCTAGCTAGGTAAGTGAGCTATGGTTGAGATACGGAGGAAAGATGGGGGCGTGGGATGGAGGCGTGGAGGTGATGTCGTTACTCGGTCATCGATGGACGGGTAGCAGTTGGGGTTGGGTAAGATGACGATGGCCACTGGCTTTCCCGGCTGCTGGCGCAGCGCAAACTTACACGGACGGCGGAGACGACGCCGACGACATAGCGGAGGGAGTCTCGCAGGAAACATTGGCGACACAGGAGTTGAAGGACACACACCCTCTGTGCCGGCGCCCCCCTCCACGGTACCTGACAGCGTCGACGCGACAGATGCTGTAGGGGGGAGAGGCTGTGGTGTGTGGTGGCGTCGATTTGGTTTAGGGGCGTGAAAGATGGTTGAGTGGTGTGTCGGTCCACAGCCAAAGATCCCCGGGCTGGGTTTGCTTACCATGGCTTCTGGGACTTTTCTGGGACTCTTCGAGCATGGGGATCGAGCGCTCAAGCGTCTGGTCCACGCGCATGGGCATCGCGGTAGCTGTACCTACATGCTGGCAGCCCGGACGATGGATCCTGACCAGGACAGTACGGAGTACTCCGTACCTTGGTTTGCCGGGCCTGGGTACGAATACTCAACTCACTCTGGACGAAAAGCCACCGACCACCTACTAGGTCAGGCCCGGTACCCTGGGCTTCCAGCTTCATTCCCAAGCCCCAGGGGCCCCCCCCGAAGCTCAAGCCTCCCAGAGAGACACCCCCAGGACCGTCAGGGGAAATTTCTCGGTGGAGGCTCGCCGCCAGCAATTTGGCCCAAGACCAAGACCAAGACCAGCACGGAGCATCGCGCCCCG